>OZ026623.1:12434182-12621682 GCA_964020975.1 Hermodice carunculata | reverse complement strand
CAATCATGAAAAAGTTTTGTTTGAAAATGATTTTAAGAAATAGTGCACAAAATTTTGTAATAAATGTTTGTAATAATGTATTAAAAACTACACATTCAATAACTATTCATTGATAATATGATGATGATGATGATGATGATAATACTGATAAGTTCTGCAAAACTGAACTTTACTTCCACGTGTCTGTAGTAAATAACCTTGGCCATAAAACTACAAAAAACAAGGAAAAGGCCATGCATGGGAAATACCCGAAAGCAGGTAAAGAAGCAGATGCAGACTAGGAACCCCCCCCCCCACACCCCACATCAATAGCTAAAGAATGTGGGGGTTAAAAGCAGAATCAGAGGGCCTAATCACAGCCGCACAAGATCAAAGCCTGTTAACTTGATCTTATCATCATATCATTAAGGATGGGACTGGCCCACAATGCAGGATCTGTGGGAAGTATTAGAGGACAATATTGTTCACAGCGTCTCAGGCTGTCAGAAACTGGCAAAGACTGAATACGTCCACCGAACCAACAAGACCGCAGTATACATAAACTGGAAGATATGCAACAATTATAAAATCAGGATGACTGAGAAATGTTATGAACATCAACCTGCAGTAGTGACAAAAAATGAGGATGGAACCATCCTTTGGGACATGGCCATCCACACGGACAGAGAGATGAAAGCAAACAGGCCTGACTTTGTCACTAAGGATTGGAGGAAGAAATGTATGCTCATCGACATGTCAGTAACATCAGACCGCAACACCTCGAAGTACAAAGACATTGGAATTAAGTCCATGGTATGCAGGGAATGAAAATCGAAACACCATAAGGGGTCATAGGAGAAGATCAGTGGACAAGGGGCTGGAAAAATACATCAACCACATCCCAGGCTACATCACCGTTCATGCAGTCCAGACGATTGCTCTGGGCTACTTGGTACAGCACAGGTACTGCGGAGAGTGCTACCCACAAACCTATAATCTATGAAGTTATAAACCTCTTCCTTGTTGCGCCTCAGGTTCATGTTTAGACCATTCTCTGCAGGATGTCAATCGAAAAAAAAAAGGAAATGATGATGATGATGATGATGATGATGATGATGATGGTGATGATGATGATGATGTCGACGACGACGATTTATTTGGAAATCTACCCTTCACAACTAGGCCATCGAATAAACGTCTGAATTGCAAAATCAATATACATGTATCATGCACCAAAAGTAACTTGCTGTCGCACTGTTAAGAATTTTTGGAAAGGAGGGTGTCGTATCTTTGTACCAGTTACTTAAACTTAAAAATTATCGAGTTGGTATCATTCTGCAGTATTGAAGTGTGTGTCATTACGTATGCTTACAATAAAACTTGTCGACATGGATTCATTTATACTGAAGTCAATAGGTATATTGTATTAAAAAGTTCTTTTATTCATTAAATTGTGATAATTTGTAGATTATCATTTGCCAGCTAACCTAATGATGTTATTGTATACGTTCATAAGAAACAAAAACATAACGTGAACAAATAATAACCCACTTTTGTGTCAGGAGCCCCTTTTACTTTCAGCGGCTGCTAGCTTGATGCTTGAGGAAGTCTGAGCATGCCTTAAGTTTTCTATGTCGCGAGTTTGTGTCATCACACAGGTAGTCAACGCAACAACGGATAATAATTTTCCGGTAGGTTTTTCGATATAAGTTTTGGAGCCAAGAAGATTTGATGTCTTCCATCGCTATGTCAAACCTGACTCCCAAACTTTACCAGGCTAGGATTCAATGTACGGAAACATAATTGACTTTCAAAAGAATTGGACTAAATTTCTTGGAACAAATGTTTAAATCCACGAGTTCACTGAGCAAATATATGTATGTATATATGATATATATATGTGTGTGTGTATAATATTTTTTTCCATCATATACATATCTTGTAATTCATTGAAGTGCGGAAAACATGCATGAAAATGATGGAGCCAAAATTCCAGGGTACTCTTTTGTGAACAACTGATCCCTGGAACTATGCACGAATTTTTTCATTTTGTTCCTGTGTTTGCAAGTCAATTTAATGCATTATCAGTGTATGGGATTAAATGATCTTATTAGGCCGGTGTGATGTAATATATATATATATATATATATAATGTTTGGGTCGATTTTAGTACTATAACAGGCTTGTATAAATACCGTATCATAGACCTAAAAGCTACAGTGCCGCGATATGATGTATCGGTACTGTTCCGGTGGTAACGGCACTGTGCCGGTGGTATGGGTACTCTCCCGGTTTCATCGATAACTGTGTTGATGAGGAGTAAAACATCCTGCAAATGTCGTTCTTATTTTTGCTTTGTGTATTGAAATGTACAAATCGACCCAAACATGAGATAAAAATTTTATAGCATGCTTTGTAGACGATATGAAGGAATCAACTCGCACTGGATACCATAATATAGCAGAACTCGTTCGCTTCGCTCACTCGTTCTGCTATATGGCATCCAGTGCTCGTTGATATACTTCATATCGTCAACAAAGCATGCTATAATCTATAATACATATACATAGTGGTCATTGGCATCTTACATGTTAATATATTCTTCATATTCTTGTTTTATATGCGTGAAAGTAGCTATTTTATCTCGCCTTTTTCGGTTATTTTTATATGTGCCCCTTTTTCATTATGATTGTAAATTCTTACAATAAAAGCATGACTTGGTTGAACCAATGTATGAGTTTAACACCAGTGTTGATCAAACATCATTTACTAACTTCGTTGCACTCCTTAAGTTCATGATATCAGATTGCCATTCGTGATATATAAATATACTGGAATCTTCCTGTTAAGACCACCTAAGGGACTGAGAAAATGTGGGCTTTATAGGAGAGTGGTCTTAATGGGAATACAATTTAATTGAGGAAAGATTAAACGGGTCCGTAAAATTGGTGGTCTAAATATATAAATGGTCTCTATGGAAGTGGTCTTAATTGGAGATTCAAATCTCTCTCTCTCTCTCTCTCTCTCTCTCTCTCTATATATATATATATATATTCGCGTGTGTGTGTTTGTATGTGCTGCAACCAAAATGCGAAGTTGATACCGAAGAATTTTCCGAATTCTTACGGTCTGAAAAAATTGGAAAATTAAGACAGGAACTGCTCCGGACTTCACTTCAAAAACAATATTTTCATTGATTTGTTTATATGTGTACTATTTATGTTTTAAGCTAAGCTATGTATGTGTATATTTCTTCACTGGTATGTATTTTACTTTGTATTTTATCTGTAACAGGGTCTCGTGGAAGAACAGCCTCTGGCTGAACGAGTGCCCCTGTATAAATATATTCGAATAAATAAAAATAAAACAAGCAAGCATTTCCACGCATTAGACTTCGTACCAACTGGTAATACAGTCTCATCACTTGACGTCTCCGCAGTGCTGCCAGATTTATCGGTGAGGAAGATTACAAATGATCAGTGGCAAGTTTACGAATAGGAGATACCACGCGTTATCGGGATATAGTCTGAAAGCCTGCATTATATATCTCGACCGCATAGCGGGAGGGATTTATAATACAGGCTTTCAGAATACATCCCAATAACAAGTGGTACGTCCTATTTAAACCATGCCTCTTTTGTCACTTCCACAATTTTATAGTTGGAGACCCTTTTCACTGTGTTAATCCAAGCAACAGTATAGAACTAATTTTTGACCTGCTTGTGCACCCATGTGGCAGGTCTTCCTTGGTCTTCCTTGGCACGCTCAACTGTGCACGATAAGAGGTACAAAACGTGCCTCAACGACCAGGCCCGACTGGCTGGTGTTGTGGAAATGATTTTTGCGGGTTCGAATCCTGCAGATATATTATTATTATTATTATTATTATTATTATTATTATTATTATTATTATTATTATTATTATTATTATTATTATTATTATTATTATTATTATTATTATTTGGGTTTTTTTGTTGTTTTGTTTGTTTGTTTGTTTGTTTTTATTTTGCTTTGATAAAGCAGACAGAGCACTAGCTCTTCATGGCAAAATTCGAAGTCCAGCATTCTGTTCACCGAAAGTAGTTCTCCTACAAGAGACATCCACAGGGGTATAACTCGACAAACTGCAGAAGAAATTCCTGGCAGTGACAAAGGAGGCATGGTTTAAAACAACATGGAAGCTGCTTTTTGAAAACAGGAACGTTTATGAATATAAAAGCGCGTATCACTGATTTTTCAATAAAATTTACAAGTTTTCATTGTTGCTGACCGTCTGCAAGCGTACAGTTATGACTGAGGAATTATTTAAACGTCGGTGTCGGTACTGAAAGGAATTCAATCCAAACACTTTTGATCGCCACACACACACACACACACACACACACACACACACACACACACACACACACATAAATATAGTTTAGTCAAACCGCGCGTGAAGCACCTCAGGACGGGTTAAGTTTGTGCTGGGTTCCGCCACGCATTAGCTCTTTCTTTCTTTCTTTCTTTCTTTCTTTCTTTCTTTCTTTCTTTCTTTCTTTCTTTCTTTCTTTCTTTCTCTCTTTCTTTCTTTCTTTCTTTCCTCCGTCTCTCTCTCTCTCTCTCTCTCTCTCTCTCTCTCTCTCTCTCTCTCTCTCTCTCTCTGCCCACAAAGTCTTTCCACGGTACCAGCACATTTCCAATGGCAAACTGAACCCCCACACGTTCAATTGTGATTATGCGGATACACAACAAATGTGATGGAATTGAACACGGCTACCATGAAACTCGGTCGTAACATAACATTTGCTAGAGGAGACGCGCAGTTAAATTTTTAGATTTTTGTTTTGTTTTTGTCTTTTGTTTTTTTGTTTTGTTTTGTTTTTGCTTTTCTGTGGTCTTCATGTTACCAATGAGCGATAACACTGTTTTTTTTTTTTTAAATAATAAAGCGCTGTCATAAACAATAACAAAAAAGCAGGATGCATGTCCTTTATCTGTAAATCTAAAAAAGAGCCTTATCTGAACTGAAAATATATAACATTTACTTTTCTTTATGGATAATCGTCTTAATGTACTTGTTAACCTAGAACTATTCTGAATATAGGACTAAGTCCACTTCATCTGCGAAATTAAAAGAGAATAGGCAATGTACGATAGCTGAGCCTTCTCCGCAGTAGTACCGATCGAGTGTTTGGGTGGTATTATAGTTGTTCAAACACTCATCTAGTTTTTTTTTCTTTTTCAGTGCATGGTGATAAGAATAATTGCCATGTATATCGTATCTTTCCCCGCAGTTCTTCCACGATTGCACGAGAGAGCGTGCATTGAAACATCAATCCAATGACACGAATAAAGAAGCAGTTGGAACCTAACGGGCCAAATGAGCTTTGTGGCGCGGTCGCGTATCTCGCATTTGGCTTTGTTTTGTCGAGTTTGTGTCGTGCCGTCTGTGCCCTTCTCACGCTGTCAACTGGGTTACTGTTTTGGCAGTGACTCTTTTGTGTGTCGCGCTGCAATTTGTATCTATTGTGACAGTGTCCCGGGCCTGAGAGGAAGCTTTTAACCGGGTTACAAGGCAAATATAGGTGAGGAATAATATACACGTGTCAGTTCCTGTTGTGACAATGCAGGTACCCATGCTCCACAGGGAAGAAAATTTAGGCTTTCTGGTCTTAAAGAAACAAGCTAATTGACGCGTGACTGCCTGGTAGACTTTCAAGGAACAAAACATGTATGTGTATATTATTTTTCATCAGAACCTGTCGAGAAGCTGGAAGCTACAACTTGCTATGCCAGTAAATCTTCCATTTTCATGTGTCGTTTGAAAGGGTGCATCAGAGAGAAAACAATGAAAAAGTACTAGATTTATTTTCTAGGCAAACAAAATCCGAATTTTGCAAAAAAGGTGCAAGTGCACTGTTATAAAAGCGGATGTTTTCCCATTAAATATAAGAAAAACATGTCCCCAATGTGCTAAAAATCGCCGTTGTCCGTTCAACGTGATTGTGTGGTGGGCACTTTTGCTATTTTACAGGGCAGCCTAAAAGAGTGTCCAGTAAATGAGTACTTAAGATTGATTATATTTGAATCTTTTATTCGTAATTCATCAAATCTATTCAGTCTTGCATACTGAATCTAAGCGAGTAAAATTACTGCATAATAACAGAACCAAGATAGTTGCACATGACACATATTATGAGTCCAATATCACATGCAGTAGCACAAAGCACATGTTAAAGGTCAACTTGTGATCCGAGGCACACTAAGACGACGATAATTTACATTCATTAATTTTAAATTTGGGGTCTATCACCGGGTTGGTTGCTGTCCCATCTGAAAATAACGCGATCCTATAGAAAAGTAAAATGTGTCACAAGGGTGTTACTTTGGGACAAACTTGGATTAAAAAATGTGCATATATGATCAAATTCCGCATGTTCACCTTTGCGGACTGAAAACGTAGCACACAAACTTGATAAAAACAAATATATATATATATGTTTTTAGATCATATTTGTAAATTAGCCTATAATGAATGGACCACAAAATCTATTTTATGGACTACGATCACGTCAAAAAGTACAATTGTACTAAATAAAGGTAAAAGAATTCGAGACTATTTTGAAGGTTATGAGTATTTGTAGGTTTTTTATGTGAGCTTCTCTCATACTTGGGATAGTTATATACACTGGTGCAGCAGTGCCACGCGTGTTCCGTGTAGTTCTGAAAAAAAATCTCTCCATGGCTAAATGATTTTATAAAACATCAAACATGCTACGCACCATTCTCGAATGTGAAATTCAAGACACTGTACACCAACGTGGAAACCGTCCGCCACTTTACACACACACACACACACACACACACACACACACACACACACACACACACACACACACACACACACACATGTGTATATATATATATATATTCATATACACACAAACACACACACACACACACACACACACATATATATATATATATATATATATATATATATATATATATATATATATATATGTGTGTGTGTGTGTGTGTGTGTTCTTATCTGAACTTGTATGTTCAAATATAGTAATTATGTTTGGTTTGACGGGTATTTTTCACTCATAAAGCTCTCCTAATTCATCATTCGCAACGTTCATATTTATTCGTTATAATGTAGGTTGTTTTTTCTGAATATTTAGCTTGGACAACGAGCCGGTACTCAGAGAGACATGGACTGGTACATGTTCCGAAACATGTTCTGAATAGCTCCCCGCTGAAGACCCTTTAGTTTATTTGGACTAATACAGCCTATGTCATAACTCTACAGAAGAACGTGTGCAATATAGTACTCATAATATGTATATAGGTGAGACAGTGACAGGTTAACTTATGGAAAATAAAGACTGTGGAATAGGGGAATGACCACCAGGAAGTGGTTCTTAACAAGAAGACAAAGATAGAAAAGATAGAGTATATATATATATATATATATATATATATATATATATATATATATATATATATATATATATATATATATATATATATATATATATATATTATAACATATATGTATATGCATTCGTTTGGAAGAATTTCCTCTCAATGTTCAACCATTTGTCGGCCTGTTCCAAGCATTTGGTCTTCAGTAGCAAAATGTAATAAATAATCACTGTGAAATATAGAGTCTACACTCCGTCATTTTGTGACATTAAATCGACCTTTATTTGCTTGATGTAGTCACCCGTCACCCAAACCATGTTTTTATCATTTCCCTGTTGACATTGCTGGCCATTTTATCCGATCAACTTATATGATTTCTCTCGTGTTGACTTGATAAGCGTTCAATGCTACATGCCACAATTAATATGTTCTCCTATTAAGGACACTTTTGGTCTTTCTTTTCAAATGTCACAGCGCAGTCTCTTTTTCGTTTTGTTTTGTACACCAGTCGAGCGTGACACAATTAGGTCTTTTTGTTACAGACCCATACAAGGACGTGCCTAAACCAACTTCAATGCGATTCCCGTTCGCTGTGACGTCCATGAGATACATGACCGCATTACTATTAACATATCCACATCAATGTACGTTTGAATCGTCCAGCGTTATTCTATTTCATGGAAGGATTGATACAGGCAGGATCTGTTAGTCTTTCAAATTGAGCAAATCACCAACTCCACCGGCTTGTAGCGCACGCAATTTTACGATCGTTATTTTTATGAAAAGTAGCATATGTCTTCTGTTGGTCGTTATGGTAAAATCTTCATAAACCAAATTGAAACTGTAAACAGGCGTTGTAAGGTAAATGAATTTACAGGCACCTGCATATTGTGCAACTAAAAACAGGAATGTGTGGTGAGCATGTTTTTTTTTTTTTTTTTTTTTTTTTTTTACTCACTTTGCTGGGAGAAATCTGTGGATAATGTGCTGGTTCATGAACTGCTAATGGGTCTATCATGTGGGCGATTGGGAAAGCCCCATTCCCATTCAATTTTTGACACAATGTTGGAATCTGGAAGAAGTCTACATTCCTGATACACCAAGGCGACTTACATTGGGTTTTTCATCCGTACGCCCCCCCCCCTCCCTAACTCCTGGAACCAAAATTAACATCTTTGACCCTTTCCCGCTCAAATCGCCCAACAGCGACGGGTGTGAATTGCCTCCTGTTTTAACTTTTTCACTTAAATTTTTCGTTGGTAGAAAAACCGTTTGCTGAGATTTGTATGTAAGACCATTAATGATGGCACGCCCCAGGACAATAGCTTTCCTTGGTGCGGGTTGGGTGCAATGCGCGTAGCCTGCGCCAGGGAATGGTGTTGACTCGGTCGTACTCTGGCCATGAATGGGTTAAAAGGCATCTGCTCCAAACGCTTCCGTAAACCTATTCTGGGCAGAGAAGAATAATTATTGATTTATCTATTAAAATATATTTATACTGGGTAGCCGATTCAGTTAAAAACTGTTCTTCCATCCGGCCCAGGTAATATTGGTTATTATGAACTGCTATGGTCATACTGTGAGGTGTTTGCCATATAGGAATCATATCTATCGGAATTTGCCACACGTGCACTGTGAAAACAAAGCAAAGGCATACCAGAAACGGGGATTTTCTATATTGCTCTCTGCTGAGAGAAATTGACCCTGTACCCCACTGCATAATCCTACTTCCGATATGCGAGGAATACCACTTGTTTGAAAATTTGCATTGAACCAAAAGAACATTTTCGAACTTTTCTAATGTTGCTGTCTGCCAATAGTAATTGACCCAGCATCACGCGCCATAATATTTTCGAGTTGCTATAATTGTATATATGTTTGAAACATTGGACTGAAAAATGAACACTTTAGCAAGCTTCGTTCGGTCTCAGGAACCTAAAGTTTAGAATACAATTTCAAAAGCATTCAGTGAATTGGAAAGGTGTGAACTCTCAGAAGAAAAAGGATACGGTAGTTGTTAAACAAATGACAAACGTGGAATATACATTTCAAATTATTTATATTCGTGTAACTTGATTCCTTGGGATTGTCTCTTTACTTCTTTGTTTGTTTTTTTTTTTATAGAGATTAATGATGCACACTCACAGCTAAAATGCACTTTTTGTGTTTAAATCTGTTTCGTGACCAGCATAATGCGACCCCGATAGGGTTTGAAACTCTCGGTAAATCGACGATTTTGCATTTTTAATCACAAATTTGCTTTAATCTATATAAGTATGCCGTTCAACGTGTCCATTTTACTCCTGTATAAATGTACGGAGTGTGTGAATTTTGATTGATTATCAATAAACTATTGAATTACAAAAAATGTTGGGTTTTGTTAGTGAAAGCGGATTTTAAGTTGCATGATTCAAAGAACAGGTAGGAAATCAAAACAACTGATACAGTTTCAATCACCTTTTCCAGACATTTATTGTAAAAGTTATCAAAACGCAATGGGCAAGCTGTTAGTGCAACTAACAAATTTGTCTTCTCTATTTGTTTTGGATTACTTAGGTTAAGTAACAGCAATTTCTGTAGCAGCTGCGTAGCCTAACCAGGAAACGCGTTTCTTATATGGGAACCAGAATTAGCACATTTGTAAACACAATATTGTGGTGAATAAAGTTGAAAACGTTAAAATTGCATGAAATATATGATAAAGAGTCTAGCTAAAAATAAATAAAAAACATTCTGGAGAAATAAATTAAAAATTTAATGACCAACATGAAACTATGCAACGCATATCTTCAATCCCAAATTAACGCAACCCTCTCACAAAACACATTAATTTGGATCAGAGGTACAACAAAATTTTGCTTTGTAGTTCAGCTTTAAAAGCGTAAACAGAAGTTGCATAGCATAGCAATTTGGGCTGTTTGCTCCAGCTTGCTCAGCAATTGTAAACAAATAATATTATCACGAATTTGTGGAAACATTTACATTTTTGATTTCCTATGTTTAATTGCTGCTATGCAGGCAGCCACTCACAAGTTTCTGATAGAACATCTTCTGTAACCCAAGAAATCATGACCCAAGTGTAAAAAAAAAAAATAAATCTTTAACATTGATTGGTCCAATATGGGATACTTTATGCCAGTGTGAATGTAGCGAAAGTCAGCTATGACTAAGCTGTGTCCTATTAAGGTATGACTAAGCTGTGCCTAACAAAAAGAACACCTTCTTCACCATTCTCTCTGCACAAAAACAATATATATTCTTTAAAATTTCACATGATTCTCTTTGTTGCAGCATTCTTACAGTTGTTTTGTGAATCACAAGTGTTAAACACAAGCAAGGTTGACTAACAGACCAGGGCACTTGTGAGGCACCATTTTATATGTGTAGCATCTATTGGTTCTGCATTGATGAATCATCCTCAGAAAAGATTTCCCCACTTGCACGATTATTGACTCGTGTCTTATGGTGACGTGTTCCCTCTACAAGTGGTTGTCAATTGTGGCATGATTGCAGTGACTATTACTGTGGTATTTTATAAACGCGTCCCTTGGTTTATTGGGTGACATTTGGGGATAGTCATACGGTCATGGTCTTTAAGGGTCAACTGTTGTGGCTCACCACCGGTATTAGCTCCACCAGTACCACGAATCATTATTTCACGTCTATAAAGGGCAGTCGTCAGACACGACAAAACTTAACATTGAAAGTATTTTCAAGAACTGAAATGTGTACTTTTTCTAGGTATATATTCGGCTTTGTATACACGTTTGTGGCACATGATCGGTAACAAAGCTGAATATCAATACAAAGGAACCCGGATCTGTCTAATTTTTAAACCCTGAACCTAATTCTTCAGTGAAAACGGCTATCTTCTGAAAAAAAAAACTATTTTTTTAAAAAATCAGAATGATATGCACTGCCTTCACATTGCAGGAAAGTGCGATGCTATTCATACAAGTCACGTATAATATGCGTTTGTTTCATCTTTGTTTTCTATCTGCAGTGTATGATACTTTGAAGTTCATGAGAAGACCAAGAGGTGAAGCCAGACCTGGTTGCATGGTGAAATCTACCCAAGGGAATGTCATGTAAGTGGTGTAAAGAAGGTATGTATGCATGGGTAATAATGATAGTGATATCAACTTTTCTTACTTTTATGTTATTAATTATTTTTCAAAAGATATGAAATAACGCCTTCCTGTTTGTGGATATTTTACCATGCAATATTAGGTGCATCTTGAGTGATATTTTTTTTTTCACCCACAGCAAAAATGATTGAGTAGAAATAGGTCTAATTTCCCCTCCAGCGGCTGGAATTCAACACGGCGTCCAAATTCCCCACGGCCCTACACAGCTGCACCCACAGGTGTTACGGATTCCCCAGTATTTTCCTTTTAGTTGCGGGGTTTCTACTACTTTGTACCCTGTTAATTTATCTAAGCACAAAAAAACGGAGTCAAGCTAACACAGCTAACAGTATCGTCCGGCTGGCCGAGAGCTGTCCAAGATGACGGCAGTGGGGTGGGCGAGTGGGTATAGCCAGGGTTGAGGTTTGGAAAACAAGTTGTTCAGGATGTCCCATTCTGGGGTCAGCGCCGCTTGGTCCGCGCGTTTACCATTACGAAATCCCATCAGTAACATGGTTAACGGCGCTAAAATTAGCGTAATAACAACAAGGCTGAGGGGGAAAAATAAAGTGACGATTGGCCATTACAGGTGAATGTGGATTAAAATTTCAAGGACAGCTCATGGAAAAACCCAAACATGAGCGCTTAGTCAGCGATTCCTGCCAAATCAGCAAGAATTAGGATTGCACCATGTCTGCCATTGGGTTTGTTGTGTGTTTGTTTGTGGTCAGAGATACTGAGTCATAAACTTGCCATATCAACATATCTCAATGCGTTTCAGTTAAAGCTCAGAAACCACGGGTCTTGTTTGATATAGTTCTGTCCAATATAGATAAAACAGGTAGGGCACGACGAACGTACGTCTTGCCACAGCCGTCGCCAGCGGCAATGTAATAACTGCGCATTTGTGATAAAATTCAAATTCATTCTTCTGTGAATAGCACACGCGCGCTTGCATAGTCTGTTTGTTCTTTCAGTGTGTCATTCGGACTACAATAGCTGTCAAGAACGGGACTGGCGACCATTTGGCCACCGAGAAGAAGAGGCTTACATATGGTAACTGAGCTCCGCCTCGTCACAACGGGCTGAACACGTGACGTCATTAACAAATATTATGGTATAGATAACAACAAACATGCTGAATTGAAACCACCGTACGACAGCACAGCAAAGACAACCACATCGCAGGGCATACAGAGAGTGACAACTCCAGCTTCTTACATTAATTGAACCATACATCATGGGAGAACGGATTTTTACCGCTGAATACCTGGTGAAAAAGCGTATTCGACGGGTAAGTGTGGTTTTAGAGTTAACATGTGTACCTTTGTTGATATGGCGCACGCCACTCGCAGTTGGCGATGGCTCAGCACTAAGATCAGCCACTGTGAAGGAGTACACAGGTATATCTAATAATAGTGTTTTGCTTCTAACCGCAGGGTCGACCCGAGTACTTGGTGAAATGGAAAGGCTGGTCTTCAAAGTAAGTGCTTTTAAAATGTTGTTTCTGGAATTTTCGCCATTGATCATATTTATGTAATGGCAGCGAGTTACTCGTTCATGAGCTATGTACACATGTGCCTTGGCCCTTGCAAAAGCTTTCGGTTGTGTTTTTCAGAAACAACACATGGGAACCAGAAGACAACATCCTTGATCCACAACTGATTGAAGCGCTCGAAGACAGGTAAGCACAAATTCACTTCTGTACAATAATCGCGCTTTCACACAACCTTCAAATTTATTGCGTTTCAAACAATTCTCATCTGTTTAGCCGCCAATGGCATCTCTCACGTGGTCTTAATGTATCCATGCACTTTCTCTCTGCAGCATCAAACATCGACCTTACCATACGCAGCGACGGAGACCGAAGCCAAAGAGGCGACGAACAGGGGTAAATATGTCGCCTTTTATCACCTTGCTAAAATGTTTTGTAGCAATTTTCGACAGATCCAAAATTCATCGTTTCATTGTTTTGCATCAGCAAGATGAACGCTATATTTGGAAGTGTGGCACGTGGTATATGAATGGCGTGTATTTAAAGCATGGTATAGTAAAATTAAGTATGTAGGTCGCAGAAATGTAAACACGCCGTATTGCCCCTTCGGGCTTTGTTAGATATCAGTGAGGATTTCATTCAGGAAAGTGCAATTTTGTACTTGTAGGATTATCCTTATGGACCCACAGTGACCAAAACTGGGCTCGATTATGATCAAGTATCGACCGACAGTGACAGCCAATGCAGTAACCCGGAACTGAGGCAATTTATGTCCGACCACGAATCGGAGTATGGTACGGCCGGGGAAAGCAGCCCCCATGGGCCTTCTCTCGGTGATGAATTGCCACAATTACACGAAAATATGGGTGTGCTTGATACACGCATGGCGATAGAAAACCTTGATTCAGATCATTCGCAAGCATCAGTGTTGGGAGAGAAATGTAACACATGCAGTCTAACCAATCTGTCATCGTTCACACAGGAGTCGATCAATATTGAAATACCGCATTATAATTCACCCAACAAACATCACCATGACTACGAGGAAAGCCCGCCCGATTTGATCCGTGTATCGTCTGCTCGATGTTGTACTTCTGCATGCACGCCGTCAGAACACAGTGGAGGGACCGAAAATCAGAGAAAGGATGAAGCGCGGAGTCCGGTCTCTTTGTTTCCAACGCCGAGGTCCACTGTAGATGATGTATTTGATTTTCACGATGATGCGGAAAATGTGACGCCCATGTTTGGACGCGTCACGCCGCCAAAGGAGGGCAGGTGTTTCCAAGCGACGCCGCTGGTGACCAACTCCGGAGAGTACTGCGGCCAGGTGCTGGTCACAGACGTAACTCACAACTGCCTTACTGTCACATTCCTTGAAAGCTCTACAGACAAAGGCTTCTTCAAAAATTACAGTCCATGAGTACATATTTCAGAGTATATATGTACGCATAGCTTCGGTTAATGTATTTGAGTTTTATGTCTAGTCACACGGATAAACAGAGAGTCTCGCCTGTGGCATAAGTGTTGCTATCGTACGTTGTATGTACCAGGGACAGCATACCCAATCCCTGTATGTACCTACATTGTGCATAAACCATCTGTGTCCAATTAACGTGGAATACACTATATGCGCTATGACAGAAAGACTTGGAACACCAGGGTTCTGGCCATATTGCTAATGTCTTCAGCGCAATGCTTGAATACACTGTATAGTCAACCAGATCTGCTTTGATTCAAAATCAAGCACACTAAAATCAAACAAAAAAGTGGGTCTGTTATCATGGGGAAAGAATAAGCTGCAGCCAGTGGTGTGCGAAAAGGCTAGTATCACTGCCTGAAAGCGAATACAAATGACAGCAAAGGTGACTCATCCTTCCAGATAACTTAAACGTAAGAGATAGAAGTGAAAATCATAATAGATTAATCGCACATGTATCACGATATTTGCATTAGGATGCTACGCGACCAGGGTTTGCCTTGGATACCACAAAAAGTTAATCATTAAAGTTGAACGACGTTAAGCATAGAGATACGAATCCTGCATGGATTTTTAAAAGTGATATGATTCATGTCGGTAGATACAATTAGAGAAAGCACGTTGTGCCGTTATGCCCCATTCGGGAAAGACGACTGTTTAGTCACAAAGCAAAGTGGACCTGCAGAACACGACTTCGTTACAACAACATTATCTTTTTTTTCAGAAGTCAAAAGGCTTCTTTGTTGATATAGATTATTTTTGCTATTAATATATTATACATGGAGTTTACCGAATGAACTGAGAATATATGCACCAGATGTAAAACCAAACACTAAAACACCATGAAAGAACCATGAACATAATGAAACCATGGATCCTTTCTTGATCCATGCATGCAAATGAATAGTATTTATTGTATCAGCCACAGTTTTTGTGCATGTATCGATTAATAGGAACTTTAATGTCGGCAATCGAGCTGTTGACACTTGGCTCATGCCAGACCGGTTGCTGACAATGGGCACTGTGGAAGGCTTACCTGATCCGGACAAGGACTTGCTTACACCAACGTTATATTGGCACATCATCGTTAACGTATTTTCGCCTTCTTGCATATCTAGGCTTGTGCTCTTTTATTGTGGCTATATATTCTTCAGTCATTTCGTTGAACGTGCAATGAATAAAATTATTATGCAAGTACAGGAGAGCAAACTTGCTTTGTTGTGGATGTGTCTTTCATATTGATGCGAGTGTGTGGCGGTAATTGCTTGGACAGCGTTAATTTTAGGGATACTTAGGAGCATGCGAATTGAATCGTGTCCAAGCACAAACTGTTAGGTAACGGCTATGGTATGGCAAAGATTATATCAGTTCCACGGTTTGAATTTACAGCACTTGAACTGGCACAACAAACCGTGGTTTGGGCAGAATCTGTGTTCTTCCTCGCTTTCCGTTTGTATGTTTTGACCACCGAAGGGCACGGTCTTGAACCGACTATCTTCGGCATCTATGGTTGCCAATCGCCTGACCGAAAATGGGTAAAGCACATATCCACTTGGCCACATGTCCATTCTTGTGAAGAGTAGTTTAGTGGGGATGCACCCCCAAAAATTCTTCTGACTCACTACCTGTGGAGTTTCATATCCTGTTGTAGCGATGTGGACATGGAGAAAGTACATATTAGTTTTAGAAAGTGTGTAACAGAGCGATCACAAATTAGTATGCACTGTGTTTTTTAAAAGAAAAAAGAAATTTAATATGACCACACCCATTGCTGACGTGGGTGCCAACTTTTGCTACCCCAATTTGTTCTGAAAACTGAGATGTGGCACACTGCAACCCCTGTGCAAGAGTACCGCTGTATTATTGGTAAGGAAGGGAGCAGGGCTGTTAAATTAGTTTAAGCTTATTTACAAAAACAGTTAAGCGTGAAAGCAGGAGACTGCCTTGCATATTTAAAATTGCCCACACAGGACAACGGTGTGTGTGGATAACCGCTAAACAGTGATCTCCTTATTCAGTTAAGAATTAATATTGCAAACCTATACTAGTATCACAAGTACCAGCTTAAGTAAGAGGTGTCCGTTGTTTTAACCTGAGGAAATACACTGCTGAATGTGTGCAGTTCTACATGCACAGGCCTATATCAATATATATATATATATATATATATATATATATATATATATATATATATATATATATATATATATTTATATATACAGACAAGATGTTTGATGTTCAGGAAGTATTGGCAGCAAGCATTATGGTATCATTTTTAAGGGTTATAGAGTTCAGAAGTATATTTATTCATAGTCCTGTTTATTCAGATAAAACCGAAAGTCAAATGTTTTGCACATGAAACAAATACGTATGACTTAAACTTACAGTGTTGCCACTAATGTAGTCATCATCATCTCAATACTGTTGCTGTTTGTGCAGGACTCAAGATACTGGGTCAAACACGTTTTAAATGGTTTCATATATAAATATGGCGACAGGGCAAAAAAAAAAAAAAAAAAAAAAACAAACAAACAAACAAACAAAAAAACAAACAAAAAAAACACCATACAAAATTTGTTGGTTTAATTTACATATATTGAAGTTCATTAGGTTCTTAAAAAGCGAATAAGTATTGTTTAAGTATACATATTTCTATAATATGTAAATAAATAGGATAAGCGATACGGCGAGAGTTCAAACTTAAAATTCCCAATTGCAGCTTTATTTGATGAAGTCAAACACGTGCAGTAATAACTGTTTAAGTGCCGAATTTTGGACTGAGTCAACAGCTTTTTTTCTGGGACTATAGGCATGCTGGTACGTGAATGAAATGTCTTTTTACAAGGAATACGAATCTGAGATCCTAATGATAATTCAGACTGGTTTCACGTGCGTAGATCAACTTAACACTTGATTAACACTGAAAGTGTTAAAAGCATCATAGAATCGCTGTAAATGGTGTCATGGCGCAAAAATGTGGACCATTACCGCATCAGAGCCCTTATCCAGGCACATCATGTCTGGCCACAGCAACACATGGCGTTTTCTCAATACGAGGGGTATCCTACAAGTTCTTGCAATTGCTTCACCATTCAGAAAATTTAACGCGTGTAACGTTGCGTTGTGTACAAAACCAATCCCCCTAATGTGTACGTGTCTATCATAACTCCAGAGCTGAATTACTGTTACCTGGGAGTAACTCTCAGTGAACGACATAACTTAAATTGCATTTGGGAATTGGCTTGGTTTGTGGGAAGTGGCTAAACGAAGTCAGTTGCAAGATCAGTTTTACAAATTATATGGTAACAGTAGCTTGAAAAGTAAACCCACTGGTAAAAGAGTTTTGAAACGTAAACCCACTTGATTTGAATTTGAAACGTAAATGCACACAAATTTACACGCTCTTGACAGGGATTCCAGTCTTTTATATGGACAAAGCTATTCAGTCCTGAAGGGATTCGATCGCAGGAAAAGGCATGTGTCGCGTATGACCTCTTCAATGAGACCAAATGAAACCAGGAACCAACGTCTTAATGATTGTATAAAGCATTAGATACCGAATGAAGTAATCGTGATAATCTGTTTGGAATATGTGTCAGGTGGCGTATCCTACGAGAAAGTTAAAAGAACTGAACAATAGCTATCTGCTCACAAATATACATATGAGGTCAATATTTCTATTTGCTGTACGTTTAAGAACCGAAATATAAGAAGCATGAATTTTGTTCCCTATAAATGTTAGAATTCTTGTTCTAGGAACCAGTACAATGACATATGAACTCGACACAGGGAATTAGTGAATGGTGGTGTTCATTACACAATAAAGAAGCGGAATTAGTTATCAGTCATATTTGGCACAAGATATGGGAGACAAATCAAGTACTAAATGGGTTCTCCAAGGTTAATTTGGCGTATTTCTTTCATTTTTGCCTCAGCCGACTTGTCAGCCAGCTGAAGTTTTAGAATGTTCGGTGATCTGTGGTCTGATTGTCCACCCTTCCGTCCATCCATCTACTCACAGTTCACATTTTCGACTTTTCCAAAACTGTCATCCAGATTCTCGTCCAGCTTGGTGGGCAATTAACTTGGGTGTGTTTCTGCCACGTTTGTTCAAATGGTCATGCTCCATTAATGCTTGGATTTTTAAAATGATTTGTTTTGTTTACTGAATGGCACAATAGTGGAGAAAATTCCAAAATCCACAGGCCCAATTGTCTTGAAATTGCACACGGACACTTGTGGGGACCCCTTGACCTTGATTTGTAAAAGTTCCGCTGCAACTTTTCAATTTTGTAACAATTTTCTTTGTATTTTGTTGCTATGCTATTTTTAACTTCTCCAAAATCGTCACTCAGATAGTACTGAAACCTGGTGGAAGGGAAAAAAATTTTTTACTGGGTGGTGATGCCGTAAATCCCAATTTTTTAACGGATTGTTCAAATTTGGGTCGTTGGCGGTTCATGCATACGTTTCTCTTGATTACAATGTAAATCAATGAGGATTGCAATGGTTATTTGTATTCTCGACCTTTTCTCCAGAAGCAACGATCATATTTTCTTCAAACTTGGCGGGGATGTACCCTGGGTGGGTCTGTGCCAAGTTTATTCAATGGTCCTATTCATTGTTTTGCGACTAATTATATTTTTTCTATTCTTTGACTAAATTAAAAAGTGGTAAACAACCGCTTTGCCAGTTGCCTCTAAACTGACAAGGAATACTTCTGGGTACCCTGAAACCAAAACGGGACTTTTTCAGTTTAATTTCAAGGCCAGTTGATTAAAACTCCAACAAAAGGTGGTTGTTCACATCCACATGTGACAGAGTAACAACCGGATTGCTTTGACCTAACTGTCCATGCTTTGAACCTTACAGTATCATTTCAATCACAGGTCTACAGCATGAATAACACGTGTTTGTCTTAACATAGAAACCTTCTGCTTGCTGCTCACAGTCACCACGGCTCAACATTTAAAATCTTTATGCATACACACACACACACACACTTTTATATATATATATATATATATATATATATATATATATGTGTGTGTGTGTGTGTGTGTGTGTGTGTATGAAGAATATCCTTAAGTTGGCACAAGCTACCATAGATTTTTGCTAAACCTTATGCATACAAGTCTGTCTGTCTGTCTGTCTGTCTCTCTCTCTCTCTCTCTCTCTCTCTCTTTATATATATATATAGTTGTATGCATACGGTCCATCAAAAATCTATGGTAGCTTGTGCCAACTTAATGTTAATTTTTATTTCGTAATTACAAGGTACTATCTCGTAACTACGATATAATATCTCGCAATTACGAGATGATAATCTTGTAATTACGAGATAATTATCCCGTTATGATGAGTTACTCTCGTAAGTACGATATAATTATCTCGTAATTACGAGGTAATATCTCGTAATTACGAGATAAGTATCTCGTAATTACAAGATTGTGGCTCGTAATTACGAAGATTAAAATAACATTAGGTTGGTACCAATGATCCACCATGAAATTCTTCAGAAAGTCTTGAAATAAATAAAACAATGACCAACACTAAAGTCGACATATCTCAAATCTGATTAATCCAAATCCAAGTCACAAAGCTAAAAGAGCATTACCTTGAACATTCGAGGCTTTCAGTGCGAAAAGTGATTTACGGCCAGACAATCCACAATGAGCAAAGAAAATGACTCTCCGATCCACGAAATGTTAGTTATGGATTTGGACTATTCTTTTAAGAAGTGGTATATATGGCGTAAGTTCAGCATGAAGCAACTTGTGACCTGTTTAATTATAAGCCTCCATAAAGACTACAAATTTGGCGTTTGTTGTAACGTCATATTCACAGCAGTTAGGTTATATATGAAAGACCTATATGAAAATTGAGCAGTAAAACTTCAAACAAATTCCAAATTTTCTGACAAATCTACATAGTATACAGGCAAAATATTTGATCATATCTATAAACGGCTTAAATTACATGATCATATACAATCTGAGTTAGACAAATCACGAAATGTATTTGAACGTACCATTAAATCTCTTTTGACCTATAGTAAAATGTGTTTGATGATATGTTCAAATATGACGCACTCGTCCTGGAGTTAATGAAAGGTCGTCACTGCCTTGTATGCAATGGCCGGTGCCAGAACGCATGGCGGAGTAACGGGTTTATCAGCGATAAATCGAACATTGAGGTCGCTCTCTATCTGTTTGAAAAGTATTTCTAATGAGGCAAATACGTAACATGGCCATGCTGTACTAATTTGTACCTATTGTTCCCTTTCGTGCACGCCTGAGAGAACGAGAGGCGGGAAATTAAGCTATCAGAATCAGGGAGCCCCCAATTTTTGTTAACAGGGAAAACGAGTCCGCTGCATTGGTTCACATCCTTAAATACATTTGATCATATTTTAAAACCAGTTTGTTCATATGAATAAATCTGTTTGATAGCATAGTTCGGTGCATTTGATCATATCCTTAAATACCTTTGATCATATTTTAAAACCGGTTTGTTCATATGACTTAATCTATTTGATGGCATCGTTCAGTCCCTAATATTTGTTCCTGTGAACAAACGTATTTGATTGCATGTTCAGATAGTTAATGACACGTTTATTTTTTTCACATGTTCAAATGATTGATGCTATCATGAAATATTTGATGATACGATCGCGTATCTGATCATATTAAATGTGTGCATTAAGGAACAAGTTTGATGGTAAGGTTAAAATCTAATATTTGTTCGTATGAAAAATGCATTTGAATGTTCAAATATTCAATCGTATGCTTAAATAATTTTTCACATGTTCGAATAGTTGATGATACGATCTCATATTTGATCATATCATCAAACCTGTGCATATGTGATACAATATACGATATTAAAACATATGATTAAATATTTTAAAATATAATCCAACGTATTTGATCATAAATTTCAGACTATTTAATCATACGTTCAAATTTATTTGATAAGTCTGAATAGTGAATTAAACTAAAAAACAGCGACACACACACACACATATATATATATATATATGTATGTGTGTGTGTGTGTGTATGTGTGTGTGTGTATGTGTGTGTGTGTGTATGTGTGTGTGTGTGTGTGTATGTGTATGTGTGTGTGTGTGTCTGGATCCAGATATTCGGTGGCATTTATTTGCTGATGTGCCTACATGAAACTGAAAAAATGTCAAATCTGAAGTCGACGCACTATATTTTGTCGGGATAAAGTCAGTGACATGAAATAAATGAGAGTGCTGACAGTCTAGAGGTATGTCATCAGTTTGAGTGAACTATAGCTTACAAATATGAAATATACATTTTCTATACATCTTGAAATAAATATTGAGTAATTTTTGAGAGAAATTTGTTGTTAAAAAAGTTCATTTGATTGGAACCGTAATGGGTTGTTTTGGCTACCACCACTAAAATAAAGGCATTAATTCTGGTGCACTGTCACTAATCACGAGTGAGATACCAACACTATGCCTGAGTTGATTTGAATGTAAACATACTCAACGATTAGACAACAGGACCGAATCCTATATGAAATCTTATCGTGACATAAAGGTAATGAAAACTAAAAATGAAAATTTGCTTCAAAGCAAATATGTGTGCCTTCAAAAGTTGTAAATAGTAAATGCTACAACGTTTGTCCTTTGGTACTTCACATTTAATTAAGCTTATGGCTGGATGAAAATTTCAAAGCCCAAACTTCACCTTGACCTTTGGCCTTCAGAAGTCACATGTTAATTACGAAAAATATACAGTGTTACAATACCTACAGTTTAAGACCAACATGAACCAAATCAGATAAAGATTGACCACGTTATGGGTAGATGAAACTCACAAAGGCCTCAATGTCCTTGACCCTTGACTTCTAGAGGTTACATGTTAATTACAAAAATGTGCAGTGTTGCAATACCTACCATTTGAGTCACACGTGATTAAAATTGGATGGAAATTGGCTGAGTTATGACTGGATGAAAATTTCAAAGGCCCAAATGACCTGGACCTTTGACCTTTAGAGGTCACATGTAAATTATAAAATGGCAGTGTTACAATGGCTACAATTTGAGCCCATCATGATCAAAATTGGATGAAAATTTCCCAATTTCTGCCTAGATTAAAATTTCAAAGGTCCAAATGACCTTGGCCTTTGACCTTTAGAGGTCACATGTAAATTACCAAAAAATGCAGTTATACAATAGCCACAATTTGAGACCAACCTGATCAAATTTGGGTAAAAATTGATTGAATAATGGCAAGATGAAAATTTCAGTGGTCCAAATAACCTTGACCATTGACCAGTACAGGTCGCATGTAAAGTACATAAATGTGCAGTGTTACAGTAGCTGCAATTCGAGTCCAACATAATAAAAATTTGATAAAAAATTACCAATTTCCGGCTGGATGAAAATTGCAAAGGTCCAATTGACAATGACCTTCGACCTTTAGAGGTCACATGTAAAATACAAAAATGCATAGTGTTACAATGGCCACAATTTGAGCCCAACATGGTCAAAATTGGACAACAATTGACGGAGTTATGGCTAGATGAAAATTTCAAAGGTACAAATAACCTTGATCTTTGACCTTTAGAAGTTAAATATTACTAACAAAAATGTGCAGTGTTACAAACATAATAATTAATGTTGGATTAGTTATCTGTACCTATAATAGTTTTGGAGATATTCAAGATTTAAATTTTCAAATGGCCCTTAGTTGCATAATTTTCAAAACCGTTGAGCCTCTGTGCAAAACTCAAGACTTCATGTGTGAAAGTATAATCATGTCAAGTTTTGAGTTTCTACGTATAATACTTTTCAAATGAAATGTCGGACAAATTATTCTTTAAAGACAGAAAGAAAAAACTAGAAAAGAAGATTTACTTCAAAGCAAATCTGTCCGTGTGCCTTCAAAAGATGCAAATATTAAATGTACTGCAACTTTTGTCGCTTGGTACCTCACATTCCAGCAAGCTTATGGAGGTATGACAATTTCAAAGTCCAAATGACCTTGACGTTTGACCTTAACAGGTCACATGTAAATTGCAAAAATGTACCGTGCTACAATACCTACAATTCAAGTCTAACATGAACCAAATCTGATGCAAATTGACCACGTAATGGCAAGATGAAACTTTCAAAGGGCCAAATAACATTGACCTTTGCCCTTAAGAGATTACATGTTCTTAAAATGTGCAATGTTGCAATACCTACAATTTGAGTCCAACATGTTTAGAATTGGATGGAAATTGGCCGATTATGGCTGGATGAAACTTTCAAAGGTCCAAATGACATTAACCTTTGACCTTCAGAGCTCACACGTAAGTTTCAAAAATGTGTAGTGTTACAATACCTACAATTTGAGACCAACATGATAAGAAATGGAAAAAAAAAATGCCCAAGTTATGGCCCGAAGAAAGCCACCAACGAAAGTGGCCTTTGACCTTGAGATGACCTCTACATGGAGTGAACACTGACCTTTAAAATGACATTTTTAGACTTATAATTAATCTTTGATCTCGATATGACCTTTGACCTTGACATAACCTTGACATTTGAGATAACCTTTGCCTTTCTTTGATTGAACTCCTATATACTCGGAACCACATCTACTATTGTACATAAGATATTGAAGATTTCAAGCTTTAATCAGCTATCATTTGCATAATTTTGAAAAGCATGACCCCTCATTATAAAAAGGCAAGACTCCATCTCTAGAAGTATAATTGTGCCAACTTTGGAGTTTCTACGCATAATACTTTACAAATGAAATGTCGGACAAATTTGCCTGGAAAGAAAAAAAAGAAAGAAACAAAGAATTCCTAGAAAAAAGATATGTCTGTGTTTGCACACAGACATCTCGTGAGGACATGACTTTAAGAGAAATCGCATAGAGAAAGCAAGTAAAAGGCAAACAGAGCAAGAAAATGACAGGACATGACACACAAGATCAGGAAAAGCAATGTGTGCCTCTCATGAATTATATAAAGCATTATACAATACGCTAGACGCCTTTAAATGTATCCATGTTTGTACAAGTCAACACTGTTTTAAATTCAATACGACTTACATGCTGTGGCAGAAATAGACATCACTCTGTGATAATTGAGGAAATATGTAGAAAAGAATTGATATCTTGGTTTTTTTTTCATTGTGAGCAGGACGAAGTAACTGAAGGCAGAACTAGAAAAACAATGGATAAAAGCATGAATAACTAGGAAAGATGATTTGCTGCTTAGCAAATTAGTGTGTGTGTCTACAAACCATATTGGTATGGTAATGTACAACTATTCCATAACACAGAAGTAGAAGTTGAAATGGCATCTCTATCTATTATAACAATGAAGTTATTCAAGATTTAAAATTTCTATTGGTGCTATTTAGCATAATTTAAATTCCTACAACTTTTATTTTAAATTCATTGGATGTGCAATGGTCAACAACCCCCTAGCAGAAGTTGGAATGACATCTCTATCTATTATAGTGTTGAAGATATTCAAGATTGAAAATTTCGAATACTGCTAATTAGCATAATTCAAATTGCTACAACTTTTATTTTTAATTCATTAGGTGCGCAATGGTTAACAACCCCCTAGTAGAAGTTGGAATGACATCTCTATCCATTATAGTGTTGAAGATATTCAAGATTGAAAATTTCGAATACTGCTAATTAGCATAATATACATTGCTACAACTTTTGTTTTAGATTAATTAGATGCGCAGTGGTCAACAACCCCCCAGTAGAAGTTGAAATGACATCGCTATCTATAATAGTTTTGAAGATATTCCAGTATAAACATTTTAAATGCTGCTAATCAGCATAATTTGAATTGCTACAACTTTTGCTTTAGATTCATTACATGCGCAATGGTCAATAACCCCCTACTAGAAGTTAAAATGACGTCTCTATCTATAATAGTTTTGAAGATATTCAAGTTTTAAAATTTCAAATGCTGCTAATTAGCATAATTTAAATTGCTACAACGTTTGTTTAATTCATTAGATGCGCAATGGTCAATAACCCCTAAGTAGAAGTTGGAATGACATCTCTATCTTTTATACTTTTGAAGATATTCAAGATTTAAAATTTCAAATGCCCCTAATTTGCATAATTTTAAACATTTTCATTCCTTTGTATAAAACGGTCTAACTCCTTGTATGGAGGTACAATCATGCCAAGTTTGGAGTTTCTATGTACAATAGTGTTCGAGAAAAGTGTCGGACAAATTTGCCGGTAAAGAAGAAAGAAGAAAGAAAGAAAGAAATTCAGGACAAAAAAAAAGTGTGTGTTGACACACACACTTTAAATACGCCTCCCCGAAAAAAAATTAAGAATACACCAGTGCGTCACCTGAAAAATAGATTAGTATCTATCTATCTATCTATCTATCTATCTATCTATCTATCTATCTATCTATCTATCTATCTATCTATCTATCTATCTATCTATCTATCTATCTATCTATCTATCTATCTATCTATCTATCTATCTATCCGTCCATCCATCCATCTATCTGTCTATCTATTTGCAGATATTGGTACGCCAACAGCTTAAAAAATGTTTAGTATGTTAGCAGATATAGGTACCGTGCAAAATAATTACAGACGAATATTTTTGGATTAAAATGCTTCATTCAAATTATATGAGCGGCTGCTCTGCTTTTAGTTTAGTCTTCATCTCTTATGGGATCCCTACATAGCCTTGTAACCTGTATATTGACAAAGAGAAGAAACATACCACTACTTTGAAATCATGTAACAAGTTACACTTTGATAAATATTGTCAATTCATTATATGTTTATTACAGTCTACGATGCAGAAAAGTACAAAAGGCATCGATAACCTCCACATGGTTCTTCATTGGTCGGCCAAGTTGTACACACCGAGGCACTGTTGCCAGTGGACGTTTTTACAGAGCTTCTAAGACGTCAGTTGGAATCTTATCACTTGGTTGAAGTTACAAGCTCACTATGGTACTTGATCTGACATAAAGAATATGAATAACATATTGTTGCTAACTTTAAGTTCTTGCTGTCTGTTGTGTGACAGGCCTATGATGTATTGGATATAAAGCCCGTATGGACATAGGAATGTGTCCAATATTGCTCCTCTGCAAAGCGGCAACTTAAATGTCTCAGACTACGGCACCCGACTCATCTTTAACTGCTCCAGCTATTCAGTTTGGGTGTCATCTTGACTCGTTAGAGAATAGGCATACACAGCTCAACCGCATCATTGACCATCCAGACAATGTGCCCCTCACATGTCGTTAGCTGGAACCTTTGATCATGAAAATATGTTCTGAAAGAAGAGTTTGACCTGTGGCAGGATGTTAGCAGTATCTTTTTAGGCATAACAGACGTCGTAGCTCGAGGTATAGAAGGGGGAGGGGGGGATTTATTATTGTGTGAGCACAAAGACAATTTCTTTCTTTCTTTCTTTCTTTCTTTCTTTCTTTCTTTCTTTCTTTCTTTCTTTCTTTCTTTCTTTCTTTCTTTCTTTCTTTCTATTTTTCTTTTCTTTCTTTCTTTCTTTCTCTCACTCTCTTTTTTCTTCTCTTCTTTCTTACTAGGAATTTTGTGCGACAATTTTTCTCGGACACTTAAATTTGTGCAAATTAGGGCCATTTGAAAATTTTAATCTTGAATATCTTCAAAATTATTATAGGTGCAGGTAACCAACCCAACTTCAATTCATTCAATTGTAACATTGCTCATTTTTGTAATTTACATACGACCTACAAAGGATCAAAGGTCAAGGTCATTTGGACCTTTGAAATTTTCATCATAACTTCCTAAGGTCAAAAGTCAAGGCTATTTTACCCCTTTTGGATTTTTTTCTTGCTATAACTCTGTCAATTTTTATCCAATCTAGAGGTCAAAGGTCAAGGTCATTTGGAGCTTTGAAATTTGCATCTGGCCATCACTTGGTCAATTTTCATCCAATGTTAATCATGTTGGACACAAATTGTAAATATCGTAACACTGTACATTTTTGTAATTTACATGTGAGCTCTAGGTCAAAGGTCAAGGTCAAGGTCATTTTCACATGCGACTTTGCATGTAAAGTTACGGGGCCATGTTGGCGGTTGGAGGGGGGGAGGGGACACTAATGCATATATTTCTATTCAGCAATCCCCCAAAATATCGACCCTTATCCTAAATCTTCAGCTATTCAATAACAAAAAAATTCTTTATACAGGTAAAATAATCCAATAATCCTTATGTTCTGGAGCAAATAATCCAATAATCCCTTTAAAAAGGTCCAATAATCTAATCTTCCTTCCTCCCTTACAGGGCCACAGATACGATTTTATGGTCACAACAACAAGCAATAGGACATTACAGGTACGAATGGTTGAACAAGTTAAATTTTTCTCTCTGATGCCTGAACACCAATGTGTTTTAATATTTAAAACCAAAGGGGCTCAGCGCTATTTTAAAACTTAATTGCAGAGAACAAATTTGGAAACATGGACCATGTTCGTGTTCTGATTAAAAGAGCATTGAGTCTTAAGTTACAGTCGATGAATGAATCTCTCAAGGGTAACTTAGCCGGATAACTAACAAACCACGCAGTGTCGCGTTGTTGTCTTTGCAAATGGATTCACTTACAGCCGTAGGCGTCTGGAGAGAATAGTAACGTTTGTGCCGAGATAACAATGCTGCGATATGTTTCGACATATTCAGTGTCAACCTGATTCATGGTGAAGATAAATATATTCCCTAAAATTCTGCATTGTCTTGAGGGTTTTAATCAACATTCGTGGCGAGTTGATTTTGCAGGCAGATATCACCTGTTGTCTTTCCTGTTCCCACACAAACGTTATAAATATTGAAAAGTTGCAGTTAACTTCATCTGCTTCCGGTGGATATATACAATATTCTGAATTTTTGTACATACTTTTACAAAAATGTGATGATGATGATGATGATGATGATGATGATGATGATGATGATGATGATGATGATGATAGTAAAAAGCCATTTAAATGGCCTATAATTACTGGAGTTCGCTAACGCTGAATACAAGCCAAACACTCCTAAACGTGTACGGCAGCACACGTATGCATTTCTTTGCACTGAGACATGTAATATCATAAGCCTTCATGATGTGTTTATTTATTCGATACGGATTTTATGATTCATATTAGTTACAAAGACCGGCTCACACATTTTTTGTTCAAATACATTTTGCTGGCAACCTATGAAGTTGCTCAAACAGTGATATAGAGGAAATCTTTGAATCTAACGTAAATAAGCATACCAAAACGCATGAAATGAAAAACATAATTATGGAGGGGAAGAGCACTGCCATTTCGAGCTTGTTTGCTGTCGCTCTATGGCCATGCCGGTGAGAGTGCATACCAGGATTTGTGATCTACGTAAATTCTAAGGCGTCAAATGTTACCATTTCTGTAGGTGTTAAAATAAGGTGGCATGGTTATTCTTTTGTTTTGCTTATAACGAATTCAGAATGCATGTGAAACCGACGTCAATCAGGTCCCTACATCCGCCTCTATTTCTTTTCTTTGTATCACTGTAAATAATAATCTTGAACACCCACATATCGTGCACAATGTCTACTCATACTTTACAATCGATGGGATAACATTCAATAGTATCCGGCATGAAGGTATCAGCAATCAAAAGCGTTTATTTGCAAAGCGTTTTTATCGACTTTCTCATTTTGTGGACTCCTCAACATATTTTATCTCAAGTGTTTTTTTTTTCTGGACATTCATCTTACAATGTAACATGACCACCAAAAACAAAAGTCATTAATGCGTACCTAGAAATGCATATTCCACATGGAATATGCATCCTTTACATTCGAACCGTTATTGTATGACCCCTTTGGGGGAATTAATGTAAAAATATAACCTATGTGTTGATATAAAGAAAATCAATTATAATTTTAATTTCATTAATGATAAGGCTTCAAAGAGCAAGAGTGATTAGAATGATTCTTAATATGTTTTTTTTTGTTTGATTGTATTTAAAAAATGTCTATCTAGCTTTTGGTGTACCGTTGATTTCAACGCTGAACCAACATCATACGCATGCACATGTTTGAAGGAGAACGCCTGACTACATGTCTAAGTAAAAGCAGTTCAATTTTATGTTACGTTTGCATTTCAATGAAAGTGGCGTTAGAAAATAACATTATTTAAACTGTTATCGAGAGCTATATTTAAGATGCACACGTCTCTTTACTATCGATCAGCTTAGGACAGGTTAAAATGTAAACCAATCTTTACTATCGATCAGAAAACCTTCATTTCCCCCGAAATAATCCAAAATACAAATCGATCTGACAAAATACATGTGAAGAAGGCTTGAATCTGACCATACAATTAGTTCATAAAAACATTACCCACATTCATAAATTCCAACCCAGCAATGATAGCGAAGTCAAACACAACAAAAGGCAGAAGTTCAAGAACCATCAAAACAACACCATTAACATTTCAATATCAATGTGAGGGAATAAATATCACTCCCGACATGAGACGGCAGTCACCCACAAAGGCAACTGTTGGCCCCAAACCGATCGTCGCAACCCTTGAACATTCATCAACTACAAACTTGAGTTTAATTGGTGCACAAACAGTTGCACAATACAGGTTGAAGCTTCGAGTCATATGGACATCCCCTCCCCAATGTATGTATGTATGTATGTATGTATGTATGTATGTATGTATGTATGTATGCATGTATGTACATACGTACGTACATACATTCATGCATATCTAATTTTCAAATTGTGAGTTTTATGAAAGCAGAATCTCAATGACAGCTTGGCTTTGACTATTGTCCTTGTATCATGATTACACACCCTTTCTGAAGTTGAGCATATGATGCTGTATCAAGCTTGACACTCTTTTGAGTCATTATTCTCATATGTATAACATACTATCTATACATTACATAAGGTCTTGATCAGTGTTGACAGATATCTGTCCAAAAATTATGTTTCCCGATAAGTTCTCTCTGGATTGGAAGCCAATTGGGAGCCAAACTGTCCTTTAATACCGACCTATGCACTCACCTGATGATTTTCTTCATAGACTAATCACATCAGTTTTTTTCTCTCTTTGGTGTCCATCTTTACAAAAAGCAATATTTTGTTTTCCTTAGCATTCAGCAGTTTAAATAAGTTGAAGCATATTTTAGGTTGCAGTTGCCGTTTGCCTGAAGATAACAATTCCCCACCTACTCTGGTTATGTGCCAGCCTTTGAAAGTGGGTGGCAATGAACACTACTTGTACATGATAGAATCATGCAGGAAAAATAAAGTAACATGGATAACATGGGTCCAAGACTCCATCATTCTTCATAGATAACCATTCCAAGGATCGTACCTGTTTTAGGACCATTTATGACAGCAGCTGCGCAGAGGAATCTCCATGAAATGATTGAAGATTGTACCATGGTTTACCAGGTTTGCAAGCATGAAGCTGATGCACAGAAGCCAAACTTAAAAACAAAAAGAAAGAAAGATAGGCATTTCTATGTGCAGAGGGCCAAAAGTAAGGCTAGTGCAACTTTCTGAACTTCAAGGGTACATTTCCCACAACAGGGAAGCTGGCATGGTCCCTGTGCCCTACCTGCAATACGAGGAGCCCTGCATCGATACACCCAATCATCCAGTGAACCGGTGACAGGTCACGTTGCCACTAAGATGGTGAGATTTTTATAGCAGTACATACAGCAAACTTATATCACAGAAGACAGTAGCAGCTACTGCTAGCATTTACAATGCTACAGTAGAAGATGATGCCCACATGCCAATGTTGGCTGCCCGATTCACATACCAGCTTGAGATGCAGGGACAAAGAGGGAATCAGACCTTATCGGCTCATTGCAATACTAGACACAGAAGAAACATTACAATTTCCATGCAGTTTCATGGACATTGGCCAGGTCCCCAGTATCCATTTTGGCAGCAGTGAGTAACAATGAATCAACGGCCCAGGTGTCCCTCAGTCAGCTGAACAGATTTTCACCATCAAAGATTTGTTGAGACCACAACAGCTTTTTCCAATGATTGTGCTGATCCAGCAAGCAAAGATGGCTGACAAGACTTAAGTGTTCTGACAATTAGAATCAGGCTTACAGACACACTGTACACCACACACTTCCATACATGACCATTCTCCACTGTGTTACATGTCACCACTCCACTGTCCACATGAGTTGTTCAGACAAAAACCATACGGAGAAGTTCTGAAAGAGCACCAACATCGTCTACTACACCAGGTTCCACAGGCCTATAATCAGTGTGCCCATGGTACCAGATCCATCTGGCCCTGACACTTAGTCCACCTCCACTGCTGCCATCTGTATCACAGCCAATCACATATCATGCCCACACAGTCATGGGTTGAGGACCTACCTTGCAGTCAAGATGCTTCTGGAGCCTGACCCCAGCCATTGTGCATCCACCATGGGACTTACTGGGTCCAGAACCACATGAAAAATTTGACAAAGACACCAATTATCTGTATAAGGTTGTGTAAGGAGGTAGTGGCTGTGCCTATCGATAGTTCATCCAAGGAACAGTACTGAGCTTCCAGGTATCTGTGTATCAAGTTAGAGCACCTTGTGTGTTAAGATAGATCAGTTCCTCATGGATATGTGAAAGACATTGACTCACAAGAAATAGTCAAGAACAAGTTTCGCTGACATTAAAGGCTGTATCTTTTTCTTCCAGTTTATAGTTTATAGAACACCTAGTTTTGACATGACAAGTCGACCCATTTTCGATTCATATTTCTTGCGAAAAGAATGGAATCTGCATGCTGAGCTAAAATATTGATGATTACTTTGCCTGGAATAATTCCCTTTTCATACAAATTGGCGGCCACTCCATTGGAGCTACTGCATCCTCGGTGATTGATGTTGAGACTGGTATCTCTTATCACAAATTAGGTAATTGCAGTTCAACCAGCAGCTTGACACCTTCCTTGTCGGAATGTCTTGCCGATATAGGTAAAGTTTACATTGTCTCTGATTATTAAAAGAAAAGTAGACTTGACGATGCCGTCATCTTAACATATATCACTATGAAGTGTAGAATCACAAAAAACTGATGTTACCTGGATGCAAATGGCACTAACCTTGCCTTATCATGATGGATAACACACACACACACACACACACACACACACACACACACACGTTCTCTTAAACATAGTCTGCTGCAGTTCTTTAATTTTCGAGCTCGAAGTGCCACAATGACCTGAAGCAAGCTCAAACAAATGGTTAAACTTCAACTTTTCCCATTTTGACATTGGTCAATGTCATGTTGAAGCAAATGCTCAGCCACGGGTGCCTCCAATCATCTCTGCTATTGTTTTGAAGTCACACAGTTAGCACAAGCACCTATATTGTTTTGCTGTGCCTGATTATTACTGTGGGAGGTTTAGCATAAATTATCAGATGTCATATGCATGCGAAGAGGACTATTACATGTAGTCTTGAGCAATTCAGTGACATACACAGCTAAAACAATGTATGAACATTAGTAGCAAGCTGCTTGTGCTCTATGTGTGTGACTGAGAGAGAGAGAGAGAGAGAGAGAGAGACAGAGAGAGAGAGAGAGAGAGAGAGAGAGAGAAGAGAGAGAGAGAGAGAGAGAGAGAGAGAGAGAGAGAGAGAGAGAGAGAGAGAGAGAGAGAAGCTGTTACATGGCAAATGCACAAGAACTGCCCATCCCCAAGGTGGATTCAAAAGTGCTCAGTAATACTGGGGTACGTTAATTGTCAGCTTATCTTGCTTTGTGGTTCGTGACGACATGCTGGGTGCAGGCCTCGACTCGCAAGCTGGATTCCCTCGGAATCAACACGTATTGAAATCAAGAGGCACAGCTTAAAACTCATTTCTTACCCCCCTGCACCACTTTCAAGAGACCTTGACCTATCCAATACACACACACATATATATATATATATATATATATATATAAATATATATATATATATATATATATATATATATATATATATATATATATATATATATATAATTATATATATATAATATGCTCATTCACACAGCTTAATAAATGGTTTGACACAACTCTTTGTCTAGTGTAATATAGCGTGGCTGAACAATGACAATACTATAGACCGGATTGCGTCAGAAGTAACAGTAAATACCGTTGGGTAGACCCACCACCTTGACAGTAGGTAGGCCTACATCAGTTCGGCACTGTCAGGCTTTCCTATATTTTTTCAGGTTAACAGACATTGAATGACTTCCTACGTCCACAAGAAGGACAAAAATTCAAATGGCAGATCATAAGCTTCTCTATGGCACAGGTTTTGTTTATGACTAAAATAGTACTTGTTGATCATCTAAGGTCATTAGAACACCTTGAACAGCAGCTGCAAATAAAATGTGTGTGTTGAGCTAGAATATATAAATACAGCTCAACCCACCCAAAGGTTCGCCCCCCCCCCTTGCTAACATTATTTTTTAAGCATGCTCAAACATGCTTGGCATAAAATCTGGCGCATGCGAGAAAAATCGGGTCGCCAAATGCTCATGCTCAACCACCAAATATGTCAGAAACATCCGGCGACTCGCTTTTGGCGCAATGCTTTTGGTGGAAACGCATGATGTGTTTGGCCTATGGTTGGTCACAAAGTGTGCACAGCGCATGGTGCGATTGGCGATCAGCATAATGCGTTTGGCTATACACATAATGCGCCTAGCCATTCGCCATATATGGTTTGTCCGTGAAATGCCAATGGCATTGGTTTGCACACTCTTGCCTGGCTCTACTAGTATGCACGCAGGTGCTAGCATGGATTTTTGGCATGCGAGCACACATTTTCAAAATGCGAGCAAAAAGGAAACTTATGTGTGAGCTGTACTGACGTATTTCGATGTGATGAATGTCTTTTGCAATCATAATTCTATATTACTTGCATACCTGGAAAAAATGTGCGGGTTTGTTCCATTGTCAAGGTCGTCATCTTGACTGACCAGTCTCTCGAATGCTGCTGGACATCCTTTGCTATTCAGCCTTTTGAGCTAGTAATTCACGCCGTTGGGTTTACTTCAGTTTGAATTACAAGATCCATGTTCTGTGGTATATAACTGCCTAAAATATGTAGTTCAAGGCAGTGTATTCACACTATTAGGCTATCTTCGCACTTGAAAAGTCCCACTATGTTTGTATATTAGATTTAGTTGATAAGTAAACCTTCATGGGACAGTAATCATGTACATGTTTGGCATACTACCTCTTCAAAGTATCCAATCGGTACTATTGCATATTAACTTGGCTATCTTATTGATTATTGTAAATTCCACAATGGTTTGTGAAATATAAAGTAGCTTTGATTTTTTTAAAATATTCGAAAGCATCAGAATTGGAATGATATATGTGATATCAGCGTGCTGGTTATCTGGGAACTCAGGGTAGCATCTACTCCTGGGTCTAGTTTTAGTTTGGCTAGCGAAGTCTGCAAGGTGGAGACTAGAAATATTCACAGATAGCATATGAAGGACTTCATGTTCGGTTTTTTAAAGGGAATAAAAGGGTCATGGCATTAAGTACTTGTGGAAATGTAAAAAGCTAACATTAGGGTATAACTTAAATGTGCATCTAAATCACTATTAAAGTAGAAAACAAATCTAGTTCTTTAGTTTTCACTAAGATCCAGCGTCCACAGAGTCTCAATAGAGAAAAATACATTAATATTTGGGCAAACGATACTTTCTTGTTGGTTCTCCCATCATTGGATTCTGTTTGAAAGGCCTATTTTCGATATTTCGATTCTAAACTTGAGTGGATCAATTGAAAACATCAATGGCCTTTCCACCATTCCCTGTCACAGGGGAAATGAATTTGTCTGGATAAAATTGTGTAATATGGGATTTTTCCTGGCTATTTGAGTCTGTGGATGATGAATGTATAAAGTAAAAAGTACCACAGCTTGTAAATTTTCATGCTTTTTCTGAAAATTAGAGTTTTGAAAACCGTGATGAGGAAAGGCACGGTTTTTTTGGGCAGGAGGACCATTTGATTGTGACCTTCAACTTCAAGAGATCAGAGAAGTTTGGGAGGTAAATTAGATGTATATAGGTCAAGGGGTCAATTATCTGAAGAAAGCCTTTTCCCTAATTTCTTTTTAAAATATGAAATGAGCATTTGAATTCTAGTATTCCCGTATCGGAAAAGCTTCAAATAAAATGAAGGGAAGGTTCATAACTGTCGTTCTTCTGCTACACAAGGTTTTGTTGAAAACTAAACAAGGAAGCACAAAGCACATAATGTCATGATTACAGACGTATCAAGGATAATTATGCAATTGTGAAAGGGATGTTGGGGTTTTCTCTGTTCCACTCACTCCATTATATATATATATATATAAAGCATTATTACACAGCAACCAATCATAAAAGTGTGACAGAAATAATGTCGTTCAATAGATGTACCATAATCTTTATAACGTTTCGCCATGCTTACGCAGCCGGACTTATATGTTGGGTTACACCTCACACCAACTAACAGCCTACTGTTTATGTGGGTGGTGAATGAATTTAGCTTTATTGGTATGCGGAGATGTATCCTTTTCACATAGCATATGGTGGGGATACAATCTCAATTAGGAAGCGCCCACGGTTCTGTTACAAGGGGGGGGGGGGGCTGGGGGTATTTTGTGTGACGTGATGAATCGTTTTAATTTCATAATACATGTAATGATTAGATTTATATGATGTGGTATGTGATCAGAAATGTTGTGTGACATGTGATAAAACTAATTCTGGGTGATATGCGTGGTTCATCAGATTTTGCGTGATATGGTTGATATTTTTATCACGTCGTTATTCAAACGACTTGAAATTGGATGTGAATGGGTTAAAATTTGTGGTTTTCTGCATGAGTGGCAAATTAGCAGATCATAGCAGCTAGGATATCTATTCTCTTGCTCACACGCATGGGGAAGTCTGCTTATTTGGTGCACCTGCCATGAGTATGCACATGTATATGTGTGCATATATAGATAGTTTATATAATATATATGTGTATAGATTATAGTATGGTTTGTTGTCAATAGGAAGAATATCAACGAGCACTGGGTGCTTTATGACATCTAGTGCGAGTTGATATTCTTCTTATGGACAAGCAATGTTATGATCTGTTTACCTCATGTTTGGGTCGGCCCACTTCAAAACATTGTGCCGCACCAGATGCCAAATGTTCCAGCAGGGATTCACCAGTCTCGCTGACAGCAGACGACGCCATCGTTACCCGGGCAGTTGCTTAGGGTCTTGGACCAGTAACCTAGGCCTAATGCATTTACATGTTAAAATAGCGACATTCGCTGGCTTATTTCTCCTATTTGAAACGTAAGACTGCAACTTCCTTGGCATTCTGCTTCAAGTTTATACCGGTAGCAGCAAGTTAAAACCTAGAAAATGGGGGGTCATGTGATTAGATTTTTTTTACAGGTGCATTTGTGTACCTTACCTCCATGATTGACCGTTCCGCGCCAAATATGTCTCCAAAAATACACAAAGTTATTACATGATTTAAAATATTTCTAGAGTAGCAGTGCCTTTCTAAAACTCACAGTTGATAAGTATTTTCCTATCCCAAATGATGATGGGACTTAATTTGGGATGCTCTGCTCCTGTGATATTAACATCCAATAGACACAGCAACAGTATTCAGCACTCGATCAAAACTTGTGGATCAGTTGACCCGACCTTGAGGGGTTACTGGTCCAAGACCTTAGCCTATATCGTATATCGGTACTTCCGGTTATGGGTGCTCTTCCGGTTATAGGTAGTATGCCGAGGAGTGGGTCTATTATAACACTTTCTAATAACTTTATTATAGGGCCGATCGTGGTCGGGCCCATATGATATTTATATACATGCTTTACGGCACTAAAAGCGACCCAAACGTTAGATAAATATTTATGTGTAGATGGTCAGGCCTGTTGGGTGCATACGTCTTTCCATTTGTGGTCATATTCTTCCTGCTAATGCAAGTTGCATCATCCATAATCATCTTACATCTTTGGAGTAAAATCAATAGATTGGAGTTCCGTTGCTACTTTTATTCACGGGTTTTAGAAAAATGCATTGGAAAGTTATTTATAATACAGTTAAGCGTTTGTACAAAAGAATATTATGCCTATATCACATCTTCCGTGTTTCATTTCACTCTATCTTGAACCCTTTGCTGGCAGATCGTCACTTCATGTGCTGCCTTCAAACTAAAAGAAATTTGAACTCCCAATTTTCAAGTCTTATCACATTTCACAAAAAACCAACATGTTTGAAACATCTATTTTTCCGAATCACTTATAATCTGTTTTACATTGTGTGACATGTCAGATGTGGTTTTAATTTTATGTGACCTGTGCGCGGAAACCCCCTGTCCACTGTGTGACAATTATACATGTAATACGAGATTTAGCTGTATACACATCTTGCTTCGCATGAAAACACAAATTGTTCAATTGGCATTGACGACATTCCATCAATGTATCCCAATCTTATTTCAGCGGTCTATTTTGTTTTTAAGTGTTATGGCGGTTGTAAAAATATTGCAGCGAAACTGAATTCTTTCATCTCCCAGTCAGTGCCAAAAGCAACTGAAAATCTTCATACCATTGGGTTTAATCCATGAACCGTTAATTCTGCTCAACAGTCATATTCCACACGAAGAAGCTTGTCCGTACTCACAAAATTTATCACTGTGCTGTGGTTCTGGCTACGCAACCTTAAATTGGCCGGTCTCTATGAACAGGGATCGTACAGTCGCTCAAGAATATTGTATAGCTACAGCTGTTACATCTGTAGTCGTCCACAATGTTGATCGGTATAATAGTATTCAGAAAGAACAAATGGATTCCAAACAGCTGGGACATCCGCCTACGCATGCTGAGTCAGTCAATGGCCTGTGCATGTTAGCTGAAAAATAGTGACGCTCACACGCCTTGCTTATATTAGATATTCTGAACACGTTATTAACCCTAAAGGGTTTATCACTCAATATTTTCTTCGTGTATTTTGACTTCTTTGACATCCGTGTTGCTGCGCAGGCTTCACATACCCACTTGTTTACCACAAATAAGGGCCGGAGTGGCCGCTTAGGCGTTATCACAATTAAGGCATATAATTTTTGTAACCTGCAGGCAATTGGAATATCAAAATTATGTTATACCTTTTTAACTATGAAAACCACGTTTTGTAATTTTTGCTAGCATTTATCAATAAGTCCTGTTTTGACTATTGATAACTTGAGTTCAAACAGGATGACCCAGCGGGGGCAGCAATATCGCTATTGCAGAGGTAGGTTACACTATCCGACACAAAACGCAACCTATGGAACCTATTTTTTTTGGAACGAGGTATAATATTGATGTGACTGGGATATTGAAGCTTGCTGGTGGTGGTAAAGTTGACGAAGATGATGATAATGATGACGACGACGATGACGATACGATGACGATGGCATAATTGACTTTTATTTCAACCAATGTTTGTAAATTTCTGACAAATTAAATGTTAATCATATATTCATATGCTGTTCTCAATGCAGTTCCCCACAAATAGTTTCAGTGGTGTGCTTTACTATTGTCTGGTGTTTACCCGTGAAAGTTTGTGTTCGGCATGCGTCATAGGACAGGGACTTTCAAATCAAGAACATAATATTAAATTGGAACGCATTCTGGGAACGTAAAAAAGTGGCGACAGAAAGAGAGAGAGAGAGAGAGAGATCTAATTAGAATTATCTCTATAGAGACACTATTCCTATATACGATCATATTTTTCAATTTCTTAGGTGTCCTTGATGGGGAGATTCCATTTTACATTATATTTATACATATATATATATATATATATATATATATATACATACATACATACATACATACATACATACATACATATATACATACATACATAAATTAGCTTGTTAATTTTATCGCACATAAATCAGAAACAGTACGTTTCCGTAGCTGGATGGCGGCCTTTTCGTTCAGTTTATCGACGCAGATCCTTGTCAGAACCGTCCAACATATGGACTTCAGATAAACTTTATTTTAACTTGTACCAATAAAACCTCATACAATACAAATTAAACTAAGTGAAAATATGTACGCTGGTTAGAAGAAACAGAATAAAAGACAACATACAACAGCGAGCACACTTGCCAAGGAACACGAAACTAAATGCTGTCATCCGTGAACCTAAGATCACACCTTCACCTTGCTTTTTGTCTTTTCCACGCATGCGTGACATATGTTTTCCCGTCTATTTTGAGCACGGAACAGTAATTTTCTTCTTACACTATTATAGTTGAATAGTTATACTGTTTCACGTGAGTTTTAGGTTACAAAGGTGGCACTTGTCTTAAATGCATTGCAGAAGAAGGTTAACTGCTCGACCCTTTTATGCTCATTGAAGCCGAGGAATCTTGTCCTTTTCAAGGATATATTCTTATGTGAAGCAACACTATATAAAGATTTGGCATATAGCCTTAAACGTATTTTGTCTAGGTTTTTCTACCCACCTATATTTCGCTACCATTTTAGTCATCTGATACTGTAGATCCTCAAAGGTTGTTTTCTCAACAGCACTGCGTTGTCCCATTGGCATAGGGGAATGAGATCAAAACGATTGCTGTCACGTCTTCGTTTTCATTTTACGGGTCAGCCGGAAATGTGCAATTGCACCATGTAAACGTTACAAAAATGAGGGATATTTGGAGGATATCTGCAATTAAAACTTGAAACATCAATTAAACAAGATATTGGAGGTTTCAACTTTTATTTTAAGCATGCTTACACATGTCAAAAATGATAAAAGCGTTCAAATATGCGATAACATTATGTCATGATTGTATTATACACAATCCTGTCACTCAAGTGTACTTGGGTGCGATTCCACCTCTCAACTATTTGCCGATCAGCGATACTTGTATTGGACATTACAAAACACTTTCCAAAATCACCCTTTTCGCAAATGGCGAGAAAAGAAGGAAAAACATAGAATATAACAATCCACACATAGAGAAATATACATTATGCACAATACACTGCGCACATGACAATGATAGTACACAAAACTTTTATTAACCCTGTCATAGAGTTTAAAAAAGAAACCAACACTCATTAGCATTTATTTAACAAGTGCCATCAGTGTCATCTCCTCTTAAAGAGCCTTTAAACTTCAGTGTGTTGAGAACATAACATCCCTTTGCATCTATCATAGAACATTTGGTACCAGAAGAAGCAGATCGAGTACCGAATTAAGATAAATTGCCTTTTCATGCTGAAGCAAGTTGTCAAGTGAAATACCTATATCGTCAGACTTACGAATACCAATATGACGTGTCAAGAAGGCTGGTTTTTGATCATCAAAGTGGACTCTGTGGCAAGAAGGGAATCATTGTTTCAGAGGAAATGTACAATTACAAGCCGGACACTCACAAAGATCAGGAGAATAAAGATGAACATTTAAAAGGCTAAAATCAACGCTCAAAAGTTAAGCTATGTATTGAGCTTGCGGAGACCAAGAACACGTCTTAAACGAGGAAGTTTTGAATGAAGATAAATTCATTTCAATGACGTCTTGAAGGTATTTACCGAGCGGGTATCTCGTACATTCAGCGGACGTTCCACAGGTAAGTTGTTGCTGGAAGTAAACAGTTTTCCTTACAAAAATGATACTCAATCGTTCATTGACATTGTGTATCGTATTGTTAACCCTGCTGAAAGTTGGAATCAAAACACTGGGGTGGCCAAGGCCAAGGCTCTTAACAATATTTGTAGTACATAACAACGTCCAGATAGAAACACCTGGCTTCTAGAGTAGGATTAGAGGTGTTCACCACACCAGGTACAAAAGGATAGGTTTGTAATGAAATGACTCCAGCATTTTTACACATTTGTGAGAACAGCTAGCAAAAACAGGTGCAGCATATTCCACAAACGGGTCGAATGAATATGTGTGAATACTTTCTAAAACTTTACAAGGTAGTAATGGTGAAAATATTTGACGCGCAAACAGCGTGATGCCTTGTTACAAATATACTTAATGTGACTGCCCTAGGCCAGATTTTCAAAAGAATTGCAGTCTTTCACAACAGACAAATTTCCATTTTGGTAAATGGTTGTTTCCTCGGGTGTATTAACCATTTCGTACAAAGAAGTGTCATCGGCGAGTTAATATGCGTATAGAGGTTACATATAGATATGCTATTGAGGAGGTTATAATCGAAGATAATTAAGGATTACAAATGCCAGCGTCCGGTAGTTTGTAAAGGAAGCCCCTTTGCTAAACTCAATGGAATACTTTAGACACATCTGAATAAAACATTCGTATTTGTTTTGCTGGTCAATTGCTGTGGACAATTCACCAATGACATTAAAAAACTGATATACAGTAGAATAACGTCTCATAAAAGGTTATGATAATAATTCCATTCAGCTCTGTCACCAAATTTCTTTTTTTTTCTAAAGCCAGTCTCTCATTGTGCCTTTCTCATACATTTGTCATAAGGGGCTTGTCGCGGGGCCTGAAAGAATCTTCCTTGTGAGGACAGCAATCTGATGCTGTATCATTCAGAAAAGAAGTGAAACTTTGCAAATATTGGAAAAATCCTCATCAATAAACATAGCATCTCATAGTGCTGCTAATAGACAGTTATGCACCTTTTTCTGATCAACACGAGAATATTTCCAAATGACCTTTTCATATGGTATATAAGCTTCAAGTTTAATATGTATTGGTATAAGTATGCATTCATGGTAACACATTGCTAAAGGTAAGAAATTTGTGACTGTACTTACAACTAAATGTTTTACAACAAATACAAGGTCGAGTAACGATTAAACTTTCCTTGGTTCTCAAACTGTTGAAAGTTGAGTCTACGATCGAGTTTGGTGTTCCACATTTCCGACCCAAAACCAGTTTTGCAACTCCTGTCAGCCCTGTTTGTACCTGGCAAGTTAATAGCCAAAACGTAAAATTGCAAAGGACGATCCCACCACCATTTTGTCACTTTATCGTAGCGTGCTTCACAATCCATGTGACACATAACAGTCGAAATGCTGAGACATGAATGAGATTGATTGGCTACCAGCAGGCCTCGGTTCCAAGCTAAGCCCTAGGCTGTGACGTCACCAAAATACACAAAATCCACCATGGCGGCTATGATATTAACTGGTATCACATACAAATTAGAAATTTGTAAAAATTGGTACAAAAGATGTGTTATGATCTCTTACCTTTATATGTCCTCTTTCCACAGATTTAAATCCACATTATGGTATTATTCCAGTCTAATAATAGGGCCATGGTAGTCCAATATGTCCATTTCATTTCTGATCTGTCAGCCATTGCTGACCCTAATATCCAGAAGTCATGTACATGTAATTTGATCAAATTTTGTACAAGCAATGTGATGACAAAATATTTTGCTATCTACTGCAAAAATACTTTCCTGATGCAAGCAGTAAGATGTAGGTCCAAATTAGAAAGAAATAATCTTGTGACCTGACTTTGAATTTCAACCTCTAAAATCCGCCATTTTGCAAAAAAATCCACTTTTTCTACAAAGCTCCACTTTTGTAACATGGGGTCTATTCCCGGCAATTTGCACCAAGAATGCACTGCCAAAGCATACAGATCCATAATTCAATGGGGGTGGTAGGATAGTGACAACCCTGTGTACACCTTTCAGCCTAAAACGAAGGAACCCCAAAATGACATATTTAGAGGGTAGGGCCCTTTGAATTTTGATCAAATCTGTACAATTTGCCCTAGAATGCTCAAATATATTTTATTCACAACTTAAAATATCAGTACGTGTGAAACTTAGCCTAATCTATGTTATTACAGAAAAGGTTTTATTTTATCAGTAGTTCTAAACCCCCATTACTTCTGATAAAATGGACTGTTCTGTTATTCAAATTGGACCACTTGTATCTTGAAAATTTAACCCAATCCAACCCAAATTTATACCCTCTTGAAAAGCATGAGCATTTGTTGGTCAAGTTACAGCATGAAAGGGTCATGGATCTGTTTTAAATTAAAATGCCAGAGCAGTATCTGGTTGGCGGGTGTTCCAAACAGGCACCTCTTGTGTCTTCAGTGGGGTATCGGGTGACAGGATGCTCGTAAAATGACCATTAATCGTAGCCAATTAAATGCACTGACTGTTATATACAGTAAAACCTCTCTAACCAAACACCTCCATATACCGGACACCTCTCTATACTGAACACCATTTCTTGGTCCCGAATGTATACTTCCAATGTTAGCAAACTTCCCTATACTGAACACCTCCCCTTACTGAACACGTTTTTCAGGTCCCAAGGGTGTTCAGTATAGGAAGGTTTTACTGTAAGTGGTAAATGACTTATCACACCCCTTTCATGTGATCCGCGAACACCTCAATACTCCCAAATAGCAGGGACTAAGATGTGCCCATGCGTCTTTGTTTACATAAGCCCTGCCCAGCAATGGAACCGAGAACGAGGCTGCTGATTTGACCCCTAATCTCGCATCTCATTAAACCCAGGTCAGCATCTCGACTGTAAAGGTCCATACACTATATCTGAAACTGCAGACGAATTTACGTGGTAAGCTCAGTTGGTCATAATCACTAAAATATACTGCCAGGAGATGGCTGAAAATATAGTCCGAACAGGCATATACATACAAATATGATATAAAATGATATGATATGATATGACACCGTATAATATGATAAAAAGAAAGAAACAAAATGAAATATATGGCACTCACAAGCCAAGGGACAGCTCCCAGCTGGCGGAGCTTATTCGTAACTGTAAAGGCATCATGGATGTGAGTATTACATGTGAAGCTGTACATACAACTACATAATTTTCATATTTGTGATTGGAGATTTAGGCTTGTTTACTCAGCTTACCAATCATTATTACCGATCATGTGTCACAACGTTTCGTATTGGGAATGTAAGTCAAGAAATGCAGTGGGTGAAATTTGCATATTGGCGGTATGATACACCCATTCAGAGTGTGGGGTATTCTTGCCTACAGTGGGATAAATTGTGAGCTAAAAGACCTTCATTTCCATGCTCTGATTTCGAGCGGCTTGGGAGCATCAATGACTGATCACAGTGAATCAAGCAATTGGCTGCACACTTGGAAATGCTACATTTATGTCTTTATCGATTCAGTCATATCTCTAATCCATTCACATATATATCTCAATCCAATAACATGTATCAAAATCCATTCACTGAAAAATACCGATGTGCAAATACCATCTAGAGTTGTCTTATGTAATTAATGTTCCTGTGCACTATGCACACTTTTGGATTACTATAAAGGTGAATGGCAAAATACGTCACTTAGGCACCAGTTCTTTAGGGTTTGTCTTTTTGCTGGATTTATAAGTCGCCAGGACATACGCTGTGTGTTCTCACGTGTAAATATTCATTGGCCGCACATACAGCATCATTAGGAGAGATCTAATTCTACTTTTGGAACATGTATAAAAACTGTTGTCATACAGCTAATGCTCCGGAAAGAACTTGATTCAAGATGGGATAACTGTTTGAATTTGGCACTGAAATGTCGGACTTTTGCCCCAAATGGTTTTTATGTGACATTTGCGAACATCTAAAGAGGATAAGATGATATATTGACAAAGGTAGATACAATGACTGCCATGAAAAAATACAAGTAGAGGTCAATGGTATCTGTTGGTCTTCTAGGTATGAAAAAATGACCCATACAGACATTTTCTACGACGGGTTCAAAGATCAACGTTGCGTAATTTTAGTCTGGAACACATCATAAGAAGTATCCTAACAACCAGTTTGATATCTCCAGTTATTACATAACAGGAGCATGAGCCGCACAAGCATTTTCCATGCGGGATCACAAGTTAAGGGTCAAAGGTCGTCGTGGTTTTGTGTGCCACACCCACAGACGCTCGCAATGTTCAGTCAGTCAAGCATTCGTGCTAATGGGGAGGGGTGTTAGAGCGGGTAAACATGGACCATCTGTGCGTGCAATGGCCCACATAGGGCCTTATCTGCAGTAAAGTATTGTACATGGATCTGTGCAGTCAATCATTCGTGCTAATAAGATGGACGGGGTGGGTGAACCCATAGAACCACTACATGTACGTTGTCAGATAGAGTTCCTACACAGAAAGGTTTGAAACGAGGCTCACATCTGGTCAAAAGATCCCACTTCACGTTTCACATGATTTTTCCGTTTTTTCATATGCCAACAAACTACACCTCGCCAGTTTATTCCAAAACTATCTTTTACAGGTAAAGCACACCGATTTTTCATTGAAATCCAAATATGTCCATGGCTACATGTCTATAATTGTCGCAAATGTCACATAAAAACCATTTTGGGCAAAAGTCCGACATTTCAGCGCCAAATTCAAACAGTTATCCCATCTTGAATCAAGTTCTTTCCGGAGCATTAGCTGTATGACAACAGTTTTCAATTGTCAATCAGACCGTGTTCTAGGATCCACTCATGTTTTTATCCTGTGTTCATTTCCACAAATTGTGAAAGGGACACTCTTAAATTGCGATATAGTCACTCGGTCCAGTCGGCGTTTTTCTGAAAAGTCGTTTCCAGCGGAGTGATTCGGTGAGTCAATCATGTTGACAAAAAACTGGCACTGGCTACTTTCGAAAACGATAAACTAGATCCCGGGTTTGCCACCCGAATTCCTTTCTTTATTCTCAGGGAGTCAAAACAATGGTGAAAAATTGTACTTGTTGTCTTTAATTGCAATAGGCAAATAAATTAATGTCTATCTTCTGACTTTTAAATGGAGCCTTTTGAAATGTTCAAAGGTAACGCTATCAAATTGTGACAAATAGTCCTTGTAGTAGCTTGCACGTAAGGGACAAATGTCTTAATTCCGGTGGACCCAGCAAAATTCCTTTGCCAACCACAAAGCGTATTGCGTATGATGAGCAAAAATTTTAGGAAAGAAATCAGGACCATGAACAAGTTGGATTCTCCTTTTGTAAAATGATGGAAAGCCGCTTCTTAGCGGTATGCATAGTAAGAACTGCTTCTCATTTTTATGGGAAGATTTTAATGGACGTGTTGACAGCGTGAACTGAACTATTCATTGAACTGCGGATTGCATATGGGTTCGCCAAAACATAACAAATAACCCATGTGGAGTAAAATGGAATAAGATCGGACCAGTCAACATTTAAGTCAAATTTGGTGGAGTAATTTTAATGTGCGTTCTGCGTGTACTCTAATGACGGTGTCAGACTATAGTGAAATTAAATCATTGTACAATGTGACTGAAATAAATTTTGTAAAAATGGTACTGGAAAATCTCAACACATACATATATATACATGCATATGCACATGATACTTGCAAAACATAACACATACTCGCGCCATAAATCAGCATTCGAAGCACGTTGTTTGACTTCACTAACATCTGGATTTTATCAAACTTATCAATGGTGACGTAGTACAAAAGCTATGACGCATATTAAAAATAGACTTAATACGATTGTGTTTATATTGCAAAAATGATAATGTTTTATTAATGATCTTAGATCGATATTTTCACTTGTCAAATATTGCTATATAAAAAGTGACAGGCCATTTAATTCTTACAACTATTAAAAAAAAAAAAAGGACGTCATGCGCTGGATACCGTGGACGTATAAACAAACCACAGTTTTACATTTGGGATATCTGTTATTGTCTGTGTGGAATGGTTTGCCGGGGTGATTGGTTTTATTTGTCACGCTGATTTATAAGGCAGCTGCATAGCTTATACTACCAATGTGCAGTCGTTTCTAATAACATTTTTTGCCATTATACTTCCCAATACATGTGGGTCAGTCATCTCAAAATGGCACAGCCAGTATTTTTTTCAAAAATCTGTCTTCTTTGAATCCACCAACAAATCGAAATAACAAATCTCATTGGTTTGACACGTGTGGAAGATAAGATGTCATTTGACATATTGCGTGTTTACAATAGACGATGTACATGTAACGGATAATGATTGTGAGATACACGTACACACACACACACACACACACACACACACACACACATATATATATATATATATATATATATATATATATATATACAAAAATTTTAAAAAATCATTCATACATGAATATATATATATATATATATATATACATATATATATATATATATATATATATATACAAAATTTTTAAAAATCATTCATACATACATACAAACATACATAATGTGTGTATACAGCCTCGACGTATACTTTTTCAGCGCAGAGAGTGATTGTCAATGTCAAAGCTGGTGCTAGGGTTCTTGCATGTGCAGGCGGCAAGCAAAGTACTCGTATATTGTAAATCGTGATGAATCGGTTTTTTGTGTGTCCACCTAGCTTCGTGAAAGTAAAGAAAAGATCGCTCAAGTGAATTTGTTTAATGATGTGTGCCTGACTACATGGGTCAAATACCAACAGAAGTTTCAATGTGCGGACAAACCTGATAAGTTGCCTTTAAGCACAAATTTTACTCAATTACTTTGAGACACTTTATGCTGTGGTTGGTAATTTGTTCATCAGGTCATGAGGAAACTATAGTTATTAGTTTCAGCGGGGCTAAATGAGGACTACAAAATTTTCACCCTAAGGATCTTTCGATTGAACACTATGCAAATAGGTCCAGTAGCAATTTTGATGTTCCCTTTTTACTAATTTGCAAGCGTTGTGACCAAGCATCGATAATACCCACAAACAAAATATTACCCCCCATATTCTCCAAGCTGAACCCAATGCACCTTTTTAACCTTTTTCTTTCTCGGGTGGTTTAATCATTTTAACACTGAATTTAGTTTGTTTCCATTATTGAAATAAAAATGCATAGATGTACAATATTCTGCACGGCTGGGCCCAAGGTTGAAGATTTGGCTCCCAAAATTTCTAACAAAAACAAGATATGTGTGTACAACATAGATGCCCCCCTCCCTCATTACCCTTGCCCTCGCTACCATATTGATAGTGGTAGAAGGGGCACTCGTGACCTTACAAAATTAGTGAAGGTTGATCATACATCAATGTCACATATCTTTATACTTTAACATAGCCCTTAAAAAACGACTAAAAACCTGGGCAATATAAAAGTTATAGCTGAAAAAGTAGTCATCATTTAGAAACCATATTCAGCAAAGTGGCTTTATGACCTTGGTAATTATGGCAAGGTCACTCATTTTCACTTGACCTTCTCCAGTTATTGTGCAAAAAAAAGGAAGTCTACTGTCTGTGTGTGACCCTCAAAACTGGGTCAAGGTCACCCATCTACAAACTCAAACTAGCCCTTATAGGCAACCATAAAGCTGTGCAATATAAAAGTGTTACCTCTAAAATGCAAGTTATCATGCAGGAACAGTATTCAACCAAATGGCTCTGTGACCTTTGAAATTAGGCCAAGGTCCCCCATCTTCAAACTTGACCTAGACCTGAATACGGACAATTATCCAGTGGAATATAAAAGTCCTAGTTTCAAAACCTCTTCAGTTATCATGTGGAAACCAAAGTTAACCCAAGTACCAACGTGACCTTGGAAATTAAATCAAGGTCACCAAACTTTAAACTTCTTCTAGCCCTTAGCAAGAACTATAGACCTGTAAAGTATCCCAGTCCTAACTTAAAAACTTCTTGCGTTATTGTGCAGAAACCACAGGAAGCATGAAACCATATTCAGTAAAGTGGCTCTGTGACCTTTAAAATGAGGTCAAGGTCATCAATCATCAAACTTCGCCTAGCCCCAAATATGGACTATAATCCTGTGCAATATAAAAGTCCTTGCTTAAAAACCTCTTCAGTTATTGTGCGGAAACCAAAGTTAACTCAGGTACCACTGTGACCTTGGAAATTAGGTCAAGGTCACCCATCTTCAAACTTCACCTAGCTTTTGATTAGAATGATACACCTGTACAGTATCAAAGTCCTAGCTCAAAACTTCTTGTGTTCTTGTGCGGAAACCACAGTCTAACTACAATCTCTCTGTGACCCTGAAAACTGGGTCAAGGTCACCCATCTTCAAAATCAACCTAGCCCTTACAGAGAACCATAAAACTGTGCAATATAAAAGTTCTAGCTCCAAGGTATCAGTTATCATGCAGAAAGCATGAAACCATATTCAGTAAAGTGGCTCTGTGACCTTTAAAAAGAGATCAAGGTCATCCATCTTCAAACTTCGCCTAGCCTCAAATATGGACTATAATCCTGTGCAATATACAAGTCCTAGCTTAAAAACCTCTTCAGTTATTGTGCGGAAACCAAAGTTAACTCAGGTACCAGTGTAACCTTGGAAATTAGGTCAAGGTCGCCCATCTTTGAACTTCGCCTAGTTATTGACTAGAATAATACACCTGTACAGTATCAAAGTCCTAGCTCAAAAACTTCTTGAGTAATTGTGCAGAAACCACAGTCTACCGACCGACCGACCGACATGTGCAACGCTATATGCCCCACCTTCTTCGAAGGGGGCATAATAATGTATCCTCACAGGTACTGAGTTACTCTGTGTTATACATTTGTTATGTTTGCTGTTAAGTACTTTGGGTGACTTGTCTTCTGTTTGATATACGTTCCCCTGCTGCCAGATGTTGTGCTACTGATATTTGTTAAGTATGTAACACATATACACAGTCAATTTGTTGTCTTTGTCATAACCCCATTAAACAATTTATGCTTTGACTATGGATGCCTATTCATTCTATACTTAAACGTTAAACTACCCTTCTTACACTATTAATTTGTGAATCAATAAAATTTTGAATGAAATTCAGTCTATGATCATGGAACATTACAATGACGCTTCAGACAATTTCGACTCTTTTACAAGATACTACTATGAATTCACTAATGCACGTTATTACTACAATTGTGAATAGTGGCAGTAATGACATGATACAGCAACAAATAAAAAATAAGAAACAAAAACAAATATTAAAAAGGACATGGTTCAGGTGTTATAAATAAGCATGAATAACAGATTGGGGTCTTTTCCCGAGTTTACTTCGTTCTAAATAGGATACAAATAAACCAACCACAAATTATCCGATTTTTGTATAGTTATAATCATCACCTTCAAGCGTCAAATCGCCAGTTCCTGCAAGTCCTTCAAAATATACAAGAAAAACTGATGTTTACATTTTGTTTTAGTTCATGTGAGTAAGACGTTTGATGAATGAAATATTGGCTACCGCAAGACGGTACTGCACAAACACAGGAAACTGATCAGAGCACTACTACGTGAAAACTATATGGCTTATCATTTTTTAAAGCCAACCATTGTATCGATTTGAATAATGATCGTTCAAATTCAATCCTTACCCACAAAATACACGAAAATATAGATCTCAACTTATTGCATTTGTTTTATGGCTGAGTAAAAAACATACATGGGCAAGTATTAACTTGATATACCTCTACCCAAACACACCAACACATCTCAAGACTGTATTACTCATGTCACTTTTACAGTTCTTTACCTGCATGAACAATTAAGTATCAAAGATATTTTATTGGCAAAACATATTTTCTGAAGGTCAGATCAAACAGCATACATTTATGTATGTTAAGCGTGTTGGCGTCCTGTTTTAGCTGTAGAATAGGTAACATTTTTTACTCCGTAAGAACTGTGTATACGATATACCTGGCCGTTTTGTCTTCAGGATATATTCCATCAAGCAACATTATATATTATTTGATTAACGCTCTAGATCCAAGAAAACTTTGTTTGCTAAACATGCAATCTGTTGTGATGAAATATCTTTTTTTTTACTATTTTTTTTAGCGGGGTAATGGTTTGACGGGATGCACATAACTCGTTAATGCAGAATACGAAAACGTTATCTCTTGAACGGAGCAATACAAGTTTTCATAAATGAGGGCTACCTTGACGCCTTATCTGGAATCTGTGGGTATACTGTTGTCAAAGACCATAATCCATCCCACATACTGTTACGCCATGGAACTCTATCATCATCATCATCATCATCATCATCATCATCATCATCATCATCATCATCATCATCATCATCATCATCATCATCATCATCATCATCATCATCATCATCATCATCATCATCATCATCATCACAAAAAACGATATTTGGTTTCAGCTTCCATCAATATTACAGATTAACAGCACAGGTATTCTGCTTTTCAACTGAACCATGACGTATTTTTTACATTGTTGACCCTGCCAATATGTCTGCAACACAACCGTGAAGAATGTGTCAGATAGGGATAACTCATCTGAACCACATGAACGTACGTGTTCTCTGTAAAACCGAGCAACGTAGGAACTGGCAGACCTACGCAATATGGGAGATAGAAATGTCCGGTGAGGAAATGCACATATTAGCCTTGACATTCATGTCCTCCCAGTGCAGGTCATTGGGCTTCACGTTCTAGGCACGCGCTCTGCGTGGGTGGTGCGTGGGTTGCTATGCGGAGAGCAGAAAACAAGAAATGCATTTACGTCAATGCTATTTTGATCTGTAGAATATTATGTGTGTCCGTTTGACCACTCTACTCTGTCTTTCTAACTAACACTTCATTAATTTTACGGGCATCATCGAGATAGTTCCACCGTACACGTTGTGTTGACGCTTATGTGTCAGACCCCTTTCTTGCTTTGGTTTGTTCAGATAAGATGTCTTTGGCTTCATATTGATTTCACCCGTGCCTTAAGCGCTGTCAGTCTGTTTTTATTGAAATATCTCATCTAATTTCAGATGCACTAATGTGAAAGCCGGGTTTTTTTGGAGGGGGAGGGGGAGGGGAGATCGATAAGGTGAGTGCTTGAACTAGGTGCACAAAAACGGCCCTTGGTTGTATTACTGTAGTTGAGCCAAACATACATGACTTCAATTAATACCACATCCCGAACAACGGGATCTTCGATGACAAACAAAAACAGTATAAATACTTGTCTCGTTGTCAAAAGAGAACAGCTAGTTGACTTTTACATTTTCGACAAATGTTTCACTCTTAAAATTCAAAATGGCCTGCGTATGGCACAGCACACGTAATAGGGAGAAACGCTGTACTTTTCCAAAATGATACACCAATTGATATCAGTATGAATCATCTTCCCTTATCTATCTTTGAGTTTTTTCGGTAATGTTGCTAGTGCAGTAAACTCAATATGGGAGACGCTATACTATCCCAAAATGATAATATTTTGATATCAATATGATTTATTTCCCGTGACCTGTCTTTGCTTTTTTGTCAAAAGTATAGCTATTGCAGAAAATTTATATCCGATTAAGTTCAATATTTTATCCTTGTGTGGCGACGAGTACCTCCGGAATGTTCAAAACAAAATTTCCAGGTGACTCCTTACGAAGCCAGAGACCTGGTTTCTTCTTGTAACTGCTTTGTAGATTGGAACCTAGAACATCATTTTTCCAAGACGACTTGCAGTGACAATTTTTGCACTAGTAAAGCATTTAAAACGCTCAAAATGCTACACCAATCTGACATATGGCACCGGTGTCCAGCAACGCTCCGTGGCGTGGTTTTGTCGCTTGTTAATACGTTTCATGAGCATGCCTACTATTTGGAATTCCTCATCGCGTGCGTTTCTCTTAAAATGCCTGGAGTGTTGATATCAATCCAGACATAATACCAGAATAAAATATCATGAAAAATGGAAATTGAGCATGAAAACACAAAATGTCGGGTGGCACATGTAGCGCATCGTGCACTTAAAAGTGTCTATCTGTGGAGGCATCAAGCGAACTGCGCATTTTTAAAATACGTGTTTAATACATTTGAACTTTAGTTTGTTGTAAATTAGATAGGAATTTCAATCTTACCATGTACGTAACAAGGGTTTGGCATGTTATCTCTCTGTGTGTGTGTGTGTGTGTGTGTGTGTGTGTAAACTTGAAACACTTTACTCTATACTTGATTTGAAAGTTTAATTAAGGTAACTTAAAGCCTGTAAGCGGAACACTCACGGCTATTGATTACCAGCAGGCAGCCATTGTTTTTTGTTTGAAATGGACACAGGAAGGTGTCCAGCCAAACTTGACCTTTGTTCCAAGTATTACTTTGTTGTACACGCTATCCATCTGGCTAGTAAAACGTCTCCTGCTAAATTCTTTCACACTTGCTGAACATGTTTGCAAAAAGGTAAAAACTGCACATATCCTACGAGAGAAGCATGAGGAGAATGCATCGAAACGGTACGTAGTTTTACATGAATATTTTCAAAAGATATGTCAAATTAATTTAAAGTATGAATAATGTTGAAAATGATTTTGATTAAAATGAACATCCACACAATTGAAGGTGGTTTAATGAATTTGGCACAAAATGTTGTCTTCTCTACCATGTTTTTGATTTTCTCATATTATATGCATTATCAAAAAGATGTTCGTCTGTAGGGCTTTGAATTGGCACAAAAAGTTTTGATCACACAAAGGGCAGTTTAAACCAATGTTCTCTACTAAACGATTCTCTAGATTAGTACTGTATGTAGTAGAAGGCTATAGAGTATGAAATAAATAAATTTATAATATACCGAAACTTTATCTCCCCAGAATTTAACACACTCCTATTAATGGAAGTTTTACCCCTCATAAATCACCATTCTCCTCTTAGTTGACGTCTCATCTCCCAGTAATTCAATACTCTTTATCACTGGAATCTCCTCCTAAGGTTGCACTCTCCTCTCATTGAAAGCTTTACCTCACCCAGGAATAAACAACACCCCATAAATATAAGCTGTATCTCTCCACAAGTCAACACTTTCCTCTGCGTGTAAATTGCAATTTTCCATCAGTTAATAGCATCCATCAAGTGGCAGCTATACCCCAAGTCAACAATCTCGTGTGAATGGAAGCTATATCTCCCCATAATTCAACACTCCCCTATAAGTGGACGCTCTACCTCCTTATAAGTCAACACTCTCCTTTTCATGGAGGCCTTTGTCCGACTAAAATAATATTTGTAACATAGGTCAAAGCTGTAGTTCCAGTGGCAGCTTTATCTCCCCATAATTAAACACTCTCCGACTGAGTGGAAAGCTTTACCTCCTCCAGAGCCCGCACTCTCATACAGAGTGAAAGCTTTACCAGATCAGACTTCAATACTCTCCTTTAAGTAGAAGCTTTATCTTATCATGGGTAAATACTCTCCTCCGAGTTGAAGTTTTACTTCCCCAAAACGTCAACACTCTGCCTTGGGTGGAAATTTTATCTCCCAGTAAGTCAACACTCTCCTCTGAGTAGAAACATTATCTCTTCGTAATTCAACAGTCGTATGTAAGCGGGAAGTTTTACCCGCTCAACATTTGTTTCTGTGTTTAGGCAATCTTCAGATATAACACATCCCTCTTAAAGCTTCCACCGACTAGACTTGTTTATCCGAACACTTTCCAGATAAAATTTAGAACAATAGTTTACCTATCAACTACTCAAAATGTGCGTCTAAAATTCTCACTTGTATATGGTATAAGTATTTCAACAAAGGAGTCTCAATGTAGTAGAGATAGAACCAGCATTCCGGAAGGTCACAGGTAATCAGCCCATGTTTGTGTTCCTATACTTGTACGTCATTTCCTGATTCAAATTGAAACAAAATCGGATCATATCTGTGTTCATACAACACCAAGGAAAGCATTTATTCCGAGAAAAGAACCAACATTGGATTACGTGTAGGTCTATGGGCGGCCCACAATGACTTGCTTATTCACTTAAATTACTTCTGATACCAATGGACACCGGGCGTATGACGTCACTAATAGTGAAAGAACTGCATATGTTCAGCGGGGATGCTTCCATGATGTTGTTTCCTGATAAAATAATTTCATTTGGCGTGTTGAGGACGACAGTGATAGGTGGTTTCCGCATTCTACGGGTCAGAAAAAGGAGCCGTGGCACTACAGTGATGTGAAAAGCAGTACCTGTATTAAAAAAATGCCGCTTCAACATCTGTGTTTGTTCATTCCGGATCCTTGTGATATTCTTGATGAACGCACAGCCTAAATCTTATTATTTGGTGACTTCTATGTACACATTAAGTAACTTAAGCTCAATCCGAAAGCAAGACACACAACATAAATGATCAATAGTTCTTAATTGGAGGTAGGCTTTCAGGAGGGGTGGCCTAATCCGACGACCATTTCGAGAAACAACATATCTGATACAAGCGTACCAACCATCAGTAATCGGATTTCTTGTATACGGATGAAAAGATTGCTGCCAGAGCAGTCTTGAAAATCCTCAAGACTGCTGCCAATACACTCGTTTAAATCCTCAAACTTCTCCATTCAATGTCCCTGACAATTCATATCAAAGATGCTTTAGTGTCCAACATGAAACCACAACATTATCGGCAATGGGAATTGTCCCTTTGGCATCCCGCTATTTTCATTAAAATGTAGGGAATATGAGGGTACATTTTGATCCGTATATCCTTTTTTGGTGACGATAGAAAGTCGCGAATGAACCTTTATGTCCAATGTATTTATTTATTGACTATAAAAGTGTAATATCTTTTGGCACTGCGCTTGCTTAATATGCATTGATTCTCTTGGTGGCCTTCTGGTATCTCTATCTCTCTCTTTGAATTTAAAAACATGAAAGTATACCTTTACATGAACTTAGAAAGATATATAGTGACAGAAACACTCGGCGTGACAACTTATCAATTAGTTTTGAAACTTAGCTCTGTACACAGGGGTTACATTGAGTTTTCGGCGAAGCTGACAGTGAATTTAATAAGAAACAGGCACTTGTGTAACGATATAAAATACCGTCTGCTTCAGGCTGGACGTTATAGCAGACAGTCACTGATACTTAAGTTGATTGTGTATGAAGCTTAAATTTAAATATAGCAAGTATTTCAAAATGTCGTAAAGCATATTCTTATACCTTTGTATCAAAAGTAGGATCCACAGCTCTCTAAGGCTACCTCGAATAATAGATACTCTTGTTAACCATTTAGCTGGAGGGCACACTGGGTATAAATGTGTGTTATGCCCACTGGACAGGGGTGGCTTGTGTTCAATAGCTACTCTACCACACGTGTGTCCACGCCGATTACTGCCGCGCCATATCGTGGAATCACAGTTACTGCCTGCTGCCTGCTCTGAACAGGGAAACGGTAAGGTGCCGTATTATATCGCAACATATTCACCTTGAAAAAAGGGGACACAAATGTGCTGAGTGGCAAGATACTTGCCTTTCACCTCTGCAGCTCGCGTTCTTTTCTCAATCTGGGGAGTTACTGGAGAGAGTTCCTGTCATTATGGCTGTGGGCGCCGCAGTTGGCCGAGTTCTTCGTTTTCTCCATGCACCATATCAACAGTCAAGGAGTCTTTTCCCCCCACCAAGTGTTTCGTATCAAGTGAATGATATATACTTGGCCAGTTTCGCAACCCATGTAAAACATATGGGTCCATGGTTTGAAACTGCTGTATGTTCATGGTGAATCTTCACCACACCACTCCCGTGGCACAGGAATTGGCTTTTATAATTTATGAGGGTGTCTTTGAAAAGGAAGATAAAAAAATGACAACTCTATTCAGCAGATTTGAGTTTCATATATATATAAAACAATCTTGATTAATTCGATGCCTCACTATATGGCAACTGCATGTTACTACACTTATCCTTTTTTTCTAACTTGTGAAAATGTAATTTCAAGGTAGTGAGGGATCAACTACATTATTTTGTCCCGACTTGGGGCCAAAACTATGCCAAGCAAATGGAAGATATCTATTCCAAACAATTGTTAAATACCAAAGCAATCGTAGTTTCTCCAGTCAAGATCCCTTCGAAATTATGAAAAGCATCAAACTATTCTATAGAGGTTCTAAATCATCAAAAGACACCACCTTCTCCGAAAAGGACGGAAGAACATAAACATAGATAAAAGCAAAACTGTATGATCACCTTCATTGTCTTGAGCGAATATACAAAAGGAAGGAAGAGTACACATTAACAAAAGCAACACTACATGATATCCTCGTTTTCAAGTCCGAAAAAAAACCGCCATGCCATTCACGGAAAGGAAGGTGAGAAACACAGAAACATATCTACACGATATCCTTTCAACAGCTTTCCTTGACGCGCCTTGGGTGCACATGCGCCCAAAGCACGCTGAGGAAAGCCATTGACCTGGACCCTTTTTATCTTCATAATGAGAACTAATACACATTGATAAATAATTATCGTTCGTTGATTTGTGTATCCTTAAGTGCCTATGAGTCGGAATACACCATTTAGGCTTTTGAGAGGATTATTGATCACTTTGCTTACATATAACTGCCGGGTTTATGGGATAATGCGCTTTGTTTATTGTACAACAACTTTGGTTTGTCTGACAACGCTAAGTGCATTGACCAGAAAAAGTATCACGTGCAAGTAACATACATACACATTTATTTATATCAGCATATTTGCACAATCAACCCAAAGAAAGGTGATGCTTTTCATAGACATAGTGTGTGCGCAAATTATATTCACAATCAGTGTCGTGTGGGTCGAACCGCCATTTCTGCCCATTGCGCGAGGTGCAATTTAGCATCATCCATGTGTGTACAGTCTTCAATAAGCAGTTTATTGAGGGAATGAGTGGGAAGTAAAGCGACTGAAGTTATGATTACATGTGGAATGAATCACGGAGTGCGTGCAGTATGTACACAGATGATGGCCGATTAGTTGCCAGACGTGTGAGCTGTCATCTTCTTTTAACAAACATTTTTATGGCAGTAATATGAAGACAGTGAATCTTCATGATCTATCGATCAATCTTACAATAAGTTCTCACGCGAATCTGAAACCAAAGCTTACGACATTAATGCTTCTGGATTCAACGCAAGCCATGCCAGGTTGCCTCTTGGCAAGAGAAGAGGAATTCCCTCAGAAGGGTTATGATCCCGGATGGATTTAGTCCAGGTTAAATTGCATGCGATCTCCAAATCCTTGAGGGCAAATGAACATTATATGAACAGTGAATTATCCGTACAAATAAAGCTCATGGTACAGTGGGGAACAGGCATGACGTCATTCTGAGATTGATCCGGTAAGGTAAACATGCTAAAGGTCATACATATACATTTATCATATTAATAACAAGGACATAGGTATCGTCCAACTGGCTTTCATCAAAACAGTACAAAGCATGCTCTCTTGCCAAGACATGCATGCTTGGATACTCTTCATCTGAACATGATTTTATGAAGATATTTCTGTGACATATTTTCTGATAACAACTCAATCAAAAGCGATGATTTGTGTTTCATGTTGTAATATTTAGATAAATGTTAGTAATACTCGAAAAACAATAAATTCGTCAATAGTAACCCATCAAAAACATTTGACTCTTGACCTGGGGAAAGAACTAGTTTATCATGTCCTTTGCTCCTTTTTCAGTCGTCAAGTGTAATTTATGCAAAGTTGACGGCAATTGTATGTAGTGTTGGCATTGCTGCTGATAAACACACTACTGCCTATATGTCAACACAAAGCAGTAGTGATACCATAGTTAGCCATGAAGGTAGCACAAAATTAAAACATGAAACAGAAGGATCAATGAAACATGTACCGTCGTTTATACATACTCTTCATACCGGCGAATAGTCAATGGCCACATCACAGAAGAAGCAATGTCAACTTATCAGATAATCCAAACTGACCAACACACTTCTTTAGCTGTCACCTGCCCAAGATGAGTCCTGTTATCTCTGCCTGCAGGCAAAAGATACCCAGCATGAACTGAAAACGTATTTGAAAAATAATTGCCTCTAATGTTAAATTAACTCCAGGGGTTATATTGTTAAGCAGTCATGCCGTCTAAACGTCATGTAAAGGTCCCGAATACAATTTTCATGTGCCTTATCGGCGTCCATTGCACACGAAAAAACAGACACAAATGGAAACTATCAGTATATTGTCCACTCTTCTTCTAATTTCCCTGTTATTTTTTGTCATAAAAACACAAAGCAATAAAATTTATTTTGTTCACTCTGCCTTTCCCGCTGCTCTGCTCATCCACATTTACGACTAACAGACCTAACCTTTTTGTCTGAGACAAAAGCTTGCCATAGAACACTGAGACAATCCACGCCGAATCGAATTCTAATCATGTCGTGATTGTTACATCAAATCGCATCACACCACATTACAATACATGACAGTGGTATGACATCACCGTTCTTCCTTTTGCATCTCATCTCAACAAATCGCATCGCCTCACTTTTGCCATGACCCCTGTCATATTGTATACCACATGGTACCACATCATATCTCGTCATGACATGCATATCATATCAGCAAAACATACAAGCAAGACACGTAACATTATATCACATTACATAATGTGTCTGGGAATGGGCTCTAAAACAAGGTTACCCAAGTATTTGGGAATGCACAATACAAAATGTCAAATATATGCGTCTTAGTTTTTCATATTAACAACATGCAAGGCTGAATGTAGAATGTGAGGCATTCGAGAAAAACGTTTACGTTGATTAACCTGTTGCACAAATTCAGAATGGTTAAATGTTGGTTACATATTTTGAAGTTGCCTGAAAAAATGTGCATATGCTACGCTGCTAGAAATGCATAACTTTGGTCAAAATAACTGGGTTCAGTGGCGTCTGAAATTCTGATGAGTACTGATCTGTTTACAAAGTAGGAAAACCATCTTGTGTCGGATGAAGTGGTGTTTCTTCGAACGCTGAAGGATAATTATGTCAGTCAATGCGTTGAGATAATAAATTCAAAACTTACGGCGTTCAGTCCCAAAACTATGAACATTTACAATTTTCAAGTCTGAATTCTGCATGGAGATATATTTTTAACACTGCCTAGTGCAACACACTGTAGTTCTAGAAATTTTCACGCTCGATTTAATTTCGCGCCTTTCGCACTAACACTCAAAGCGTGAACATAAGTTGCATTGTACTTCACTACATTGTATGGCATTTGATTGCGTAAAATTAAAATTCGCGAAAATTCTGTAATTTGAGAAAAAATGAATTTGCGCGAAATTAAACACGCGCAAAAATTTCTAGAACTACAGCATATGCAGGTAATAGCCAGATTCAGACTAAGCTCATGTAATTTAAGAATTGAAACATGCCGCCACGCCCGACCTGTAACACCATTGAACGAAAGAGCATGCCTGAATTGTATGTATGGTTGTTGCATTGAGAGCGAGAAACACTTTCTCCTAAATTGTCCGCGACATGACCATGAAAGACAAATTTTGTTTATGTTGTAAGAAAGTCTTGTGTTGGCTTTGAGGCTTTTTTGATGCGATGAAGAGTCTCGCATGTTAATGAGCACATATCATCAAACATTTCTACTTGCACTTGGACAATACCTGTACAAACGTTTTTGTAAACATGGATTGCCTGCACGTTGAGCTTCGGGGTGCAATCTCAGTCCAACTATTACTTTTTTGTTTTTGTGTGTTTGTTTTTTTTAACTTGATAATATTGCAGATGATAGTTTATTTACGTGTATGTGATTGTATGTGCTATATGTACGACAAATGAGTCTAATGAGACTCTTTTCATGTCAATACTACACATACTTATACTACTCCTACTACTACTACTACTACTACTACTACTACTACTACTACTACTACAATAATGTTCTATAAGAACGTTTCCTGTATGACCTATGAGAAAAGCGCTCAATCAAATGAAACAAAGATAATTTTAAGGTTCACAACAATTTACCGCAGCGTGTGGGAGTGTTGCTATCCAATTATAAGCTCTGTTTTTGGTGCTGGCGACGCCATGATGTGTAGGAATTTTTGCGTTCCACTCTTTGATAATTGTTGATTGGTACGTTTACGTGTTATCTCAGTTGTTACTTTTAACCAGCCGTGGCCAAATTAAAAATATAATTTTGCAGATTTTTTTACCATTACCTGCACTGGGTTGCTCGTTATGATGGCTGCTCGTTGTTACCAAAAGGTTACTTTCTCGTGAGGTAAAAATGGATCTGTCAGCCAAGAGTCACTTACACGCCAGTGCCAACAACCGATATGGCCTCGTGGAAAGGGTGAAATGTGTCGTTCTTCCTTGTGAAATAATGTTATCGATCTCCTGTTGTCTAAAAGAAGATGCCGCTCTACGGCTTATCGTGTGGCTACCAGCCTTGCTGATACATTTTGCATTCCTGAATATAAAGTTATCCCGTGATAATGACATGTGAGGGTTCAGACAAGACGAACATCTTTCATCACAACATTGTATTAATTATGATGATGATGATGATGATAATAATAATGATATAATAATGATGATCATGATGATGATAATATAATAGTAATAATAATAATTGTGAGAAATGTTTGCGGTTGGAACAAAATGATTCAGCATGGAGAAAAACACATTTTGGGTGCAGTTAGCGCTGTCAAGCAGAATCGTTGAATTATTATCGTAGACACATACAAATGAGTGTATTTATCCCATACTTTTCATCCATCATTCATTAATTCAATAATAAAAAAGACACAAAAACAACGCAATAACAAAGGCACAGATTGATAGTATAAAATTTGATCGGGATGCGTTCGGAATGAGCGCGCATAAATGTAGGACGTCAATGCCAATTATCAGACATGGTTAAGTTAAAACTGCTGTCGATTCAAAATTATGAGCTTGTAATCTCAAATTACTGTTGGGAATTGCACTCTCATATTTCACATGTTAGAGGGAAATATATTGATCAGTTAATGCAGCTTTTGCGATGATTAGGAAAGTATGAGTTACCCAGTCTTTTATGCAGCGCATTTCATCTGTTCTCTGAGAACATTTCTGTGAGCATTGATGACGTCATTGGAATGTAACACAATGGGCAAGGGACGATGGTCAAAATCCCCCCACGTATCTCTGACAGATGATATAATGGAATAATAACAAATATAATTAAAATAGTTTTTGAAGGGTTCAAAGACATGCAGGACAAGTCAATATATCATACAATTTACGTTAAAGGCATAAAAATCTTAGCGGACACACAGTCATCAAAACTCCACGCAAAGTGAACACAAAATGACTAAAGTTCGTGTTATGGCATAGCGTATCGTAAAACAAAAATACAAAGCATGCAAAGCCTGAATGTTATATATATAGCAAGTCGCACTAGTGCTGCTACTCAATTCATAGCCTGGGGCAACTTCAGTGTCTGATACAATATTCCTGTTCTGGGGCCCACCGCTGCCAACAACGGGGAATTTCAAATCGTTGTATTTACAATTTTAGGTAATGCTCACACTGGAAAAGTCCCACTTTATATTTTACATTACATTCATTCGACAAATTAACCTTCCGTTAACACTAACCACACATATATTTTGGATACTACCTCTTCAAAGTATCGAATCAAGACTAACCCAGAGACAGTAGCTGCCATTTTGAAAATTGTGGATTCAACACCCAATGGTTTGTAAATGAGGATAGTAGTATTCGGACGGTCTTGTGGGTTATAATATGTGAAACAAAAAGTATATATTTTGCTAATAGTTCAGAGCATCAATAATAAAAGGATATGATATATGTTGTGGCCGCTATTCAACTTGATATCCAAATCAACTGTATTTTTGTGTGACCGTCCTGTAATCCATTGTGCCATGTTAAAAATGGCCCATGATTCGCCGACCCGAGGTATCTGGTCGCATTTGGATTTGATACTTACGATAATGACTGCTTAAAACACAACCAAGCGGGCAGATTGAAGTTAAGGTAGTAAGTCATGTTTTAAAGGTACTGTACAGGCCGTTTGCAGAGTAAACAGACACCTGGAACCTAGCGAAATATTACGATAACGATCACCGAACAACTGGGGCTATGTTGTTTCACCGAACAACAGAAGGTTGGAAAAGGGACTGGAAAAGAGGAGTCAGGGAAAGGAGTACATTAAAAGTATACAATGCATTAGAAACGCCAAAGAAAAGTGCGTGTTGGGATAAAAGAAAGGGACCCAAGCTCCTTTTTCAAAGTAGGGCAGGAGTGATCAATCTAGAAAAAAGAAAACAGAAGTGGACAACATGTAGTAATAGAAAATGTAAGGTGTGTAGACAAGAGGTAGATGAAACAGTGAATTATTGGCTGTTGTGTTGTGATGCATTTTTTAAAGATAACGGAAGATTTTTTCAGAAAGTGGAACAGGAAAGATTATAATTACAAGGGTTTAGAAGAGATTCGGTGTTTAGAGGAAGAGGAACGTGTAGCATTGGTTTAAGGTTTGAAGGGTGGTTTTCTGGGAGCAGGAAAGGCACTTAAAGCGTGCAGGACTACCTGGTAGGATGCTGGGAGAAAAGAATGAAATGAGAGAGTTAGACAGCGACAGGGTAAATTAGAATTCCAGGTGCAGAGAGGAAAGGACATGGTGGTAGCCCGAATAAGGGCTCCCATGGGATCCCCCATGGGAAATGCCTGAGCCTGAGAGGCGGGGGTGGGGTGTGTGAGGGAAACTATTTTTTTTTTTTTGGGGGGGGGGGGAGTTCAAGCGATGAGTGTAGGGGGGATATACATCCAGGACCAGGGGCCCGCTACAGTTGTAAGAGAGTGTATGGTGGACCCTTTGCCTCGGCTCTGGTCCTGGAAAACATGGCAGCACAAGCTGATAAGGATTGCCATGGTTTCCTCCGTCTCATCTCCCTTTCTTTTTTCTTCTTTCTATGCCATCTATGTCACACAGAATTATTATTATTATTATTATTATTATTATTATTATTATTATTATTATTATTATTATTATTATTATTATTTTTATTATTATTATTATTATTATTATTATTATTATTATTATTATTATTATTATTATTATTATTATTATTATTATTATTATTATTATTATTATTATGATTAACCGTGGCTATCGAGCTATGCTGTTTCCCCGGCCCAAGATAACCCTCCAGATAAGTTGAAATAAAATGTTGTGCTTGAGTTGACTTTACTCCAAAATACCGGCAAATGACGGCCGCTTTCTCGATAAAGTCTTTTAACCAGGGCTATGGTTATGTTGTTTCATTTAACACCGTGGCTATGCAGCTATGGTCCTTCCCCGGCCCAATCCATGCATTAAGCCAGGCCAATGTGTTCCTCAAATTTAAGTTACAACTCCAGAAGGCGAAAAGCTAAGGCGTAGTTATTCACTCCTTTTCAAAACAAAAAGAGGCTTGAAATCTGTCGAAATTCCCATTTGTTTTGCAGAAAAGGGACTAGTTCTGTTTGGTTAAGGTAGCATTCCCTGCTTATGTGCCCTCACCATGGCAGAAGCATAGTTGTGTTGCCTAGCAACCTAGGCTGGCAGAACATGTCCGCAGTCAGCATTGGTTAATACGAATATGCCCTATTGACAGTAAATGAGCCTAACACTGGGAATCAATTTAAGGATTATGGTAATTGGGGTAAAGATGGACAATATATTTTTTTATCCCAATACCGTTAATGCTATGCCATTCCGTGCCAGGTATATACCAAAATTGTAGCATATTATTTCTGCTTTTCTCACATAACAAGCATTTACTGCGTGATGAGACTTGTTTTTTTTTCTTGCCATCCCCCCAAAATAATAATAAAATAAAATAAAATAAAATAAATAAAATAACCAGAACAGCCAATAAAGGCCACCATTTTTGATCTTGCAGTATACTAGCACAATGCTGACCCTTCAGAAAGTAACATTCTGCAAAAACAGATCGTTTTATTATTTATACCACCCGAAAGAAGTTTGTTTGGGTGAATTTCCTTGAAAAATCTAATTTTATACTCTTGCAGACATATAATTTTAAGCTTCAAGAAACAGGCATCGCTATCGTTTTGGATCACTTTATTCAAATCCACTATCCATAACTATGTCATCAAAGCTTTTATTGTTGAATGTGATTTCATTTTGAACATATTGTCGTGTTTGTATAACCGGATAGCGTTTCGCTGGTAATGGAGCACCGAAAGTTACTTTACATAGACATTTGCCGGGCATATAGAATTTCATTGCATGCAAACATTTTAATAACCATTATGCGATCAAATGTTCTAAATTCCATTGTTTTGGTAGCCATCCCCTATTCACCTGGATGGTCACTCCTGCATTTGAAGGGCAAACCGGTAGCATTGATCTGACCACAAAGTTTTTCATATATGTAAAGCCTTGGACACCTTGGCATTGCATAACCAAACTAAACCACCTTGAATAAGTCAGGGAAGCACAATGTTTTGCCATATACTGGTTCAGAAACAGCTTGGTTAATATAGCACGTGACGAAGGATAATGCATGTTGATTAGAAATCCGAATGCTTTTCGTACAAATGCGTCTGTAAATGTATAAAGTGACTGGTAGCTTTCCACTGCTTGCACTTGTCCATATTTCACCACTACCATGGTCTAGATTTGTCACAGTTATGTGGCATTCTCCGTTTTAAACGAAAGCATACGCATTAGACACAACAAAATTGCTTTCTTTATTCGTGTCAATCAAATCTAACGAATCAAGGCAAAATAGTGTTGCAGAAAGCACACGTAATAATTGTTTTTCATGAAATGTATTAAACCAGGAACTACTTTCATATGGAACGGAACTGAGTTTACTCTTGCCTTTGTCATAGAGTTGCTCTCCAAAAACGTCGTGATTTCCTGGTTCCACAACACCAACTTTCGTTCCCTGCCCATAGTATTAAATGCTTTTGACGCATATGAGGTGGTTAAATACATGCTTGCAATTTGTTTGCTTTCCTCGGAGAACTTATTTCCCTACAGTGCAAACACCTAATTTGCCTGCCTGTTGGGATTTCCATAAGCTCCATGAAAAACAGCGGCTAGGGCTCTCCTATCTCACGATGAATATTTCATGAATTCCACCCTCTAAAACTGATGTAAACACTTTGTACACATCAGATGTGACAATACTATTTCAGTAATAATAATTTGAATAATATTATGTTTCATTATTTGAAAAAAATCTACTCTTCACGGTGGGGCACACGCAGGCAGGGCACGACCTTCGGTGAGTCAACTATGTACAGTAAGACACGTACACACAATAAGATATGGCACGATTTAAAAACAAGCTAATCCATAAATAGGCAGTCAAGTATCCAGCAGGAAATGCTGGAATATCAACTCTGGTTTGCCACACTTCCACGAAATTAATTTATGTGTGAGATCAAATTAATTCCCAATCTTTCTATTGTAGCTGTAACTATAATTGTCCAAGTCTGAACACAGTTTTTCAACAAGAGGCGCAGTAACAAATTTCTGCATATTATGAATGTAGTTCCGTTCATCCATGCAGGTTTCCAGAAATTAAAGCCTTTAACCCTGATATTATTCCAACTGGCGCAAATGAGAAGAGAAGTAAATTTAGCAAAGTTGTTTAGAAGATGATGAACTATCTATGCATTTGCATACCACATAGATTAATTGAAACTCCCCAATACATTAGTGCTGCGGGGCCCCGTATTTCTTAAGAAGAAATATCGGATCCTCCTTAGAGGGACCACCACTAGCCGTTGAACTTGGGCAGGGCCAAACAAAGCAGATGGCGTTGTGGACTTGTGCGGTGGGGGACCCGGAGTTCTCGTGTACACCATGCTACACGGTCAGATAGGCTGCCGCTCGCGACCCAGGTTCCTTTCTATATTCTCCGGGAGGCAGATTTAAGTAGCGCCAAATTTTTGTTGTTGTTTTCTTCTATACGAGATATGCATATTAATTTCCCGCCACAACTCCAAACTCGATTGCCTAGTCTCGCTTGGCGACATATGGCGAGATACGGGTCCGTAGCTGTGGGGACAAGCGGGATATTACTTATACTTTGGAAATAAAGAACACTGCTTGTTGAAGGCAGATGGAAGTTTTTCTTATAAAAGGCTCGAGAAGTACTAGATGAATACCAGTTTGGCACTTGTGAACTTAAATTTCTCAAAAAAAAAAAAAAACAAAAACAAAAAAAAAAAAAAAAAAAAAAACCCCAACCGCTAGTTTTTGTGAAAAATGGGCATATAGCCCTGTCCGTGATAGTGATGTGACCCGCACTGCTGGCTGAACTGCTGTTGATCTTTACAAGGAATTTACACGGGTGGGTTGACAGAGTGAACTGTGAACTATTTACCCCATTGCGATTCCCCTTGAGTTCGCGAAACATACAGCATGCTAAATTCACGCTGTTCCGATCTACGTGAAACCATGGACCTTCTCCTTGATAGGTCCATGGGGTAACCGATCAGCCAGTAGCGCCATCCCCACTTGTTCGTGTAGCAACGGTGTCGCAGGCGATTCACCAACCTCAAAAAGGGGCCAAGTCTTTGTATTTTGCCGCATAACCACAACACCCAATGTCCAGTAACCCCCGTATTTCCGTGCCTTCCCCGATGCCTTTGTCAGCGACAAATTTTAATTGTGTTCCCTGACAATCTTTCACATTAAATGAGTTTCACCAAATGGAGGATCTTTGACAGGTCTGTGCAACTTCATTTCATCAACTTTCTATAAGAAACAAATTTGATAACTAGCTAAGCTTAAATTTAAATAACTATACAACCAATGAAAATCCATAAAGGGAAGGCACTATTCATCCCTGTATTATCATGTGTTTTTCCTCATTTTACTGGTATAGGATCAAACATTCAACTTTCATTGCAGCCATAACTGGTCAATAAGTCATTGAAAATTCGTTCGAGAAGCCCTAATTGAGGTAAGTGAAACCTCGCTCTACTGAAATGTTTAATGTGTATGTGGTTCAATTTAAAATTCAATGGTAACCCACCGAGTTCCCCAAATGTGGCGACCATCGCTAGCGATAATCGTGTACTCAATGCTGCACTTACGCCATCAGACGGAGTCTCTTTTTATCCTTTCCTCTCAATGGGCCTCATATAGCCTTGTAATAACCATTCAGGATAGCTTTCCTATGCCTTATATCAAAATAAGCAATACTACCAGCTCAGTAGTATTCAATAGTGAACCACCTTGTATCAGAAATTTCCCTGGTATCTGATCAACTTGACAAATTTTAGGTCTTAAAACATGTTTGAATATCACATCTGACATTTTCGTGATTTATTTATAGGTCAGTTATATCCAGTGGCGTGATACCGCCATTGTGTTCAGATATAGCTCCTACCAGCCTGACTTCATGCATATATTTAAGCTTCAGATTAAAAAGATACCTATTCAAAGATACTAGACCTATTCAATGATACCAGTGGAATGTTGAATCGCTGTGGTATAATCATACATTGTATGTATTCTGTCGACATCATGAGTGTGAGTTAGAAATAAAACTTCATACGAGTGAAGTGCTGATCTACATTATATTGGTGACACCATGTTCATCATCACAACCTTTATGTGCGAAAAACACAACAAAAGCTCACCAACGGTAAGGCCGCAGGCAGAAAGTTATTGTGCGTTTCAAGACCCCCTCCCCTCCCGCGCCCGGTAAACCTTTTCCCGTATCATGTTAAAGTGAATCCTTCTGTCAGGTTACACTGTAGGGAAGGCCCGGATGTGCATGCAGACAATTTGCTTTGTCGAGTCCTCTCTGTTGCATCGGATATCAATATGAGGTATACGGATAACCAATATCTATTTCTGTACACCATTTTCCGTTTAAAAAAATAAAAAGGAAGCTCACAAAAAGTGCCTTGGTGTGAAATGTTGTCTGCTTAAACGTTTTCAACCTGTCGCAAACAAGACGCATTTTGCATAAAAATTATCGATAAGATCCTCGGTCGGATGGTATGCTACAGGTCAAGAGATTTCCGTAGCATGGCATTACACCGACACCGACACCGTGCTGAGTGCGTGTTTAATAATGCCTTTTTCAGCTTCCAAACCCGTACATTCCTTGATGCACTTCATATACTAGCACGAGACTAATACATGCATGGTATCATCGGCCTGGAATTAATTTTAACTGAAATTATGTGCTCTCTGGGCCTACACCATGAGTTTGCTGGAGTGTCGTCATTATAAACCTTTTTTCAGCTGTGGCATCGTATGTTTAATCGGCAGGCAAAGCAATATCTGGTATTTGGGTAATTTCAAAGTTATTGAAAGCCCATAAACGAGAAAAAAAAAGAGATAAATACATTGAGGCAGTGTCAGAATACAGGCAAGCGAAAAAACAGACATTTTGGACACGAGTAAAAATAATACAGACCCCCCCCCCCCCAGTACGCGTGTGGGTGGATGGGTGGGTACAGGGATCAAAGCAAACCCAAAATGCAAGACAATATGGCTATTACATATATATATATATATATATATATATATATATATATATATATATATATATATATATATATATATATATATATATATGTATACATCTATATATAATATTTTATAATGTCAATGCCAACCTTTCTTATCTGAATTCAACACTATTTCTGCAAAACCTGGATCGACCTCGGTAGGTATAATCATAGTGCAGTAGTACCTGCAATTACCAACCCCAAAACGACCAGATTTCCTTGGCACGGGCGCTTTTGCAACGTTAAATGACCTGACGTGCAAGACCACCGTGCTGTCCAATTGCAGCAGCAAATTTACATTCCCTGGATCATTTTCTCAATAAACTTCTTCACATGAGAAGCAGTTATTTTTGATAAGTTCTATAGCATTTTTACAGATATGTGATGCAAAATTTTGCTACAATACTCCAGTTGGACAGCCTTAGACCAGCCAGCTACAATACACGACCGACCAGCATAATCACCCCACAAACAACCACCTGTAAAAAACCCGGTCGTCCAAATCAACCGCAACCAAATTGTCAGGCAAAGTTAACAGAAAAGCTAGTCAACGTGTGCCGTTATTTTGCAGTAAAGTCAACTCAAACACAGCATTTTATTTCAACTTGTCTGGACAGTCAATAGGGCCGGGGAAAATGCATAGCTGCTCCATACAGTCACAATGGGTACGGTATCGGTATCTTGTATCGTTGGGTCTCAGGTGTCTGTTCTCCAAGTTACCAGAGCAAACGGTTGTCCACGTATTTTTAAAACATGACTTGCAATCTTAACTTTAATTTGCCCACTCGGTTGTGTCTGAAGCACTTATCATTGCACAATTAATGCACTGATTGCGGGACAGTCTCACAAAAGTACACTTGATTTGGATATCAAAGTGAATCATGGCCACAGCATATATATCATTAATTGATGCTCGGATATAATTGCAAAATATATACTTTTGGTTTCATATATTATAACCCTCTTCCCACCCCCACTCGGCAAGATCGCCCCAATGCTCATTTACAAACCATTGGCATTGGGTGCGAACTCACTATTTTTATAAATGGTAGCCAAGTCGATTGGCTATTTTCAAAAGGTAGCGTCCAAAATATATGTGTGGTTAGTGTTAAGGGAAGGTTAAATTTACTATTGAATGTAATGTACAAAATATAATCATGGGACTTTTCCAGAGTGAGCATAACCTGGAAATGTAAATACAACGACAAACAGTGACCAGTTGTGGGCCCCAGAATTACGATTTTTGAATCAAGCGCCCCACTGCGTCAAAGACGAAGCTCAATGCAGAAGTTTGCCTCGAAAGTGGATACAGGTCCAAAAGTACTAACGAGTTTTTATATAAGTGGTAACTATAGCAACAGATGACATGATCCTTTATATATATATATATATATATATATATATATATATATATATATATATATATATATATATATATATATATATATATATATATATATATATATATATATATATATATATATATATATATATATCTTTATTCTGTTATTGTTCCTTATGCGGTGTCTCTGCAAGCTGTACAGTTGGTGGCGATACGAGCCTCAAATGAGAAAGTCTGTTCAGTGAGCATTTTGAAATAGCAGCATTTAAGGAATTACACACATGGGACCGACTTTCGCCCAGCACCAATTTGTCACATGTTCTCACAATATTATTTTCACTTTTGAACATTAAAAAATGATGCTCTCTCAGGTGACTTGAATTTTGTTCTGTAGATGTGTAGCCTGTCTAAAAGTTAAGTGTTGACACTTCCGTAACATATGAAGACTTCAGCGAAAATTTGCAACGCTCTTGTAGCAATAGAATGAGGCAGTTTGGAAACAACCGAAACAAACATACATCAAGGAGCATAGGTTTCAACATTTTTTATTCAAAAGTATAAAACATCTTACTTAGGTTTCAGTATTTTTAACTCAAATGAAAACGGAAACTCTGTGGGAGAACAGGGGATTATCAAGATAATGCCGTCTTCAGGGAAATCAGCGCATGAACAGCCATCAGCTAAAGGATAGTGAAGCATTTAAAAAGAGTATGGCTATTGAAATGGAGATTTATAGTTATTATGATCTGCAGGTCTGGTGGTATTATACAGTCAAGTGTCACAATAAGCAATAGAGAGAACCTTCAAGTCATTGTACATCCTACACATAACCGTTGAATGTATGCATTAATCTCGGTCTACAGCACCAACTATACGTCGTCTATTACCGAATATCATCGAGGTTCCGTTTCCAAATCACAAATTTGTGCAACATAGTTGCCATAGTTGAATGCAATTAACTCAGCCAAGGAAGCTGAATCATTTTACCTATTTGAAAACATATCCCGTATCGCAATTGTTATTTAGTATGTTTTGCTTTTTCGTCCTTTATCTAATATTTCCTCCTGCGTGTCATATAGTATAATATATTTAGAAGTTAAGTCACTGTACATTTGTAACGTTTTGCACAAAGCACTTAGGCCCATCGTGACGTTTGCATGTCGTGTCACAGTTTTCATATTGGTATATCAAACTTTCCGTTCGGGCTGTGGTATGATGATACCCATTTGCCTGATCGCGTGACTTGTTATGATTTGTATTGTGCCTTCAGAATATTAGTGGACAGTTAGCCTGCTGGACAAAGGGCTCACTGCAGTGAAAGTTGTAAGCCGTATCGAATTAGAATTTTCGGAATTGTTGTACTGCATTTAATTAAAAAAAAAAAAAAGAGAAAATATCTCCGAACACAATGCATTATAGTTCTTGTCAATAGGTGCAAGGTGCACCAATCATACCATAACAAGCATTGATCTATGCCAATAAAACATGTTTATTCTCTTAAATGTGCTCCAAAGCAGATCAAATACAGATATTACTGCTCATTCACTTAAGGCAAGGACCTCTTGTGCCAGCTCACAAACTGAACATTTAGGTCCTGTAACAATATCAAGAAAGGGCCTCTTGTGTTATGTCACAAATCTACATTTACGTCCTTTCATAATACAAAGGCATAACATCTATTATGTCGCCAATATTTACCGCCTTTAACAATATAAACACAAGAACTCTCTTTTTATGTCGGCAAATACACATTTTGGTCCTTTAATAATGCAAAGGAAGAACCTCCTGTATAATGTTATCAATTTAACATTGAAGTCCTTTGAAAATATAAAGGAACGACCTTTCCTATAATGTCATCAAATTCACACCTAGTTCACGTTCTGATAAGAACATAAAAATTTGTTATCAAATACATATTTACGTTCTTTGACAATAACGAAGGACCCCTTTCATTAGGTCACCAATTATACATTTACGTCATGCAATAATTTGAACGTAGGGCCTCTTCTTTCATGTCATTAAATACACATTTATATCCTTTAACGATACAGAAAATAGCGTTCAGAGAACGGATTACCCTCGGCGCCCACAATCTTTTTCCCCTCAATTATGCATTTTTTCACACTTCTCACTAGAAAACTTTACATACAATTCCGATATTGTTGTCTATGAAATGAAGGAGCACTTTTGGATGTGTTCTTGGGGCAATTTCTGGTGACAGAGACCACTGTACTGTGCGTCACTCAGTCGGCCATTAAATAAGCACTTCAAAAATTCCATAACGACTTTAAAAAATAATACAAAGAAGCTGCGTTTTCAATAGGGATGGGGTCCACCATAATGTGCATCTCTGAAAAAAAATGGGAAAGCTGCGTTGGATCCTTCTTGAGATATTATGGTAACGCCGTCCCCTTGTGCACCACTCAGACGGCCTAAAAGATAAATATATTTTTAAGTTTCATAAAAGTTTATAAATGCAAACAGGATGCTAGTTTCAGATAGGTACCTGTCCCACCACAAGATGCATCTCTGACAAAAATTTGGGAAAGCTGTGGTCAATATTTTTGACATACCGCGGTGACGTCGTCGGGTTTGACGCTATACATCAAAAGTTTCATAAAAAGTCTAAAATATTAAGAGGAAGCTGGTTGTCAATAGGAACCTGGTCCATCAACAAGTCCTTCTGTGACAAAATTTGGTACAGCTACATTGAATAGTTTTTTTGAGATATCGCTGTAACGTCGACAAGACGGACAGACGGACTCACGACGCAGGGGACGACAATACCCTCCGGCACTTTATGTGCCGAGGGTAAAAGGTAAAGACCCTCATATTGTGTTACCAAATGCCCATTACTTCCCTTAACAACAGAAAGGAAGGACCTCTTCTATGACATGCACGTCACCAAATATACATTTACGTCCTGTAATATTATAAAACAATCACTTCTTGTATAATCTCCTAAATTCAGACTGACATCCTTTAACAAGTTTCTGCTAGCAGTCTGTGTGGAAATCCGGCAAGTCTTCGTCTTCTCCCACGTTTATGAACTTCTCCTCGTTTATGTACCTCGCCAGGAGCATAAAGGAAATGACTGTGCAAGCACACAGACCACTGGTCAGCCAACTCACGTAGAAAGCCCATCCGTAACTTTCTTGGACTGCATTAAATGTCGGACTGTCCAACAGTATCTCGAACAAGAATACAATTTGTCCTATGATTATGAGCAGTCCTGAGAAAAAGATACATTATATAGAATTAATGTAATGTTTCATTGTAACAAAACAGAAATGCGTTTAACTTGGATGAAGTAGAAGCTAACGAGGTATTTAAAGGGAAAACATTTTAAAGACATCAACAAAAGTTGTCTTGCGACACGTCAAAAATGTCAACACTTTGCAAGGAGCGTAATATTCCCTTTTTATTTGACAAACTGTTGACCAAAGCATTGGCCATCTGTATTATTATTATGGTATCCATCAATACTGTCTATCATATGGAACTGTGTTACACTAGCAGTATTTATCTCCTTCATGCATTTATCATAAAGCCACAACACTTTATAAAAAAATCAACTACTCATACCGTTGAGACTGTCAGAACAATGTAATAATTCTGTAACTCACACCATTAATTTTACATTATGCATCCAATTTTGGACACCAACAAATAAAGGAAAAGGATTGGAATTTTTTTTTCAAAGTTATCCAAGTACACAGGAATATGAATCGTTTCACCAAATCAAGTCTGTTTAAAACAACGGAAAGGATCTGTTTTTTGGTTTTTTTTTGCTTTTCCACAGTTGTCCTGTGGCTCAAAAAAAACCTCCGGTTTTGTTATTTCAATATTGAAGTGGCCACTTGTTGAATATTTTCGATTCTTGATTCCAAAGTCTAGAATTTGCTCATAATTTGTGTAAACAGCATTGCACCTCACATTCGTTCCCCCTTCCCCCCCCCAAAAAAAATGTTGGTCGCCTGCATAAAGCAGAATATTCATTTTCTGTTAATGTAGTATAACTGGGTGTCAATCAGCCATAAAATTATCCAATAAGTCACCAGTAAATCTGATGAGTTGCAGTATGTAATGAGGCAAAATATTGCATTTCGTTCGTTTTCTTTGTTACTTACGTATTCTTGTCTGAAATCGGCTCAATAACTTAACTTCGAAGTAATGGATATAATAAGAAGGTACCACGACACCTTAATCTGCTCCTGGAAAGATTGCTGAATGTGTTTGAGAGTGTGTGTTTGCTGGATTTTGCAAAATTTGATCTTTGAAGAGAAATAACAAATTGAGTGTGGCAGGAATGGGGTCACTGACCAGCTATGACCATATGACCCTACTGTTTAGCTGTTAAGGGTAAGTTTTACAGAATGCAAACGGGGGATGGTGTATAAAATGTTCCATGAGGGGCACATGCACTGGGCATACCTTGGATCATTTCCTGAAGTGGATGGTGGTCAAAACGTCTGTTGCGACACCCTACGGTTAACTGATTTGAGCCACGCCATATCGTATTTTTCCTTCATGGTTTTATTGTATCATCTCTTACGAAAATTCTGCTCGATTATTGTATGGTCAACAGTTGTAAGCAAATGCTAGACATCTTTTAGTTCATTCAGATGGCAAATATATGAGACTGATAATGTAGATCTCAGAGAGTCAGACTGCAACATTTTCTCTGAAGTAAATTAAATTATTTTATTGGGGATGCTCGTGCTGCTCATTACTTTGTATATGGGAAGTGGTATAAATGGGTCACCGCATCCATTTAGCCCCAACGTAAAATTTGGCGTAGTCCCTGCATGAAGAATTTTCATGGGAAATGTGAACTAATGAGTGAGATATGAATGAGCATCATGCTAAATCATAACATTTTGTCCAAAGGAATAGACTTGTTCGTCCTTTTTTTAATAAATTATTTCAGCAGGGTTTTTTTTTGTTTTTTGTTTTTTGCAAACAGACGATGGTGGGTGAGGGTAATGGGTTTTATTTTATGACGGGTGAACGATGTTCATTTTTTTTTAGATCTGATAAAATTGTTTTCCACTGGGATCTACTTCTGCTGTCAGGGAAGGATCACTTGTCTGTCGATTTTTCCCACTTGGGTTCGAATAACATGGCCTGAATTACGAATGTTTTAGCAAATTCACTGCTTTAATAACTAAATAAGCAACAGTAATTGTATTAAAATTTTTGTTGCATTATCGTCAAAACTGTCATTTTAGGGATTTATAAAAAAATGTTCATTGCGGTGAATCTAGACTATTGGACAATTTAACCACCCGATGAGGCACTATATGCCAATTAAATGGATGATTTTCGAAAAATGCATCATTTTTCTCGCAATATGCACAACTAATTAAAAATCAAGCACGAAGCCCCATGTTAACAACACAATGGCAAAATTTAAAGGGCTACGCGACCCGGGCATCTCTCTGAAACAGTGTGGTGATGAGGAGGTACATTGTAATCAATCATTTATTGATGTGTGGCAAAAGACACTAACCCCAGAACTGAAAGTAGTTTTTAATGCATGGGTCGAACCAAGCTCGAGGAAATTTGTATGTCTCGTATGATTATGTTCAATTGCTCGCTTTATTACCACCCTGTCATGCCTAATATGATAGGACTAACAGCTGCAGTTCAAGATCCAGCAGTCTGCTAAGCAGGCAAGGTATCTACAGGAAGAAAGACTGCAAAGCACATTTTAAGTACTTCCTATAGGGAATGCTACAATGAGCTTGTTGTTGGAAACCTCGGGTAAACGTTATAATCTGAATAGAAAAAAAGATATTTGTTGGGATAAAATTGGTTATGCGATCAATCGCTTTTTAATTGTGGATATTGCACTACAGAATGAATCTTGCTATATAGCAAGAGAACATCTCTTGGAAGGTTTACATATCCGCAAGAAAAGGCCGATTGCACAAATAATTATAGAATTGTTGAGGATGAGATTGCCTCCAAAGCAGACCCCAGCTGCGTATTTTGTCTACTCCGCTGGGGTCTGCCCTTCTTTGACAAGGTCACTGTTTTAATATTGGAAAAGTGTCTCAGTTTCTAATTGGCTGAGTATGGTTACTATGGAAACAGGCTTCAGTACACTGGGAACCAGAGGCTGGGACTGGTCTAGGGGATAATAATGAACTTCCTGATTGGTGTCTTGGTCCTGGGGGAAGGTCACAATATAGTTTTGTTTCTGTTACTGTAAATAAAATCCTGTCGTAGAAGGGCAGACCAAGTGTAGTAACATGGAACTTGGTCTGCTCTGCAGGCAAAGGATGAGAGTCAATGCACCCAAGGGTTAACATGTCGACTCAAGGCATCCAAAGATGTCCGTCTCCACAATCAAAAACAGTAAAATGGCATAGATTGGTCTGACAAAAACGTGCAGGATGGCATCTGCACTGCAAAATCACATCACTGTCTGCTCTGATACGGGGGGGGGGGGTGAAATCTTAGATACTACAGGAGACCCATGGACAGCAATTAACAGTCCTTAACTAAGTCAGAAACTTTACCCCCTAAATAATGGGCGTAAGCGGTCAAAGAGCACCAAGTCAAGATGTTGACTAAATTGGGCAATGTTTACCTTGACAGCGTCCTGTCAATGCGTTCATTCCAGACTTCTGATAAAGGCATAATATTTCAAAAAAGGAAAAAAAAAAGGAAAAAAATGGAAGACATTGAAAGGTATCGGTTGTTGTCCACCAGTGTACAGGTGTTAATGCAACTGGTCCATTTGCAGAGGACCTATCAACCGGCGGGAACAGCGAGGAGAGACCTGACCCCCAACCAGTGGGATTTCAACGAAAATCTCATAATAAAAATGGAAATGGAGATACACGACAATCAATCATTCACTTGATCGACATGAATTACGTTGGTGAGACGAGTAGGGATAATTCAAGGTGACAGGTGGTTACGTATATGATTTACATGCAATTAATTGTAAAAACAGGTATTTCATTTGGTATTATCCTGATAACATGGAATGTTATTCTACAGCTACACCTACCTCAAGCTATAATTGAAAATTTTATCATGCCATCGGTCGTTTTAGTTGTAGAAGCATACATATATGTCTTATTAACAGAACATTCCCGCCGTGAAAAGCTGGACGGATTCTTGAAATATATACTAAATAGAACTTTATTACGAAATATTATGATCATGTTTTGCGATACACCGCTGGATTTTGCCCCCCAAACAGTGCACTCCACGTTCAAATTCACATTTTATGTTTAGCACCATGCTTTTTGTTTCACGCTTCCACTCCCACAGAATGGGCTGTGAATGGAGAGTTGCGTTTCCGCTTGTGACGTCAGTCTAGACAACTCATTCTGAGCGCTTACTGTGTCACGCACTGGTAACCCGGTAAAACGGAGTGCGCATGCGTCGGGCAACTCGATTGATTCAAACTGCTCCAGGTAATTTTGGGTTTTTCTGCCATTCAAGAGACCGGTTATCAAGATAGGAAGATCATGGATACAGAAGTAAGTGTTCTGCACTCTGCAGATATCAGACATGTTTCGAAATCCTACAATAAATGACCTACTATACTTGCCCGGTGATCAAGTTATATATACATATATATATATATATATATATATATATATATATATATATATATATATATATATATATATATATATATATATATATATATATATATATATATATATATACGTTACTTTTCCTTAAGGGCTCTAAGTGTCAGCTGGGTCGTGAACTGCGATAAATGCGATTATTGTCTGCATGGTCTACGGCATGTTTGGGTTATAGGCCATGCTTGAGTGTGCTGGTCCTGGCGAAGGAGCATGCACAAAAAGAAAATATTTGAGCGATGTTTGGTTGCGCCAAAACTGCAAAGAACAAAGATTTTCAAGTGGTGACACAACGCTATTGAAGACTTTACGGAGGTCTAACAATGAGGCTAGCAGCGTGGACCCTTTTCCTCGGCTCTGGTCCTGGAAAACATGGCAGCACCAGCTGATTAGAATAAGGATGGTTTCCTCCACCTCATCTACTTCTTCTTTTCTTTCCTTTCTTTTACTAGGCCACCCTTGTCACACAGGACCGCGGCAAAGAAGCGGCGATTCACAGCATTATTATTATTATTATTATTATTATTATTATTATTATTATTATTATTATTATTATTATTATTATTAACATTATTATTATTATTATTATTATTATTATTATAGCAGTGCAGTGATTACAAATGCTGTGGAGATTAATGAGGAAGGGGCTTCAGCGATGGTGGGTTTAGGGTTTCTCCGCCTGTGCGACCTCGCAGCTCGCGCGTGGGGATTACATTGATGGGAATGTCATCGGGCGCGGGTCGTGGGCTGGGTCTCGTGGGTGAGGAGATGTTGGACTTACCAATGTTATTTGCCCTCTCCCACTTGAGTGAAGTCTGGGACTATTTGCTCATCATCATCATCATCATCATCATCATCATCATCATCATCATCATCATCATCATCATCATCATCATCATCATCATCATCATCATCGTCATCATCATCATCATCATCATCATCGGGTTAATTACTCAGAGGTCAATTTTATATGTTTTTTACCTTGTTACATTCTGCAATTAACTATGTTCTCAATCAGCCGGGCAGGAGGGTATATAAGATATCATCATCATCATCATCATCATCATCATCATCATCATCATCATCATCATCATCATCATCATCATCATCATCATCATCATCATCATCATCATCAAGCTTACCGTTCCAGATTATAAAATATACCAGTATGCTGTGGGTGCTCTAACTTTTATTTGTTATATCACATTTTAGTTCTAATTAATTGTATCTTTATGTTGTCTTTCGTTCCATTTTTACATATATGAGTCTATCTCGATGTATTTTATGTATAATTTTTTCCTCGCTTGCAGGGGTCTTGATAAAATTATTAACATTATTAATCTGAATCAACCTGTGGTGTCTACCCAGGTATGTCCTCAAAATGAATGCACGGATGGCGGGAATAGTTTGGAAAATAACAATTTGACTGCCCTTGCTGGTAGTAAACATAACATTTTGTTACAAACACTTCTGACCTACATACTGTTTGGCATGCAAAGTGGTATGCATGAAATGTGAAGAACGCAGTTGTAGGTCGTTTCACAGCTGATGAAATATTAAAGGCTAAAGACGATTTGTGGAACTTTTGCGATCAAGATATAATTGGAGCTGTGAAAACAGAAAGAACTCAGTGTCTAGAATGGAGAGCGAAGCTCAGGTAAAAGACATAATACAAGCATTAATCGTACCAGACAAAGCTGCGAAAAGTCCACTCACTGTAATTGATGCTCTTAGTATCGGTAACATGCCTCGATCGCACCCAGAAGAATTGAATAATATTGCCGTATGGCTGACTGACTGAACAAATTGGAGGAGCGGTTTGAACAGTTGCAAAACGGTAGATGGAGTTATATATGAGAATATGCAGTTGAAAGACAGAGTAAATGGTAATTCGTAAGCAGAAGCTGTGAAGTCAAGAGAAATTTACTTGTACCCACCCCTCTTGTGGTGGCCCCAAACGTGGGCCAGCGTATGCCCGATACATCGATGCCTGTGTCAAGTGTTTGTAATACTCAACAACAGACAATGTTTTTGTGAACTGCCCCTACTACCCAACCACAACTCGCAAAACCTCAGATATCACAATTAACAGTGCCTCCACAGGGCCGTAGCCAGCCTCCTAAATAGAGGATGCAAAGATTGAAAATTTTTGAAAAATGGCACATAAAATGGTGTAATTTAGTGGGTTTTGAAGGGAAAAAAAGACTCTATACATATATAAATTCTCAAAATTTTACTTACATGTTACTATTTTCGATCATTTTATATGAATTGAATTTGGTCCTACAACTACACGGGCAAAGATACAAGTAATCATTGAAAAAAGTATGCCTTCTGTGATGCACTTATCTTCTATCACTATGAGTGACTCAAAGTCTGGCACGCTGGTCTACTTTTTAAACTAAAACAATTGGGGTTTGAAGATCCTGTGTTACTATTTATAGAAAGCTATCTCTCAAACCGACTTCAACGTGTTACTATTGGAGGAAAGACCTCACCTTGGTTCCCTATAGAGGCTGGAGTGCCCCAAGGTTCGATCCTTGGTCCCCTACTTTTCCTCGTTTACATTAACGACATCACTGTCAACATCACCTGTGACATCCGTTTGTTCGAGGATGGTACCAATATTCTTGAAATTGTCCACGAACCAATGGCCACTGCTGAAAGCCTAAATCATAATCTTACACCAATTCATCGTTGGGGCAAGCTCTGGCGGATGACATTTAATGCCATAAAACCATCTCAATGACCTTCTCAGCTAAACGACATATGCCAGATCATCCTCCCCTACTTCTTGGAAACAAACCGATACCTGAGGCCACTATACATACTCACCTTGGAGTTACACTTTTAAGTAATTTGTCATGGCACCAGCATATAACACGTATTGTTAATAAAGCCAGTCAACGGCTTGCTCTTTTACGCAGACTCAAATAAAAACTCTCCTGCCAGACACTCATACGGTTGTATAGTACAATGATTCGTCCTATCCTCGAATATGGGTGTGTCCTGTGTGACAATTGCACTGAAAACCTGTCACAATCTATAGAAGCTGTGCAGTACGAGGCAGCCAGGATCTGCCTTGGCGCAACTAGATACACTCCACGTGTCTTGCTTCTCGAAGAGCTTGAATGGCAAACTCTGGCAATAGGAGGAAATACTTTAAACTTATTCTTTTCTTTAAAATGTACAATAGGTTGACTTCACAATACCTACATTGTCTCGTTCATCGTGACGTTGCATTCACTACTGGGCGCCTTTTGAGAAATCGTACTGAATTACGCCAAATTAGGTTCACCACCAATCGCTTCAACGATTCATTTCTCCCGTCTGCTCTCAAATTATGGAGTTACCTCCCGGTTGATGCTCGTCTCACCAATTCCCTGCCGCAGTTTAAATCTAAATTAAATCTATTACTCTTAAGTGTTGACAAAAAGCCCACATACTTTAAACATGGAAGTCGTTTCCTAAACATATGCCACACGCAGCTACGTCTTAACTTCTCTGTTTTAAATGCCCATCTACATCATGTCAATATCCTTCCAGCCTCAACGTGTGCATGCTCTCATACTACTGAAGATACGAAACATTACCTTTTGTTCTGCCCCAAGGTCACTGTGTAAAGGGTCCGTCTACTGAACACTGTGTGTCACTTACTCGCTCCAGGTGTAAATCCGACGTTAATAGTTCAGTGCTCTAGTGACATTTTACTAAATATTCTCTTGAAAGGTAGTGAGGACTTGCCAGACACTGATAATGTATTCATCTTTGAGGCTGTTCAGACATTCTTATCAGAATCTAGACGTTTTATCTACTAATTTAGTATATGATCTAATTATAAGTCTCCATTATCTGGCATCAATTGTATCATTCGTGTACAAGCCGTGGATTTAGTCTTCTGTTCTCGTCCAGTGTGTATTGTATATATTCCTGTGCGTCATTTTATGTACTGGAGAGCCTCCAGATTAGTCTTTGTGTACTATTAGGCAATCCAGAGAAAATAAATATGTTTATAATGAACTCTTAGTTACAATAGGGTCTTTTTGTTTTTGTTGTGTATAATAACTTAAAATTAACAAGTCTTGTTGAGGCTAAATAAACTATTTCTATGTTAATCCTAACATCATCAGCCAAAATTCAGAGGAGGCAAGCGCCTCCTCTGCCTCAGCCTGGCTACGGCACTGCTCCAGTAAATGTTAACCCACCTGCTCGAGGAAGGGGACGTGGGCGTAACCGTGGACGTGATAGAGGCACTGTTTTAGTTGGAAATCGTGCATTGCAACAGAACCGAGGGGTTCTGAATGTCCCAAGCCACGATGTGGCTAGGTCAGTTTCCAGGTAATCTCTGTCATTTTTCCTTTGTCAGTCGGGCAACAAGTAATGATTCCCACACAAATAATACCCGTGAGTAGTGGGGAGGTAAAGATAGATCGAGTGATACATTTGATGACTTTCACCTCCAAGCATGTGCAGTCAAAAAAGAGAGAGAGAGAGAGAGAGAGAGAGAGAGAGAGAGAGAGAGAGAGAGAGAGAGAGAGAGAGAGAGAGAGAGAGAGAGAGAGAGAAAACATCGTCAGGAAAACTGACGACACGAAGTGTAATTGGGAGTGGAGCCGCTATCACCATTCATGAAACTGAATGCCATTAATTGTATACACACTTCTTGGGGCGAAGCTTAGCTGACAAGGCGTCTTGTGGTTGACGGGGCACAATCATTGTAGCGATCATATCTACCAGGTATTGCTAATCTGTAAACAATTTCTTTTTTTTTAATGTCAATCTATATTTGAAAAAAAAGGAAAGAAAGAAGACTTTTTTTATTCTATATTTCTCATTATTTCATGCCTTTTCGTGTACATATGTTTTCTCCGTTCAGAACATGTATCATCACGGTCTTTCACATGTCAGTGGCTTTTTTAATGTGGTTGTCGCACCATTACTTGTCATGATCCCAAAAGTGTTTTAAACATATTTTATTCAGATAAAAAAAAAGGATTGGGAAACAGGCTTTGCCTATATAAATCCATATCGCGAAAAAAAAAAAAAAGAAATAAAAGAACAATACAAATACTGTACAAAGGTAAAGACGGGTCACAGGACACCACATTCACAAGGACACATATAAAAGAAGAGATGGCATCACAATTACAATTACAAAAAGTATGCATTATTATTTTGAATCCGACGTGGCCTCTGCACACACCAAGTACTGCATGCGGAAGCTGTTTTGTTCCGGCCCGTACGTGACCCACCTCCGTCACGAGCAAAGCTTGTGCACCAACCTGGGTGGAAAACGCACGGGCCTTACTTGAATCTGCCAGTATTTAAAATATATGTGTGGGTACTGTCAAAAACCAGTTTGGTTTACTGGCTTACTAAACTTGGGATTTCCAAACAAATTAGTTGGTAGCGTGAAAGTGGCCAATACTATGATTTTTTATGCCATAAATTCCGCTCAGTCGTGTATTTGATACACAAGTAATGAAACGAATTTTCTACCTGGGCACTACAGGCACAAGCAGGAGAATTTGCTATGCCAATTTCGTATCTTTAATATACAAAGATATACAATTATCTTTGTATATTAAAGATACAATTAATTAGAACTAAAATGTAATGTAACAAATAGGCCTAATGTACGTAAAATATATCAATTCTAGTGTGCTTCTGCTGAGCCTATGTTGCAAAAATTTCATTACTCCAACTAATTTCCTTGCTTTGTTGGCAACATAATTTATGTGAGGCGACCATGACAAATCGGCACTAAGAATAAGACCTAAATGTTTGTGTTGTTGTACATCTGGAAGGGTAGTAGCCTGAAATACAGCATGGGGGTGCTGTGGCGGCCGTCGCTTCGTACTAATTATCACTGATTTGGTTTTGGAGCAGTTGAACGTAACTAGACATTGCTTAGACCAATTTTCAATTCAAGGTCATCATTCATTGTGACAGCAGAGCCAGTGGGGTCATCAATAATGATGTACAAAGTTACATCATCGGCATAGAGTCTTATGTTAGAGGTTACAATGTCGACTATATCGTTGACATAAATAAGAAATAAGAGATGTCCAAGAGCTAAGCCCTGGGGGACCCCTGCTTCAATTTTACCGCAATTTGAAAACTCTTCAGGTATCACTACCCTCTGTTGACGATCGCTTGGGTAATTATTAAACGAATCAAGTAGAGCTCCAGAAATACCTAACTTCCTAAGTTTGTGCATCCCAAAAGTAATGAAGAGTTAGTATCAATTCACGATTAAATTATTTCTTAAGTGCTTTTTAATTAGTCCAGTTATTCTATGAAGTTTTCCTGGATCGCTAAACAAAAGTAAGAACATTAAGAGTAGATTGTGGTTTTTTGCTTACGTTTACTATATTTAAATGGGAAATTGTGGCCAAATCACACAACAGGTGGGTTCCTTTACGAACACTTTCCTTCTTTCTTCAATCGTTTTTCCTTTCTCCGTCTTCCTTCTTTCGTTTCCATACACCTGTCTATCTGTGCATCATCCTTTATTAGGAAAACTTCCCCTTTACAGCGGGGGCACCAACGGAACCGGGGAAATTCCATGATGCGTCCAAGATATACACAAATAATCAGGCATCCTTATTATCAATCAAATAATCTTCGTATGTTGAAATAAGTATAGTAACTATAAAAGTACAAGTAATAATTTATGTACTCCGCACCAAAACTAGAGATAAACCACTAATTGGGACAAAACTCTAAAAAGCGCAAGGACATGTACATTATACATTTTGCATTTACAATGCAGAACATATGGCCTCCAGCGTCATTATTAAGAAAAAGAATTCAGGTATATAAACATTGGAGCAGGTCTATTTACAAGAGGTACATGTAGAACAATGATACAATCTGTCATTCCGAGAAGTCATTAAGTGACTGTCCCCTGTAATGCCAAGCCTCAACCAAAAATGTTTTACATGGTTGGTCAAATGATTCACCAATGTCCTCTCCAAGATCATATGCGTGCTCGCCAAGGAACCAACATACTTTATTTTTCAGCTAGGAGGCGGAAAAACGCTCCCATGCCTGTTTACAATTCTCATTCAGAGAGTTGACTTCCAAATTTCTATATGCCTGTAACCTGATATCATTTAGTGTTGGGCAGACAAATAGGAAATGTGATAAATCTTCTCTACTATCTTTACATAAAGGGCATCTTCCGTCTGATAAACCCCATCTTTCCAGATCTTCCCTGACACCCAGACACCCAGTGCGGGCCAAAAATTTTAATCGTGCACCGGCAAAGCTATTTACAGTAAAAAGATAACTTTCACCGAAAGAGGACCGTTTAAACATTTGATACCATTTTAAAGACTTTTTCAAGTCTATTTCCCGGAAAAAGTCTAATTTATATACTTCTAGTGATAATTTTAAAAAGCATCCCAGCCATTCTGGATTCCTTGATTCCAGAGCATGGTCTATGGCTACGTTATTAAAGACCTTCTTAATTTTGTCAACATATGGCCAAATGATGCATTCATCTGCCCAAGTTGGTAGATAATTTCATCACACACGAATCTGCCATATTGATCATGGTTTTAATCAAATAACTTATTTGCCCGAAAATTTCTTTAGGACAAAAACGTATCCTGGGTTTTCTCACTATAATAAGCCCCTTTTTAAATGTGTATCAAAAATGAAAAGTCTTGCAAACTTCTCCACTTAAAAGAAATAGACACATTCCTATTCTTGTATCACCCTTGTAAAAAAAAAAAAAAAGCTTTTATCATGACAGACCCCTGTTAAATTCTTGCAGATACATATATTCAGATCTCAATAGCACAAGATCGGTTATTTTATGTTGAATATTTTTTAAGGGATGTCCAAAATTTCACGAAAGCATCATTTTGCCTCCAACGCTTCTACTCATACAGCGATCTTTAAATTTGCTTACCGCGACCATGACGTAATTGGTGGCACAGAATTTGAAAGAAAAAAAAAGGAAGGAGAGAGAAAGAAAAAAAAAGAATCGTAAGAAAATAACAAAACATGTTAATATGAATCAAATAATTACTGAACAGAACGCACCGAAATTGAGTAATATAAAATATCATTTACAACCACACTGAGAGAGAACAAAATGCAAAATTAGGAAAGATGATTTGCTGCATAGCAAATCAGTGTGTGTGTCTTCAAAGCACAATGGTATGGCAATTGCAACTATTCCATCCCACTGGAGTAGAAGTTGGAATGGCATCTCTATCTATTATAGCTTTGAAGTTATTCAAGATTTAAAATTTCAAATGCTGCTAATTAGCCTAATTTGAATTGCTACAACTCTTGTTTTAAATTCATTAGATGTGCACTGGTCAATAACACGTTAGTAGAAGTTGGAATGACATCTCTATCTATTATACTTTTGAAGATATTCAAGATTTAAAATTTCAAATGCCCCTAATTTGCATAATTTTAGACATCTTCATTTCTGTGTATCAAACGACCAAAGGCCTTGTATGGAGGTACAAACATGCCAATTTTGGAGTATCTATGTATAATAGTGTCCGAGAAAAGTGTCGGACAAATTTGCTGGTAAAGAAAGAAAGAAAGAAAGAAAGAAAGAAAGAAAGAAGCTGGAAAAGATTTGCTTCAAAGCAAATCTGTGTGCCTTTAAAAGTTGTAAATATTAAATGCTACAACCTTTATCCTTTAATACTTCACGTTACATTAAGCTTATGGCTGCATGCAAATTTCAAAGTCCAAATGACCTTGACCTTTGACCTTTACAGGTCACATGTAAATTTCACAGTGTTACATTACCCACAATTTAGGCCAAACATGAACCAAATTGGAGTTACCTTGACCTCAAAAATGACATTTTGGCTAAAAAGTGACCTTTGACCTTGGCATGACTTTGACATTTGAGATGACCTTTACCTTGCTATGATCGAACTCCTATACACTCGGAACCACATCTACTATAGTATATAAGATATTGAAGATTTGAAACTTTAATTAGCCCTCATTTGCATAATTTTGAAAAGCATGACCTCTCATTATAAAAAGGCCAGACTTTATCCATAGAAGTATAATTGTGCCAAGTTTGGAGTTTCTTCATATAATACTTTTCAAATGAAATGTCGGACAAATTTGCCTGTAAAGAAAGAAAGAAAGAAGAAAGAAAGAAAGAAACTAGGAAAGATGATTTGCTGCATAGCAAATCAGTGTGTGTCTTCAAAGCATATTGGTATGGCAATGTACAACTATTCCATAAAACAGGAGTAGAAGTTGGAATGGCATCTCTATCTTTATAGCTTTGAATTTATTCAAGATTTAAAATTTTTAATGGTGCTATTTAGCAATTTAAATTGCTACAACTTTTATTTTAAATTCATTACGTGATTAGGTGCCAATGGTCAACACCCCCCTAGTGGAAGTTGGAATGGCATCTGTTTTTTTTCTGTTGAAGTGAAAAATACGATAAATTTATGTCGACCTGTATGGGATTCGAACCCACTACCTGCGGCACACTCGCCTAGCCAAATGTAATGTCCAACACGCTGACCTCTAGGCCATCGGGACAACCCCAAAAAAGGTTGACCAAGGACCCAGGGTGATGTTATAGCAGGTGTGGCTTGTACATTGACACGGTAGGGCACTTCCACAGACCGACAATTTATGAAATACACCTCTAATATAATTTCGAAGTCGGAGCAATGGCCCACAGCACTTCGAAACCAATAGAGTATTTTCAAGTGAAAAATACGATAAATTTATGTCGACCTGTATGGGATTCGAACCCACTACCTGCGGCACACTCGCCTAGCCAAATGTAATGTCCAACACGCTGACCTCTAGGCCATCGGGACAACCCCAAAAAAGGTTGACCAAGGACCCAGGGTGATGTTATAGCAGGTGTGGCTTGTACATTGACACGGTAGGGCACTTCCAGATTTGAAATTACTAATGCCCCTAATTTGCATAATTTTAAACATCTTCATTTCTCTGTATAAAACAGTCAAACTCCTTGTATGTAGGTACAATCATGCCAAGTTTGGACTTTCTATGTGAAATAGTGTCCGAAAAAAGTGTCTTGGACAAATTTGCTGGTATAAAAGGAAGAAAGAAAGAAAGAAAGAAAGAAAGAAAGAAAGAAAGAAAGGAAGGAAGGAAGGAAGGAAGGAAAGAAGGAAGAAAGGAAGGAAGGAAGGGGAGAAAGAGAAAGAAAGAAAGAACTAGGAAAGATGATTTGCTGCATAGCAAATCAGTGTGTGTGTCTTCAAAGCATATTGGTGTGGCAATGTACAACTTTTCCATAAAACAGGAGTACAAGTTGGAATGGCATCTCTATCTATTATAGCTTTGAAGTTATTCAAGATATAAAATTTCTAATGGTGCTTTTTTTACATTATTTAAATTGCTACAACTTTTATTTTTAATTCATTAGGTGATAAGGTGCCGATGGTCAACAACCCCTAGTAGAAGTTGGAATGACATCTCTATTATACTGTTGAAGATATTCAAGATTGAAAATTTCAAATTCAGAAAGAAAGAAAGAAAGAAAGAAAGAAAGAAAGAAAGAAAGAAAGAAAGAAAGAAAGGAGGGAGGGAGGGAGGGGAGGGAGGGAGAGAGAGAGAAAGAAAAAGAAAGAAAGAAAAAAGGTAGGAAGAAAGAAAGAAAGAAAGAAAGAAAGAAAGAAAGAAAGAAAGAAAGAAAGAAAGAAAGAAAGAAAGAAAGAAAGAAAGAAAGAAAAGTGTGTGTTGACACACACACACTTTAATGATAAAATGCATGAGCAGGGATCTTGAGCATTTCCTGGACTGTGTAATTGTATATAAATAATGTAGCCCAAAATGTTTTCTTTAAGAGCCACTGAACTGACTGGTGTCAAGAAAGAAAACATTAACTTATAATTAAATTACCAAACAGACATAGCCATTCAATCAATGCAGCCAATGTTTATATGACAAAATTAACTCATTCAGGGATGAACCCAAAGGATATGCTCTTTGCTAATTCTTTCAAATTTGCATTGCTAATACAATGTGTGAAACAAATAAAAAAGGTCAGAATATCACAAATCATGAGCAGATATTATATTCTATTATGATTGTCAGAAATTTTAAATCAGAACCCCCTCATTTAAAAGATAAGAATACTCAGTATATCCCTTTGATACAAATTTTACTGACAGTAAATGAAGACTTCTGTCCTGAATGAGTCAAGGAATGCCGCATTTTCAAACGGTCATTTTCATGTCACATCTTGTAAAATATATACCAGGATTATGGCTTGTTTGCAGTTAAATTGAGATGTGACACCGCTATAAAAATGTCCCACAGGTCTTACAATGTTGATAAAGGCTCTGGATTATGAGTGAAATCTATTGGGGTAATAAAATAGACATAAACTTGAGGAGGAAAGGGTAGGGTTTATTTTGATGTGGTTACACTGGCCAGGACTTTGGAATAAGCTGGCCATTTGATACCAATCATTCACTGTCACTGGTCATGTGTGTTTGGTGGGGTGGCAGACACATGGCAGGGCCAGCTCCACAGTGAAATAGTGTCCCTTTAGCCGGATTATTTTGTAAAAAATCCAATTATTTGATGCTACAAAAGTGAAAATAAAACCCATATAAATGTCTACAGCAGCACCCATGTGAACCTGTTTACAAACACCACTAATTATAGTAGCCGGGTTGAGTGGCAGGGCAAAGAGATTAGTGATAGGCTGTTTGGCCCATCAGCACTCTTGTCACAACTAATGAGACGGGCCCCCAGAGCTCAGGTTAGGTGGAATGCACTGTCTATAACATATTGAAGATTTAAAACTTTAATTAGCCCTCATTTGCATAATTTTGAAAAGCATGACCTCTCATTATAAAAAGGCCAGCCTTTATCTATAGAAGTATAATTGTGCCAAGTTTGGAGTTTCTACATGTTATACTTTTCAAATGAAATGTCGGACAAATTTGCCTGTAAAGAAAGAAAGAAAGAAGAAAGAAAGAAAGAAAGAAATAAAGAATTCCTAGAAAAACAGAAAAGTGTGTGCTGACACACACACTTTAAAGAAAGAAAGACACACTTTAATGATAGAATGCATGAGCAGGGATCTTGAGCACTCCCTGGACTGTGTAATTGTATAAGAATAATGTAGCCCAAAATATTTTCTTTAACAGCCACTGAACTGACTGGCGTCAAATGAGAAAACATTAACTTATAATTAAATCACCAAACAGACATAGCTATTCAATCAATGCAGCCAATGTTTATATGACAAAACTAAATCATTCAGTGATGAACCCAAAGGATATGCTCTTTGCTAATTCTTTCAAATTTGCATTGCTAATACAATGTGTGAAACAAATAAAAAGGGTCAGAATATCACAAATCATCAGCAGATATTATATTCTATTATGATTGTCAGAAATTTTAAATCAGAACCCCCTCATTTAAAAGATAAGAATACTCAGTATATCCCTTTGATACAAATTTTACTGACAGTAAATGAAGACTTCTGTCCTGAATGAGTCAAGGGATGCCCCATTTTCAAGAGGGTCATTTTGATGTCACATCTTGTAAAATATATACCAGGATTATGGCTTGTTTGCAGTTAAATTGAGATGTGACACCGCTATAAAAATGTCCCACAGGTCTTACAATGTTGATAAAGGCTCTGGATTATGAGTGAAATCTATTGGGGGAATGAAATACACATAAACGTAAGGATGAAAGGGTAGGGTTTATTTTGATGTGGTTACACTCCCCAGGACTTTGGAATAAGCTGACCATTTGGTACCAATCATTCACTGTCACTGGTCATGTGTGTTTGGTGGGGTGGCAGACACATAGCAGGGCCAGCTCCACAGTAAAATGGTATCCCTTTAGCCGGATTATTTTGTAAAAAATCCAATTATTTGACGCTACAAAAGTGAAAATAAAACCCATGTAAATGTCTACAGCAGCACCCATGTGGACCTGTTTACAAACACCACTAATTATAGCAGCCTGGTTGAGTGGCAGGGCAAAGAGGTCAGTGATAGGCTGTTTGGCCCACCAGCACTGTGGTCACAACTAATGAGACGGGCCCCCAAAGTTAGGTGGAATGGACTGTATTGTATACAAGATAATGAATATTTAAAACTTTAATTAGCCCTCATTTGCATAATTTTGAAAAGCATGACCTCTCATTATAAAAAGGCCAGACTTTATCTGTAGAAGTATAATTGTGCGAAGTTTGGAGTTTCTACGTGTAATACTTTTCAAATGAAATGTCGGACAAATTTGCCTGTAAAGAAAGAAAGAAGAAAGAAAGAAAGAAATAAAGAATTCCTAGAAAATATATATATATATATATATATATATATATATATATATATATATATATATATATATATATATATATATATTGTCATTGCAAGGCTCGAGTGACAGGTGATTGTTTACTTGTGGGGACCGTACCCAAGCTTAAAAAGCATGCCTCAGTGCCCCCCTTACATGTGGGGCAGGCGGCAAAAACAAGAAAGAGAACTAGAAAAGATGATTTGCTGCATAGCAAATCAGTGTGTGTGTCTTTAAAGCATATTGGTGTGGCAATGTACAACTCTTCCATAACACAGGAGTACGAGTTGCAATGACATGTCTATCTATTACAGCTTTGAAGTTATTCAAGATTTAAAATTTCTAATGGTGCTATTTAGCATAATTTAAATTGCTACAACTTTTGTTTTAGATTCATTAGATGTGCAATGGTCAATAACCCCCTAGTAGAAGTTGAAATGACATCTCTATCTATAATAGTTTTGCAGATAGTCTAGTTTTAAAATTTCAGATGCCCCTAATTTGCATAATTTTAAACATCTTCATTCCTGTGTATAAAACAGTCAAAGTCCTTGTATGGAGGTACAATCATGCACCCAAATTGGATGAAAATTGACCAAGTTATGGCAAGATGAAACTTTCAAAGGGCCAAATGACCTTGACTTTTGTCCTTTCAAGGTTACATGTTCTTATAAAAATGTGAAGTGTTGCAATACCTACAATTTGAGACCAACATGATTAGAATTGGGTGGAAATTGGCCAAGTTATGATTGGATGAAACTTTCAAAGGTCCAAATGACCTTGACGTTTGAACTTTAGAGGTCACATGAAAATTTATGAAATGTGCAAGGTTACAATAGCTACAATTTGAGCCCAACATGATTAGAATTGGATAAAAATTGAACAAGTTATGGCCAGAAGAAAGCCAGCACCGAAAGTGGCCTTTGACCTTGAAATGACCTTTGACCTTGAGATGACCTCTACCTGAAGTGAACCTTGACCTCAAAAATGACATTTTGGTCTAAAATTGACCTTTTACCTTGACATGACCTTTGACCTTAACATGACCTTGACATTAGAGCTGACCTTTACCTTGCTATGATAGAACTCCTATACACTCGGAACCACATCTACTATAGTATATAAGATATTGAAGATTTAAAACTTTGATTAGCCCTCATTTGCATAATTTTGAAAAGCATGACCTCTCATTATGAAAAGACCAGACTTTATCCATAGAAGTATAATTGTGCCAAGTTTGGAGTTTCTACATGTAATACTTTTCGAATGAAATGTCGGACAAATTTGACGGTAAAGAAAGAAAGAAAGAAGAAGCAAAGAAAAAAAGAAAGAAAGAAACTAGAAAAGAAGATTTGCTTCAAAGCAAATCTGTCTGTGTGCCATCAAAAGTTGTAAAGATTAAATGCTACAACTTTTATTCTTTGGTACGACTTATTACATTAAGCTTATGGCTGCATGCAAATTTCAAAGTCCAAATGACCTTGACCTTTGACCTTTACAGGTCACATGTAATTTGCGCAGTGTTACAATACCCTCAATTTAAGCCTAACATGAACCAAATCGGATGAAAATTACGAAGTTATGGCAAGATGAAACTTTCAAGGGACCAAATGACCTTGACCTTTGCCCTTTTGAGGTTGCATGTTCCTCCAAAAAATGTGCAGTGTTGTAATACCTACAATTTGAGTCCAACATGATCAGAATTGGATGGAGATTGGCCAAGCTTTAACCGGATGAAACTTTCAAAGGTCCAAATGACCTTGATCTTTGACCTTTAGAGGTCACAAGTAAGTTTCAAAAATGTGCAGTGCACAAAAGCTACAGTTTGAGCCCAACAAGATCAAAGTTGGATAAAAATTGACCAAGTTATGGCCAGAAGAAAGCCACCATCGAAAGTGGCCTTTGACCTTGAAATGACCTTTGACCTTGAGATGACCTGTACCTGAAGTGAACCTTGACCTCAAAATGATATTTTGGCTTAAAATTGACCTTTGACCTTGACATGACCTTTGACCTTGACATGACCTTGACATTTGAGATGACTTTTACCTTGCTATGATCGAACTCCTATACACTCGGAACCACATCTGCGATAGTATATGAAATATTGAAGATTTAAAACTTTAATTAGCCCTCATTTGCATAATTTTGAAAAGCATGACCTCTCATTATAAAAAGGCCAGACTTTATCTATAGAAGTATAATTGTGCCAAGTTTGGAGTTTCTACGTGTAATACTTTTCAAATGAAATGTCGGACAAATTTGCCGGTAAAGAAAGAAAGACACACACACTTTAATTTGTCGTGGCATTCATTTCCACGACGTTGTGGTTTTTGGCTTATCCGCCACCATCTTATTAGCACACTAGTTGACTGCACAGATGAATACACAATATTTTATTGCAGATACGGCCCTATGTGGGTCATTGAGCGCATGGATGTTCCGGGTCCACCCTCTTTGCTCACCCACCCCCCGTATATTAGCACGAAAGCTTGACTGACTGAACGGTACGAGCGCCTGTGCAGCCAAGTCACCCTACAAGTGCAACACAGACACGCATTCACCTGTTCACTCTCTTCAAATAACTCGAGGATTGATTTCGATTTCTGGTTCATCCTAGTGGGAATGAAACCTACACTACTTTCTCGAATGTTGATGGGGTCATACAGTTCGTATTCTTCTTCCTGACGAAATTCTACGTGAGAAGACGCACGTTCCTCATCGTCTACGGCCACCATGAGCATGCGATAAACAAGAAGTCAACTTTCAGTTTGAGTAACCTCCTTCGTTAGGAGAGCACTACAGCAGCGCTTGGAGAACCGCACCGTTAAGACTGACGCCAATGAATATGGAAACATGGCGCCGCTTTTGAACTGGATATTCCAGCCTCAGTTTTCGCCAATATAGCGTTCCTAATGAATTTTTACTGGTGATTATACACACAGGAAGGGAGAGTAAGGCCATTGGAATATATTACACCGAGTTTCATATGATGGGAATGTTCTTTTAACCGAGGCTGAGCGTTATCACTGTGGACATTGAAATTGTGTAATTTTGATAATTTAGGTTGTTTTTGAATGATGCCGCTGTAAGAAACAGCTTTCCATGAGCGAAGTTAACTTTCTTAGAACTTCACTTTGGTAGAATGGCCCATTCTTGCGGATACATAACTTTTCTTCAAACTTATGAAATACGTGTCCAATGTTCATGTTTTAGTATAGTACACAATGTGCACAGCAACTTTGTTATGAATTTACACTTTATTCAGGAGATCCTTGACGAAATCTGTTTTTAAAACAAGGAGCTGAACAAGGATGTGTATTAGCTCCACAATAATCACATCATATACTGACGATCTGCGGAAGTTATTTTAGGTTTGATTCTGTTAGTTTAAATGAGAAAAATATAAACTGACTTCTATTTGCCGTCGATTTTGTCTAGTTTTTTTTCACATTGTAAAAAACCCTTGAAACTTGATAAACCTGTTCATGCAAACTGTACAATTAATATAGTGATCGGGAATGAAACATTAAAATTTAAACGTCAAAGATTATATGATACTTAACACATGTGGTAAAATTACCGAAACACAATATTACCTCAGCAAAAACAAATTACAAAAACAAAAATAAGATTAGATTGATAGCAAATCTGTGTGTGTCTTGTAGAATTAACTCAATTTAAATGTTCAAACTTTCGTAAAATATCAAATGTATCTCGAATACAATTTTTTAGATTGGTATTTAATTGGTCCCTTCATTCATAATAGTTTGAGGTAGTCAAGCGATGAAATATTCCAACTGTGCCCAATTGGCATGGATTAAAATCTTCCACTTTCATTTCCTGTGTCACAAACCAATGAATTGAAGTCATTTGTAACACCGCTATTGAGAATACCTATGGAAGTATTCAATATATAAAGTTAAAAAATATTCGCAATTCGCTATAATGTGAATTATACGACTTTCGTGTTCAAGCTGTTTGATTCATCTGCTGCATGAATCCGGGTATAGAAATTGTATTGATACCTTAATCTGTAAAACTTTTGAAAAAAAAAAATGATTAGCTTGCATTAGTAAATCAATATTTGTGCTAGAAACGTAAGTATATTCTCCTCTCATTGAATACGGGGGCTATTTCAAACTTTAAATCTTGAATATCTTCAAATCAACTAAATGTCACTGGTATGTTTTTGGTACATTTAATGAAGGATATACAAGATTTGTACATTGAATTCATTCTAATTATAGGCATTTCACGTTTTAAAAGTTGAGTATCATAAAAACATGCGTGCACGGTTAATGGAGTGGTAACACGCGCCTTTAACATCTACGGGCAGGTTTGATTCGCAGCCGGGGAAGCAAGTGGAAAATAACTCGGACTGTGGACATCTTATTTTTAAAGCTAGTGAAATACCTACTTACAGAATGATTACAAAAATAGCAAAAAAATTATAATTATTTATGGGATAGCAATAGAGATAAAATAAAATAAATGAACTTATTGGAAACTATGATACTGGAAGTATCAAAACGATAGAAACACAGAGCCTTTTTCCCCTCATTGTAAATAAAATGGAAACAGTGTCTTCGTTCTAAAGAACAGCGTCGTGAAAACTCCCTAGCTTTGGTTGGAAAATTTCGAAAACAAATTATTATTTTAGAATGAATACTAATGATATGAAAAAAATCATACAGGTGTGTGGTGTAAATTTATTATCCTTATATCATAAGTGAATAATTAGATCTTGGTTTAGGGAATACATAATACACGCAAATTGAATGACTTTTCAAAGGTAAGGAAACATATTATACGGGAAAATAATATAATTAAGTCTAAGAACAAGTTAATTATATTACCAAGGGCATTGGTTACATTCATGACTTATAAGATGAACATTTCAAATATGCTAAAGTTGCTAACAAGACCAACTGGTCCAGTCAGAAACATTTATCATAATGTTAATTTTGTTAACACTAACATATTCCATCAAATCCTATTTGAAAAGAAATGTGTTGAATCCGATCTTGAGAAAATATGGAGCAATTAATTTTGTTATGATAATTTGGCTCGAAAATGCATTTGGCTATTTATTAATGACTGAATGAATGAAAGAAACTTCTTTGGCTGTATCAAAAATGCATTGGAAGTCCCCCCTCCCAAAAATCACTCCAACACACGTGAAACACTTACATAGTATTACACCAAAAATGACAACGCAGCAGCTACACGTCCGAATATACATTGAAAAAAAAGAAGAAAAATTAGGGAAAACCCTCAAAACTACCCTCTGATGGAAATACTGGAACAAAAAATAATCATTTATCAAATACATTTATAACGTTCCAGTCTAAAGTTGCATTTTAATTTTAAATATATTCTTAATTTTTTTTTGTCAGATTTCCCATTTCCTAGTAGAGCCTGATTCCATTGATTAAAAAAAATATCCTGGCTTCTTCCCTTTTTTTTTTTTTTTTACTTTCTGTTGCGAATTCTATCCCATTGCCATCAACGTTGTTCCGCACACGATAAAATCGTGACATTTAAAAAAAAACGTTAAGCAAGCTATGCAGGCATGGGAATTGTCCAAAATTTATGTTGTGAATATTACAAAGGAAACAGTCGTAAAACAATGATTGGGTGTCTAGTTTCACTTATCTGAACCAGTATATAGACATATGCGAAAATATGTAAGGGAAAAGGGATACTGGCCCACAACTTTACACAGCTTTGCATGCTTTTTTATACGCCCGAACAATGAATCCAGGTATAAAACAGACTATGATTAAATAAAAGTGTTTTAGAATTACTGACTTCATTTCACCATTTGATGACTAATCATATAAGTGGAAATTTAAACAGACGCCAGGTTTCTAATTTAAAAAAAAACAAAAACAAAAAAAACAAAAACAAAAACAAACAAAAACAAAACAAAAAAGAAACAAAAAAAACAAAAAAAACCCCGAAAAAATACCAAAAAAACCCAACCAAAAAAAAACCAACCAAAAAAAAACAAAAAAACCACAAAAAACACAAAAAACAAACAAACAAACAACAAAAAAAAAAAAACCAAAAAAAAAAAAAAAAAAAAAAAAAAAAAAAAAAAAAAAAAGGGCAAGTATTGACATTTATTTCTTGAGTGTAACAGACGAGCCTTCTGTGAAGAAAAAGAGGTAAAACAAGGTAGTGTAATCCCAGGCAAGTTAATACATGTCTCATATGACTGTCTTGGTTGCTTACTGCATGAAAAAAGTGATCTCATCTCCCTGGCTACACGCACGAGCACCCGCACGCACACATGCACGCATCACAATAATTTTACTTCCATTCATTCATTTTCTGAAATGCATTCCTGCATGTGTTTCAGAAAGTACGTCAAAATCATCTATATTAAGCAATATAACTTCCACATATGAAATACATCTGTGGCGTATTTGATATCATTATTTTCATCCTCTCTCAACGTAATAAATTCAGAGTCTTTTACAAGATTGATTAATGACCTTGAGTGATAGGTCTAGGTCAATCGAAATATTCTGCATTCCTCCAAGATATTGGAAAATTGCTGAAAGTCATCCATGATATGCTGCAATAACAAACTTCCATATACAAATCTCATTGCTGATACATTAATTTTGGTATTGTTAGCCCCATTCTTTCATGGACGGACGGACAGACAGAATAACAGGCGGAGGGACAGAAGTTATGGGATGTTCTCTGCAATCTACGATAAGCTGAGCTAAAATCATAGATCTCCCACGGCAGGCTTAAGCAAATAACTGAAATTGATCCAATGCACACGCTAATTGTTTGAAACTCCAATTGTGCTGTGATGAAATCCACAAAGTTATCAAAACAGTTATTCTGGATTGAAATATTATAATGCTGTGATGGATTTACCCAAGTAAGCATTAGTGCAGACTCCACCCGAGTCCAGTGGTCTTTTTGAGCCTGAGTGCATGCTTTTAGAGGTCCTGGCCGTTAGGCACAGTCTTTCTTCACTGCGACATACATGCAGAGAGAGAGAGAGAGAGAGAGAGAGAGAGAGAGAGAGAGAGAGAGAGAGAGAGAGAGAGAGAGAGAGAGAGAGAGAGAGAGAGAGAGAGAGAGAGAGAATTTTACTTTTGATTGATTAGAAAATCGTGGTCTTGTTGAATTCGATGACGTACTTGTATGTGTAACTCGATTTTTTGTCAAAATAACATGTGAACAATATACTTCCACGTTTCACTTCGAGCTGTTTAACAGTGCTCGCAAAATGTTGTAGGTATGTGAAAATAATATATAGACAACTTTAAGATCAAGTGCCTTCATAATGTGTGCATATGTAAAACTGTACAGACAACTTCAGTACAAATGCTTGCACAATATTGCGTGCATATGTCAGGGCACAGACAACTTTAAAAGACTTGCTACTTATAAAATGTTAGGCATATATGAGACAGACATCCAGATAGATACACAGACAGACATAGACAGATAGATAAATTTTAATTTCAGACAGTTGGTCCATATACATGTATATACACATAAACTGATAAAAAATCATGGTATCACAGTTGAAAATGTCACAGTTAAAATATTACACATTACAAAACTGAATCAGTGATTAGTTCTACTTAATGATGCATAAAGACAACTTTGAAGCTTAGAACCAAAAAATCTTGTCTCTTGACAATGGTATGATAAAAAATTTTAATCTTTCTACACAAACTGATTTATACGTTTATCGCGACGAAGAAATTTGCGTGTTATCTGTTTCATTGTCTTCACAAAATATAAAACATTTACGAGGTATGTATTAGAATATGACCATTCTAAACTTTACCTCCCCAGTACTCTCACCCCTTAAGTGTTTTTGTTATGAATGTTTCTCTTTCTATAGTTATGTATTCTTTTGAGACAAATTTAATGGACTATCACTAAAGTACATAAATTAGAAAAAACCCTGCATTGAAAATCTTGTTTTCCAACGAATTTTCTGGAAAAGACGACATCAATACATAATATGGTTACAGGTCCCCCCCATCCGAGAGTGAACTCATTTTGTTTGAATAAATTGTGCATTGCCGTACTGGCTTGCTCCATATCTTTCGTCCGGCCACTCACGCCTGCCAAGAAAGGGGGTGGGGAGGGGGGATTTGGGTCCCAGTGCGCTGGTGCAGCAAATAATGTTTGCCGCAATACAGCATAAAGAAACTAAAAAATTAAAAAATAATGTTCTGTTCCAAGTTCCAAACAAAGAGGGCTTCCAGGACGCAGGCACGGAAAATAAAATGACCCAGCACGCCGGTATGGAAATACCCTTTACGCTCCTACAAAACAAACACTCCCAGTTCTGATGAGCGGAATTAACTTATGTGGCTCACATGTAAGGCACTTTTGTCGGGAAGGTGAAATAAAGGTTCCTGAGTTTTCAATGCAATACGAAGAATTCCTATCAGGATATAAAGCCTTAAATGCACTTTGTGATAATCAAGACGGATATTGAAATATAAAATTATCAAGGTTGCGAAGCAGAGGCGTATTTATGCAGTCGTACAACAGATGACTATTTTTAGACCCGGATGTTTTCATAAGTGGTCTGCAGCCAACATATAAAGCATTCACTGTGACTTTTAACTGCCTTTTAAATGAAACGGCCACTGGAAACCTCTCCAACATTTAGAAGTGTGTTAAAAGCATAAATAAATACAAGTTGAATATACATGCCTCCAAAGAAAGACAGCAAGGCAGTCCAGAGGCAGACGGTACATTTTTTGGTACGGCATGGAGAAGCGGGCCAAAATGCCGCCAGGAGGAGCCACTGAACGGAGAATAGGACCACAGCACCTCCTACCAGACAACCAGCAGCAACGGTCCTCAGTGCTGAGGATAAAATAAACAAGAAAAGAATATTTCTAATGTATTTTTTCAGCTACTTTGTTTTGCAATATCTATAAACATATTTATAACTTTTTCAGAATTCAGTTGCAAGCCAACGGGAAACATATTACTACAGTAGAAAGTGGTATCAATAGACAAACAGACAGACCGTAGATATGCATAGCCAGATACATAAATAGATAAATGAATATATCAATTTTTTAAATGTGTTACAGGACCCCTAACTGACGTTTTTCACAAAACCATTGATTATGAAACATATTACTGCAGTAGAAAGTGGTATCAATAGACAAACAGACAGACCGTAGATAGGCATAGCCAGGTACATAAATAGATAAATCAATATATCAATTTTTTAAATGTGTTACAGGATCCCTAACTGACGTTTTTCACAAAACCATTGATTATTAGTTTCTGGTATTTTTTTTTTGTATCGGATTGTACATTTGAAAACATGACATTATCTGATCCAGGCAAGTTTACCATTGAAATGAAATACCTGCAATTCTTCCTTTTGTCGGATTTGATTGATTTGATGGCCTAAAACTGCGCATCAAACAGTGCGCCCTGGGGTGATCCTGCACTCTTTTAACGATTCTGAAGAGGGCATCTGCATCTGGGTTAGAAAAGAAAGTGTTTAAAATGTATTTTGAAACAATTACTGTCGCGCATGCAAAACCTTGCTCAGTATATTGCCAATACTTTTTTGCAGAGAATTGTAGTTTTTGAGGATGTGAAGGCAATGCAGAGCGCCACTTTTACACACTCCATGTAGCCAAAGCGCAGTCCGAGAGGGAATACGAATACACAGAGCTAGGTCTGCATATACAATACCTAGACCTTGGTTCAACATCTCATTAAAAACCGCGGTTAGTTCACGTTGTTAGCGATTAGCCTGAGGAGTGACCGCACGGAGGAAGAAAATATTGATGGAATATCAGAGACGCAGTCTGGCGTACGCCTAACACATTGGTCGGTCGTGTTGGCGAGGGAACGCTATAGGAAAGATGTAGGGCCTTCTATATTTCTTTAGACCGGATTAAATGGCCCTACACAAACAGCAATATCACAATTCAATATAATTCTTTTTCCTTAAATGAATTCTCAAGAAGTATAACTGAAATAAATAGCAAAAATAACTAGGAAAGATGATTTGCTGCACAGCAAATCAGTGTGTGTGTCTTCAAAGCATATTGGTATGGCAATGTACACCCCTTCCATATAACACGGTAGTAGAAGTTGGAATGGCAGCTCTATCTATTATAGCTTTGAAGGTTTTCAAGATATAAAATTTCTAATGGTGCTATTTAGCATAATTCAAATTGCTACATCTTTTATTTTTAATTCATTAGGTGCACAATGGTCAACAACCCCTAGTAGAAGTTGGAATGACATCTCTATTTATTTATTGGGTCGAAGATTCAAGATTTATAAATTCAAATTCCCATAATTTGTATAATTTTAAGCATCTTCATTCCTCTGTATAAAACGGTCAAACTCCTTGTATGGGGGTACAATCATGCCAAGTTTGGAGTTTCTATGTATAATAGGGTCCGAGAAAAGTGTCGGACAAATTTGCTGGTAAAGAAGAAAGAAGAAAGAAAGAATTTCAGGAAAAAACAACAAAGTGTGTGTTGACGCACACATTTTAACTACTAGGGGTAGTGTGGGAAAAGGTAGAAACGACAAAAGCGTAGTAAATTAGTTGTCCTCTGCTAATTCAAGATGAATCTAGTGTAAAACACAATTATGGTGTCTGTTTTCTTGGCAAAAATGAAAATTAATGAAGCTTCGTGGCCTTTTATCTGCAACGCATTGTAGACAATTTGGTTAAAATTCACCAAGTGAAGTTAACATGTTTACATTATCATGAGATATTTATGATAAGTTTTACTCGCGCAAAATCACTGGTTTATGACACTAGATGTCAATTTCCTCGGCGCAGCGCGATCACAACAAAGATGAACTTTAGCTGAATGAAGGTCAGGTAATGCAACACCAAGGAGAAAATATTGACAGGGAATCATGCGTTGCCCCTATACTCTACATTACCTGGTATTTAACAACAGGTTCACTTCGAGGTTTGTTATCGTAAACAACGAGACCAAGCGATCTTTACCAATATAACTACAAGATGTTAAAAGTAGCCTGGGTGAAAGCATTGTGCCTTATCCGGTTGATAGAATTAGTAGATGGCAATTCAGGAAAGCCGATCGAAGATGCTAAGTACATCTTAGAAAAGTTATGATCAGAAAGTTTTGTAAAAATCACAACATTAGAACAGTCTTAAAATACCATTATAAGCAAAACTTATATATATATACATATATATATATATATATATATATATATATATATATATATATATATATATATATATATATGTATATATATATATATATATATATATATTTGATCATACTATAAAAATACCAAGCCAATATTACTTTTCAAGAATAGCAGGGAATTGTGCATGCTGAGAGTTTTTCAGAAAACAAGAACTAATGACAGTGTTTATCGTTTGTTTTGAATTACTTTCAAGATCAACAATGAAAAGTTTGTTTTTTTTTCTCGCGTAAAACAGTTCAAAGTCTCACATGTGGCTAGACAAACGGTGAAAAAGGAACGCCTAAGAGTGATCTGTCGAAAAAAAATACAGTTGAAAGGTAAGCGCTGTATTTTATTTTTAAGATGTGTACGCTTTGTGTTTTTCATAAAAAGAAGAGTTACAGAGGTTACATATATTTGTCAATATTACCACCAAATTTGTCGCAAGACAGAGATAGTTGCGGACGATAGTGGATAAATAGAAGTGCGTGGGCGTCATAGATCGTCATACACAAACTACAGATGGTTTTTTCTCAAGTAGACCATTGTATCATGTCACTCTTGCGAATTAAATGTTTAGTTTGGATGGTGTCTCTGTCGCTGGTTATTGCTTCTTATCATATTTCATTTACTTAAATTGCGTACTTTATCTGAAATAAAGCCTGATGAAGTGTAATATAAAAGCATTATAATCAGTGATTGAGTTCTTCGATTTTGTGTGACCTGTCACAGAGGTCTTCAAGTTTGTGCGACATGTGGCCGAGACTTTCAATTTTGTGTGAAATGTGATTGAGTTATTTTAATTTTGAATAGATGTGAATGAAGTTTCCACTGACGATACAATTTCAGTTTCCTGTGATACGGAATCAATGTTTTCAGATTCGTGTGATGCCTGGGGGGGACACCCTTCCCGCTCCGTTATATACTGGTACCTCGATTGGCAATCACCTGACCCACTACCGGTAAATAGCGCTTGGGCTTCATTTGCGAAATAGAGAAACTGAACTCTTCGGAACAGCATCCCAGTGCTGTCTGTTCATGAAACCTCGGCCTTATCTTCAAAACTCGTTGCGAATGATTGAAAGGGTCTAAAAACACTGGGCTCGTAGGGCAGATCTTGTAGCAAAGTATTTTCTGAACAATTCAGACCCATTTTAATTTCCATGCGTGGGTTCCATTTGTTTCATACAAACTAATACTCAGCACATTGAGGACGGACAAGCCTCGTATGAGTTAACGTTTTGCCACTATATAGTCATTTATCGCATAAAGTTCAAGTAGAAACATGTTTATTTGACCGTACCTTGATGGATTCATTAAAACTTGTGCGCTCGAGCACCAGGGATAAATATGTCATCTGCATGTTTGCAGTTTACTCTTGGGCTTCCCCACGTTTTATTTAATTGGCAATCTTTACAATTTCGCGGAACTTAAAGCAAATCATGAGCCCGATAACATATGAGGAACCTTGGCATCTATACTGAAGCAATGACAATGATAGATCAGGCAATGTAAGAAAATGGGAGCTACTTTGTGGGGATAAACAGCAGCTTAAAATGCACACGGTAACCTGTGCACGGTAACCGGAATGCCGCGACTTGTACCAGGCAGGCATTTCAAAGACCCCTGTGTGGCTTTCTCGTGTTCACCTGAAAAAATAGAGCATTAAAGTCAGCTGTTTCTGGCCTGGTGATTTATAATAAGATGCCCATCTGTTCCGGTTTGATGATAATAAAACGGTTACGTCCCAATAGACACACTCTGGCGTTTGAGGGTATTGTTGTGGCACATGGACTAGTTTGATATCTGATACCATCCTTATTGGGCACCTTGTGACCTCTTTTAAACAGTCCTCTAATCGTCAATGATTTGCTCAATTAGGAAAAACATCAAAGGAAATGAACGGGTGAGCTTTGTGCGCGAGGGACAGGACGTTTTACAATGCGCTTGGAAAAAAAAAGGAATGCATGGTGGTTTTTGTTTAATATTCGCCCACGAGTGTGAAGCGTACATTTAATCCGTGGGAGAAAGCGCATCTGCGCAAGACGCACTGCTTTTAGAACATATGCTGTAACATGTTATTAAGAGCTAGAGTGTGCCCCTATTACTAAGTTTTCAGAATAGTTCATTATTTCAGGGCAATAACACGCAATAAAACTAGCGTTTGTTTAACCTGAAAGCTGACTGTAAGTGCTTCTGTTCCACTCGATGGAGAATAAATATATCGGTATCTTATTTTTTTTTACCGGATTCATAAATATGACAAGTACTGTGCATGAACAGTCTGACTGAGGGATAAACATGTTAATTAAGACCAACCTACTTGTCAATGATAAAATTCAGGGTAAGATTGTCTCTTGGAAAAATAGTATTTGTCTTTCTTTTTTTTTCCTGCAGAAGTCACATTAATCAGATTAGTAAAGCCCTAAATTTGCACGACGGATCTTTAATGAGTTTGGCTCTTGATGAGTCATTGCCAATATTTATTTTATTTTCATTTAATGTGTGATCAAGTATACAATTTTTAATGGATGAAATGAAATCTCGTGAAATGAAATATGTTTAACACAATTTTGAACAATGACGCAAGTGTGAATTATGCAGAAAAACCCAAGGGTGTGGCATGGAGGGGGTATATCATGTTGTATTTGTGTCTTTTTGCCCAGAACCACTTCCTAGTAGTCATTACCCTATTCCACAGTCCGAACTCTTTACTCTCCATAAGCTAACCTGTGCCTGTCTAACCCATATACACATGAAATTACTATTGTCCATATTGCACACGTTACTCTGTAAAATTTTGACATAGGCTGTATCAGCCTAAATACATTAAAGTGTCTTCAGCGGGTAAGTACTCAGAACATGTTTCGGAGCCTATTACCCGTACATGTCTCTCTGAGTAGAGGCTCCTTATCTAAGATAAATATTCAGCAAAGACAGCCCACATAAGTAAGTGAAAGTTTGCTCTGCTTATTTTCCAGCCTCGGTCAATGGTAGCTGCTCTTTCATACTCTCTGCAGATACACAGAATGGAACGCACATTGTTTGCATGCGCATCATCTCTATAGACATGGTTTTACGGATAGGCAATATAATAGGGAGTCATAAAAAGTGAATTTTTAGATATTTTACTTCAGCACGGATTTTAATATGTTGAGTAGAGCATTAGTTGTTAATATCATTTGGCTTGTTGCAATAAAATCAATTTGATTTTTGCTTTGCAAAAAATAAGAGCAGCATAAAATGCCATCCATCCCCAATGATTCTCAAATTAATCAATCAGCAATAATTTTCAGATACATCACGTTTACATTTTAAATGCAAAATTTAATTCTCAATCTGGACCTTATGTTTTTAATACTAGACAGAATGAGAGAATGAGATGTCATGTTGTTTGCATGCTTCTTTGTGAATGACATACGTGGCTTGCATAATGTTATAAATAAGTACATTTTCTTTTGCTTTGAAAATATTTTTACAGGAGACAAGCTGGAATTGTCTCCAGAAAACCTGAATCTGAGGGCACTCTATCAATCTGTGAACTGCTGTGAATACATTTATTTTTAAGAGCATTCACTTTTACGGTTTTTGCATTCATAACCTTTTACTCAGATATTCAATTCATTAAGTATAGTGCACGGTTTTGAAGCAGCAACCAAAATAAGGAAAAACAAGAGCACAGTGCAATTAAAGTATTCACAGTATGGTGTCCTTTTTAGCGCAATAAGCACATATGGCTGCATTTGTTATACATGGACCGATTATTAATCCTGGATTTATGCCCCCCCCCCCGTGAAGTGGTGAACTTTATAAAGCTTGTAACAGTGTTTCAGGGATATTTCTATACATTTAAAATATTTCAGGCCAACCACTTTAAACGAGGTTATACTATTGAGTTTGGCAAGAATACATGTATGTGTCCGGCTGAGATCCAGCTTGAAACAGTGTCTGGATGACCTTAACCCGAATCTCAAGGTCATAGGATCATATGTGAAATCAGTTTCCGTGTGAGAAATACTGACAAATTCCACAAAACGTGGCGCATCTTGGTAGTATTATCAGGCATTATGACGGATATTGCTAAATTTCCATGCAGATAAGACAAGTGTTGACTTGTAAGAGTGGTTTAATGATAACTCAGAATTTTTTTTTAAACAGTCCATTGAACTTGATGTATTGATGCGCAACCTAACCGAATCCCTCACGGGTCCAGACCATACACAAATCACAGTCACACCATACACACTCGCAAGTGATACACAAGCATGTGCACATAATAAGTTACTATATTCAGCACAACACCGCCTACCATTTAGCAATGGAGACTCTGTCCGTAGAATTTTATTTTTAAATGCCACTCAAATTTTTTGTCATCCTGAGCGAAATTACAATATGTAGTTTGCACCCAGAGGCATTTTAGAGATCCAACACTCTCTGATCATTGGCATTTTTGGGGGGTTGGGGGTGGGGGGCAAAATATCTATGTTTACGCAACTTAGTATTTTTCAATACTGCAAATAAAATTCAAACTTTTGCCAAGTATAGAATAGGCCACCACGCGTTTTATGCCTTTTAAAGTCCACTTCATGAATCTCACAGATATGATGTTCTTTTCATACAATGGAGAGCCAGAAACAAAACAAAATTTCACTTGTTGCTTCATCATTAATTCATTCTTTTTTTGCAAACGTTCTTCTCTGGTGAGCCAGTACAATTCTGTCCCTTCCTGTTGCTCTGCTATCTACGTGCATAACATCTTAGCACTGTATAATATTTTACTGAGTTAGGCTGCTGTACATGTAGGTATTGGTTATACGGTGTTCCTTCCTGATAACACACATCATTACAAGGCGGTTTGTGATATAACATGGTAGGTCCCATGGCTCCCACTGGAATAATTTTCCCATTACTTCCATGTTCAAAATTCCTTCGTTATAAAGCGCTTTTGCTATAACACGGCCTACTCTATGGGTCCCATTATCAGCGTTATAAAGGGGGAGCACTGTACTTACATTGGATTCATCTCTGAGAGAACCCAGCAAGTATACCTTGCAGGTACAATGTACATTGAATTATTTACACTATAAATGGCATTTTTGGCACGCAATTTTGTCCATGTAAGCCAGTCACATTATGCGACAGGGAGCACATGACCGTCTCATAGCTACTTCGAAGTCAGATAATCCATTGTTGTGTTTTTTTTGGTGATTTTGGGTACAAAATGGGTTCATAATCGCAAAGAAAGAGATTAGAAGATATGACAGTGTTACAGATGAGTTTTGAGCGACAATGCCTGACAAAAATGCAGACAACATGAATAAATCTTCTAATAAGTGTTTGGTAGGCAATATCATCATGTAAACTCGCCACGTGCAGGCTAAAATGACAAGACTACACCCATGTGAAGTTGATTACACATCTTGATTCACGTACACTAATCACAAAAATCCCAATCATTAATGGAGACACAGGGGACTTGGAGAGAGTGTTGTGGGGATGACCAACGTGGAGTCCAAATTTGAATCGCCGCCTGTGAGAGGGAAGGACAAACTGAAATATTTCATTTCAGGCTGAAAATTAATTGTTTATTTGCCAGCTGTCTGCTGTAAAACAGTTGAAACATGCACCATATAAAGATTGAATTTTTGAGTGCAGCCCCTGATGCATGATTGATACTTACGCAAGGAGTATATGTGACGGATGTCAATCATGCGTTATTATGTCCATGCGCCAACACAGACTTTGTTTTCCCTTTAATACTTTATTCTGTCTTTTTTATTTCATCATTTCTATGTAAATTTTGTCCTTAGTTTTCACTATTGCTCCGAAAAATTCCAATCTTGGCATGGTGATTTACCTAATTGTGATGTTGTCCATATATTGTTTGATTTAACAAAATATGCAGATTGCGGACAATTAACATTTTACAACTCCACATCTTCAAACCTATTACAGATCGACACAAATTTTAAGTTGTACGTATAGGTTTATGACATCTGCCAATTTAATGGACAGTAAACAGAAGCTGTAGCATTTTTAATAGTGCTAATTTGGAGCACTTGGAAGATTTAAAAGTTAAATATCTCCAAAACTATTATAAATACAGGTGCCAATCCAAATTCAATTTACAAGTTTAAAGCATAGTCATATCCAGTAAACCATGCGCCAAAATTGTATCATTTTAATTTATGCAAATTAGGTGAATACACAAATTTAATTCTTGCATGCCTTCCAAACTATTATGAATTGATGTGGTATTTCAATTTTAATTAATTGGTTTGTGACAGAGCGCATCCAATGGAACACGAAGTTAAAAATATAGTAGCAGCGGACCATTACATGTCAATATTATAGTTCTAAATTTAGTCCAAGTTGAAAACGGTTGAATTCGTGACAAGCCCATCAACATGAACATAACCAAATAAAACAGCAATACTTGAATATCCATTAACCAATACATTATTAATTGAATATCTAGAGATGATAAGGCGCCTTATTGACAACATGAAATAATAACTGTTATTAAAAATAGAAGCGGACAAGTTCTCAAAATGCCAGAGAAACTGCACCGAAAATCCCAGGAAAAAAGCGCCATCCATGATCAAAGCCCGTCATGCATCAAACGAGCAAAATCGAAATCCGGAAGTCCAAGGTAAACATATCAACAACTTAAGAATCATTTTATCAGTGATGAATATGAAATGCAGCGTGAAGGAAATCATCTGTCACCTAACTTGAGACAGATACGAGCTAAAGTTAATAGTAGTTTAAATCAATTGAATGCCAGCCACTCTCACTTTTAAGAAATATTTTGCCTCATACATGCTTTGCATAAAATGTCAGCTACAATTGTTAGGTTCACATATTTGCTGCATCATTTATATTATATTTTCACTTTTACCTATTATTTCAAAAACGATTGCTTTCTTTTTCGAATATCTCTGTTTCACAAGTTTTTGAAATAGAAGTGAATGGCGGAAGTCAAAGTTGTCAAAATCGGTGCACACTCTAGTGCAGGCAATTAACCTTGAAACACAGACGACATAAGCTAGCCTTAGTGGTATATTGCTAGCCTTAGTGGTATATTACTATCCAAGTGAGGTTAATTTACAATATCAAATTCAAATTCATTACGTTTGCCGTACAGTTTAAACTTTAATTTGTTATTATAAATATACATCATTATATCCTGAAATAAACATTCCATATCATTGTCTGTTGTTTCCTTTAATTCCAAGTCATCAGGGTAACTGTGTGAAATATATTCTGGAAAGTATTTCTCATTGATGCTTAATATCTCATCAAATATATCTAAACGTCAACTTGAAACATTTAAAATGAATTTTCTTCTCTTTTGACAGCTTTCCCATGACGTATAATTAAAGTTGAATAAATATAAATTAGCCAAAAGACGTGCAGAAGTAGTACTCATTTGAATACCAATTATCTGTGTAAAGACGGTATATCCAAAATTGACATATGTTTTACCAAACAAAAGGTTGAAAACTCGAAACACTGATCATTTGTAAATGCAGACTGGTCATTCCTCACATCATTAACAAAATATGCAACTTTATAAGATATGATCATTTTTTGAACGTGAATTTCTCATATGATGATATATATATATATATATATATATATATATATATATATATATATATATATACATATATATATATATATATTATTTTAATTTATGTAAATTATTGACAACCTTTAAAAGTTTTCCAGGCACACAGAGTGATTTGCTGATTAGCAAATCCTTTTTTTTTTCTAGTATAAAAACAGTATTCCTGCACCGTAGTTCAGTATCAAACGTCTATAATGAGTTTTTTTCCCAACGGGCCAACTATTGTGAGTTTCTGTTCATTGCTTGAATTGTCCTGTTTATACAGTAGGCTGACATAACATGTTGACTTACCACGAACATGATAACATCGTTCCCAAATACCGAAATGTAGGTCATAAAACGTTACAGCCGCGGTCAGTTGAGAACCGTTTGCGCTCACAGCACCACCTGTGCCTGGTGATTGTTTGGTTTTCACCCAGTACCATTCATCAGAGACTATGCAGATGACCAGTAAAATGAAGGAAGAGGTAGAACAAACCCAGGCGCAGCCCAAGCTGCACACCTGGATTCGCACCATTCCTTCTGATGTTCACTATGCTATTTGATAATGAATAGTTATTTTGGGTGTTGGTGGACAAAATGTGATATGCATCACTGAAAGTCGGTCAGTAGAGGTGTTCTGTAGGAAGTCTCCTAACTTTGTGGGTAGGGACACCATGCGGATTCAACTCTCCATCACTTTGTCATGCTGCTCCTTGACCAAATGGCACAGAATAAATTAAATCTGTGCAGGACTCCTATTTGGGATTGGATGGTAGGCGTCTGAGGTGTCCGGTTATTTCTGAAACTAGTGATTGTGAAACGCGTTACAAAAATAGGTCTAAATTATTTACAGTGGGACTAAATTGTAAGTAATGATACCAGAGTGTTTGAAAAATAATTTATGCTGCAAGTACCAGCGAAGTACACTGAAATATAAGTGTTTTCCCTTTTGTGAGAATTGAGCGGTAAATTTATTCATTTAGTGACTAATATAGCACTAAAGGTATGCAAAATGATCTTTATATAAATTAATTGTCGATGGATTCCAGATCTGCGCTGTATAATTTGATCTTTCTTTCAGGCTCCAGTAATCACGTTATATAGAGTATATATATATATATCTTGTGGAAGTTCTGTTCCATTTTGCTTCCTGCAAAAGATGAAGCCAAAATTGAAAATATCAAGCACATGCCCATCAGTACAACAGATCACCGGTGTTATTCTTTTAAACGCTGTGTCAATTTCCATCAAAACAGAACACATGACATTTCTATACATGCCTGCCATAAACCTCAGCCAGAACAAAGAAATACTCTTCGAAAACGTACCCGTAAGACAAGCACTGAAACATTCGCCTAAAGAAACTTTTCATTCTGTATCATTACCGATGACATAATAATAATAATAATAATAATAATAATAATAATAATGATGATGATGATGATGATGATGATGATGATGATGATGATGATGATGATGATGATAATAATAATAATAAAAATAATAATAATTTATTCTCTGAATCTACCCCTTTACAACGGGGGCTATCGCAAGGCGGGTAGAACCTGCGGTGCGTCAGCCATGTGAGTAATTTTAGAAACATATGTATGCCCATTCACCAACATAAAACAATCTCACTAAAAGCATGTGACAAATAAAAAGAAAAGATTGTACTTTGAGACCACCGCCCCACAGCACAGTGAAAGGCCGCGTCTTTGTCGCATATCTATACATTAGATCAGGGTTGCATTTGATCCTGATATAAATTATAAAGTATCAACTGGCAAGTAAACATGATTATTTTCGCGACTCTACATACTTGGGATTAGAATATATACCAAGGTCCCTTTGACATGAATTTTGTATGCAACATCTGCTCTCACGAATTCATTGCCTTTTAACATAACTGTTTCCCATTATGCGTCATGTATGAATGATACCACCAAGTGGCGCGATGCAAGTTCATGAGAATTGCACACACACACACACACACACACACACACACACACACACACACACACACACACACACACAGAGATATATATATATATATATATATATATATATATATATATATATATATATATATATATATATATATATATATATATATATATATATACAGATAATTGCATATTGCTTATGTTACATGTCCATAAATATAAAGCCATATAACCAAGGACTCCCGTTGCAAATGCCCGATACAGTTTGACAGCATTATTCTAAATGTATAATACAAGTTCATCTTCATTGGGAAAGTGAGCAATTAAAACATTTATGTAAATACTTCTTTCTGTCATTTTAGCCACAACCCAGCAACAAGACAAGGTTTTAAGGTTTTTTGATTCGGTTAATTTTACGTTATATTCAAACTACTATGACACAGTATTACAGCGTTGTATACGAAAGTTGTGACCATATAAAACTAAATTGTATTAAATTGCCCGTTATATCTAACAACAGTTACTCTGTAATACTTACAAACGTGGTACCAGTTCTGATGTGAACACCTTGCGGTATGCTTCTTCTGCATTCAAGAGGGAGCAATCGAGTCTAATCAACTATCATCCTGGAGAGATTGTTTACACTGTCAAACAAATTGATCATGCAAATTATCAAACTGCTTTTTGGCAACGGTCCATGGATGGAAATCCAGCCATACCTGAAACAATGGCTTCCTGCCGGTATCTCGAGTCTTCATCCCCAGCACTAAATGCCACTAACTGCTTCCGCGTTGTCCAGCCATATGTTCACAAGTGAGTCCATGTGAACTGAATGGAACGACTGGCACTAGTTCATATTTACAGATAAGCTGTGTCACATAAAACTTACCATGCGACAATATTTATCAGGACACTTCATGAAATAGCTTTTGTTTTGTTTTTCCTGTTTTTTGTGCTTCTTTTAAAATTTTTAGTGAAAAAATAGCTGGGCTGACAGCCACCTTATTTTTGGCAATCTTAAGCTTGGCACACACACACACACACACAAAAACATGGTGACAACCTGACATTTAAGTATGTATGCATATAGTGTGACTTAAACATATTTTAAACATATTAGAAATGCATTCCTCTGTCTTGGTAGACGCTATTTACATCGGTGTTACATATATATTTACATCACTGTACATGTCTAGTTTTTGGTACTTCCCTTTTCTCATGTATGTCCTACAGTTTCACTGGTCACATCTGCTGCCAGTTTTATGTTACTAATATCGGACATGCTAAATATTTCTGGGCATATTGGGAAGCATATTCTCCCTCGTTTGTAGAGAGAATAATTGGTCATGACCATTTTTACATTATCAGGATCATGTTGTTTCCTGTTGTAAGTAACGTATGTTCAATTCGGAAATTTGCTGTTCATATTTTCTGCATAAGTCTACATGTAACTTCAAAAACTTTTATGTGCTTAAGGCAAGAATCTGCATGGTATCTTAATGGAAATGTACATGTCGTCCAAGTTAATTATCTGGTTTATTTTCCATTGTCAGATTATTCTAATCCTTGGCATAGTATTTCTGTCATTTAATATCGGAACTTTATATCAGAAAAGAAACAGTCACATAGAATTAGAACAAGTTCTAGTTAATTTAAAATTCCATATTCTATGGGATAATTTGACAGATGGTTTTATTACTTTACACCTTGTACTGTTGGCCCTCTCCGGGGATGTGCATCCAAACCCTGGCCCTGATAACCGTACTAAAGACATGAAAAAATGCTATGCCAATATTCGAAGCCTCTCACATGATAAGCTTACATACATCAAAACCTCCTTAGCTCAGTCATTGGATATAATAACGTTGTCTGAAACCTTTCTTACGGCTGATAAAGATAGTCGTGATCTTAATCTCCCTGCATTCCACCCAATCATGCGTTGTGACCGCGTTCACGGAATTGGTGGAGCGATTGCAGTTTATGCTTCTCATGCCATAGTTGTTGAACGTCGAAGGGACCTGGAAAGTCCAAATCTCGAGTTGATGTGGACAGAGATCCGGCTCAACAACAATAAGTTTTTTACTAGCCGTTGTCTACAGGCATCCAAATTCACGTGTATCCTTCTGGGATGATCTTCAACTCAACTTTGATCTTGCTTCTGGTGACACGGATTGTACAAACTTTATGATAGCGGGCGACTTGAACGCTGATCCAAAAACATACCATGGTAAAAAAACTTAGTATTTTTGTTCTTTACAATCTTCCTAAACTTCATGTAACAGAACCAACGAGAATAACCCAACAAACGTCAAGTTTTTTTGCATCAAATAAATAGTAACATGCCTCAATATATGAAATCAATAACTGTGCTGCCACCTGTGGGACAAAGCGACCACTGCACTGTTTCAGCAACTTTATTTTTCAGGGTGCAGAATGTTTACTGTTTCGACCGACGCATATGGAACTACTATAGAGCTGATTTTGATATTTTCCGGCAAAAACTAAATGAGGCCGACTGAGATGCCTGCTTCGATACTGATTGTACTGACATGGCCTGCAACATGTGGACCCAGTCCTTCTTGTCTGTTGCACAAGCTTGCTTGCCCAACAGAAATGTGACCATACGTTCAAATGATGGCACCATGGTACACGTCCAAAAGAGGAAAGTGGAAAGAATACATAAAAAAGCAAAGGTATCAAATGAAAATCATCACAAATGGAGATATTTTCGTGCCTTGCGTGATGCTTGTATAAGTAACTTGCGAGCAGCTGAGGAGGAGTATCATAAAAAGCATGTAAAGTTGTTAATGAGGGTAAATTCAAAAGCAAAAATAATGGAAAATGGTGAAATACCTTATTTCTGGAGAATTAAATCATCAATTCCTGCAATTGTTTCAGATAATACAGTCACTTCCGATCAAACAACGAAAGCAAAAATTTTTAATGATTTCTTTCTTGAACAATGTCGTGTCGATTCCTCGGCCTTAACGTTGGATGGGCATGGCATTCCTCAACAGCAAAATGTTTTAGAAGAAGAGATAGATGAGCAAACTGTTTATGACATTTTGAAATCTCTGAAAGTTGAAAAAGCTCGTAGACCAGACGGTATTAGTCTTTTATTATTAAAAGAGGCCGCATCTAGTATCACTCCCTCGCTTACTAAACTGTTTAACTTCTCTCTTAGTAATTCTTGATTTCCATCAGAATGGAAAAATAGCTCACGTGACACAGATCTTGAAAAGTGGATCAGTAGAACACTGTAAAAAATACAGACCCATTTCGCTCCTAAGCTGTTTAGGTAAAGTTTTTTTAACGAGCAGTCTTCAAGCGTATGTTCAATCTATTCCGGGACAACCTCGTCCTTTCTGAAAAACAATCTGGTTTTATTCCTGGTGACGGCACTGTTAATCAATTAGCTTTTCTACATAACGAGTTGACCAAAGCTGTTGATTTCGAAAAAAAAGTATGTGTAGTTTTGTGTGACATAACAAAAGCTTTTGACGAAGTACATAATCCCGGTTTTGTTTACAAGATGAAGAAAGCAGGGATTCGTTGCAATTTATTCAAATGGGTCGAAAACTATATTGATGACACGTGTCAGCGCGTAGTTATCCAAGGTCAGGCGTCTACTTGGGGCAGTATTGAAGCAGGCGTCCCACGAGGCTCAGTACCAGGCCCAGTTATGTTTGTGATCTATGTTAATGACATTGTAGATACAGTTATGTCAGAAATTCGTCTTTTTGCAGACGATATAACACTACATATTCAAGTAGATAATCCAGCCGAAGGGGCAAACACTTTAACTTATGATCTTTCCTCCATGCTTGATTGGGCAAAACGATGGCTGGTCAGTTTCAACCCAGCAAAGACCAAATCATTACCTTTTACTCGTAAAAAAAGAACTGTTGATCACCCTGTTTCAAGAAACAAATGTTGAAAATGTTGAACATCATAAGCATTTTTGTATCCTTTCTACCTACCTCTCTTAGGGATCACACATAAATTCGATGGCTGTAAAGTCATGGAATCTAGTAGATATTCTAAAAAGCGTCCAATAGGAATTAAACAGACGGGCGCTGCGATTTTTATGCTTCTCTTTCATTCTGCCGTATTTATAATATGCCTGCGAGGTCTGGGATGGATGCACACAATCGAACAGGGATCTCCTCGAAAGTATTCAACTGGCAGCAGCCCGGGTTGTAACAGGAGCAATAAGTCAAACAAGTCAGAGTAAAATATATGAAGAAACATGTTGGTAAACATTTTCGAAACGAAGACGCAAACAAAAAGTAGTTATTGGATATTTTTGCATGAAAAACTAGGGCAGGCGCCATGCTTCACGAGAAGATAAAAAAAATGAAGAATGAGAATCTCACACGGGTAATGACATAAAACGCTATAGAACAACATTGTTTTGTAAACTTTATGTTTCTTTTCAACATTCAGCACTGTGGAGGACATCATTCACTTATGAAAAAGAAACAATCGGGTGGGGCCCAAAAGAGGGCTCTGAGTACATTTTGAAATATGGAAATGAAGGGTGGATTATGCAAGTTATACATATATAAAATTATCATTGGCCTAAATCGAGTCCAGTCTAAGCAGAATATTGCAAGGATTTATTTAACATTTCTATGCGTTTACTTTTTTCCTTTTTTCATGCACATTTTATGCATATGTGGAATATACCGTGGTGCATTAGTAGTAGCTTTTGTTAAGTTGAATACGTTGGTAGTGTACATTTATGTATAGCGGACATCTATCTTAACAATCAGATTTCTTCAATACAATAATATGGATGCCTCCAAGCCTTGACTACCGGGAAGTACTAATTTCAGCACGGCCATCCTGTTTCAAACCGTGAAAAACACAATTGGGGTAGCCTCCATTGGCCATGGTTGGTGTGACGAAAATCAAACACTATGCACTGATAAGAGAAGTGCTCCAGATGTCTGGCAATTGCACAAGTCCATGTACACTCTTTAACTCTACTTGCTCAACAATGGCCTTTTCTGTTCAGACATGTGCAAACTTCGGACATGCCAGAACCAGCCCCGGATGTCATTGACCACGAACGTTTAGATGATAAAGATGACATTGAGAATTACGATTACTTCTTGGTGATACTGGTCTTTTAATGTCACTAAATTCTTGGTATCAGAATCACCATCAGTGCACTAGAATTTCATGTGAAGACAATGTGTATCAAGTTGCATGAAATGGTACACAGAGTTATGAAAGTTTTACATTTAACCCCATTGTAAAGTACTTTAACGCAATGTGACACATTTCTACTCTTTGGGGGAGGGGAAATTTTCATTATTTGAGTTACACTTAACCGTAAATTATTAGTGACACGTAGCATCAATACATGGTGGTATCAGAGCTTGCATGGGTCGTATAAGTATGGTATATTAGCTTTATATATATATATATATAAATATATATATATATATATATATATATATATATATATATATATATATATATATATATATGTATGTATATATATATGCATAATATATATATATATCTGTAGGCGTACGCAACAGATACACATACAGAGGGAAGAAGCGAGAAAAACTCATACATAATAATATACAAATGAATAGTACCATTATATAATAAATTTTTAGCGGCCTCCATATTGCACCCATTAAACAACAGTTCACGCTTACATATTGTCAAGTCAAATGAGAGGTCAACATCATATTGCATACCAACTTAACCATTTCAGATTGTATTTGTATATTTTATTTTGAAGAAATCAAATCCATGCAATTGCATGTGGCTGATCTACTTGCCCACATACATTAACAATATTATTCTTACTATTTACCACCCCATGGGAAAACTTCATAAGTCTTATGTGTAATTGAGTATCTTATCACAAATCAACGGCAGTAATACCTCCCATTGCCTCCCCTGACACAACTTTAAAAATAACTTTACTTATCCAAGAGTTGATTTCACGATATATAAAAAGCAATGAAGATTGAGGGTAGAGGTTTGGCAAAATAAATTTAGGATAAAAACTGTCACATTACATGATATCTAAATGTTCCTCATATTTTTGTCTGGTATTTACCAAGTCCAAATTAAAATCGCCAACAATGATTCTTTCGGATGATGACGTATCAATTATTGGGCTACGTTCAGTTGTGAACATCAAATATCCTTATTGCATAGTGTTTTCCCTTTTCTCTACCATCTATACATATTTCAATTAACTAAATAATTGGAATATAAACATTTTTGAGTGAATAATTTAAACTTTTCTACAGGTATAATAGCAGACCCCCATGGGAACTACAGGCAGCTCCAAGGGTAATCATAACAAAATTATTCAGGTAAAAATATAAAACATAGGTTGAGTCTCCATCTAGCCAAGTTTCTTGCAAACAAATAGCTTCAAATTCAAAATCACTTTTTGCCAGATCATTTATCAGTATGTGACACTTATCAATATTTGAATTCAAACTTTGAATGTTTAGGTCTAGTACAGAGAAGGTATCTTTTAATGGCTTGAGATATTCAGCTAAATATTTAGTTTCAAAATACTGTGAGTCAGAGGCTATAGATATAGCATTTTCTAACTCATTTGTGTCATTTAATTACTCATTCAAGCAATTTGCGGAGATTCCCCCTAAATTTCTTAACATAACCTCATTTATGATTTTAGGTCTCATGGTTTGATATATAATGCATGATAAAATCCAAAATCATATGATACTGAAGAGAGTTTCACGACATGAAAGATATTGTTGACAACATAAACAGTGAGTTCAGCATGAATCTAAAAGTTGTCAAACAGCAAAAGCGCGCACAAGCTTACAAGAAATAAAAAACAACAAAAAAAAAAAAAAAAGCAAAAAAAAAAAAAACGAAACAAAAAAACAAAAACGAAAAAAAAAAACAAAAAAAAAAAAAAAACAAAACAAAACAAAACAAAACAAAACAAAACAAAACAAACAAACAAAAAACGCAAAAAACCCACAAAAACACATTGAACGTCATAAGCAATACGTTTTGCGACAAAACTGGAGGTAGAGCAAACAAACAAACAAACAAACAAAAAAGAAAAAAAAAGCAAAAAAAAAACAAAAAACAAAAAAAAAAAAAAAAGGAAAAAAAAAAAAAAAAAAAAGGAAAAAAACCCCCCAAAAATCCCCAAAGCACAGTTTCCCTGTATTTTTGGGTGTTAATTATGATATTGCCAGTGTCTTTGGACGTTTAGTAACCTTGTTGGCAGAAATTTAGCTTTTTTCTAAGCTTGTTTGAAGGTTAAGTTGGAGTAAGTCTCGGGCTATTTCTCTCTAGGTTGATAAAGGGTAGTAAGGGTATTCATCCTGGATGTCCAATTTCACATATTGCCAGGGTTTCAGGTGCCTCACTTTTGTCTTTTTTTTCAGGTCAGGAGATACATTTCGCCACAGGCCTGCTCAAGTGCAATGTGCTGCTTAGCACGACACCTCGCGGGCGGCAATGGAACTGTAGAAGAGATCGAGTATGCTGGTCGCTCGAGAATCAACATCAAGGACACACGATCGCAATCGCCCAAACGAGATCGAATTTATTGACGTTGTCTAAGAAACAATGACCAAACGTGGGATGAAAATATGTCGAAGATTTTTCTGTGTGATACCGTTATTTGTAAAATAAAAATTCAGATAGACGTAACGTGAGATATATTTTACATCATTCATAGCGTGACATCCGTTTGTAAGAGATTTGGTGCTGCTGCTGACCTGAAACTCTCAGTTTTCAAGTTGGAAGGTATGTTAGAGTACTGAGTACTTGGATTTACCATAGAAATTGCTATGTTTTCCACATATACAAACGTGGTATGGTAGTAGGCTCCCTTCGGGAGCTATAATGGGACTTTCCCAGTGTGAGCATTACCTAAAAGTGCAGACACAATGCCTTGAAGTTACCATTTCTGGGCGGCGGTGGGCCCCAGAATTAAAATAAATTGTATCTGACACTGAAGTTGACCGCAGGCTATGAATTACATAGCAGCACTGGGCAGAGGGTCTTAGGCAACTGCTGCGTAAAATATGGAGATCAGTGCAGAAAGTTGGCCAGATAGTGGATACAGGTCCGGAATTACCAGCGGCTATTAAGGTATTTATTAATCATCGTGGTTGTAAACATGTATTTAATCAGTTTAAAATGAGTTTTTAACGTTATATTCAAGATAAATTTGACCATTAGAATGAACCAGAAGGCCCCTTTTTCTCTTTATTACCACTTATATGAAAAATCGCCAGTACTTTCGGACCTGTGTCCCCTATCAGGACAACCTTCTCCATTGAGCTTCGTCTTTGACGCAGTGGGGCGCTTGGCACTTAGCCTATTGCTGACCGTTATTTCATTCCCTCAGGGCGAATTCTATGTCTGATACAAAATATCATTCCTGGGGCCTACAACAGGTCACTGTTTGTCTTTGTATTTACATTTTCAGGTAATCCTCACTCCGGAAAAGTCCCACTATATACATTCATTCGACAAATTAGCCTTCCCTTAACAATAATCACACATATATTCAGGACGCTTCCCCTTTAGGAAGATTTGAATGACTTTTTTTCTCTTTTTTTTTTACGGGTGGTTGTGGGGGTGAATTTGCTGGTTCGTCGCGTGTTGCAGCTGGTCTAAGGTTGTCCAGCTGGAGCAATGTAGCAAAATTTTGCATCACAATTCGTGAAAAATGCTACAGAATGGAGACAAAATAAGTGTTTCTCATGTGAAGAAGTTTTCTAAGAAAATGATCCAGGGAATGTTAATTTGCTGCTGCAATTGGACAGCACCGTTGTCTTGCGCGTCTGGTCATTTAACATTGCAAAAGCGCACGTGCAAGGGAAATCTGGTTGTTTTGACCAGGTGGGGACTGGGGTCGGTAATTGCAGGTACCACTGTACCATGGTTATACCTATTCCCATGCAGAACCTGCCAGGGTATATCAAAGACAGCGAATGTGAGAATATTTTTAAAAATAAGGTGAAATCATTCTTGATGCATAAGATGGGAGCACTTGAGAGGGACCGCTTTATATATCAATTTTTTTCAGTATCTTTGTGTTATCAGGGACCTGCAATTTATATATATATAGCAGGTCCCTGGAGTTATAAAAAAATACGTCTTTGGTGCTTATATTTATTTATATATTAATTTATTTAAAATTTAGATCAATCTTTTAATTCATAAACAATGCAAGCATTTCAGCTACAAACCTGTGCAAAGCAACTTAATATTTTCCCGATTGCATACTTGCATTTCTGCTATTTTCATGTTGTGGTCCACCATGGAAATAAGCCAAGGCAAAATTACTTAAGCATTTGGTACTCCCATTTCATGCATCATAGTTTGGTGTGCTTTCAGCAATTATATTGCACCATCCTGGCATATGTATGAATAAAATATTGTCAATTAACATTAAGTGATAAAAGTTAAGTACATTCAGGCCTGGTGATTTTCTTAATGTATTTTTTATTCTTGCTTTTGAGGAGAAAATACACAACTTACTAATTGCGGGATAATTTATCTGTTAATTTTCTCCGAATTAATAAACATAATATGTGTGCAAAAATTCTCTAAAGCCTTACATGTATGAATGCAAAATTTGTCTTATCTTAATTGATAGCATAGCGATTTTTAAAACTTGGGGTTTTTTTTCAACAAATTTTTGGTAATTTTCATCAGATTTTTGTACAATCTGATGGAAAATAGCCAAATCTTTGTTGTGATTTCGTCAGCCATGTGAAGGTAAGATACTCGAAACTCCCCAGATAAACCATTTTGCATGCTCAAATTAAAAAAGAAATTGGGGGGGGGGGGGGGATCCCCCCCCCGCCCGCCATGCATACGGCCCTTTAGGCCGTGAAGGTCAAATTTGGGCCACTGGAAAAAAAATACGGACTTTTTGGGGGCCACTTGGGTCTCTGACTGAGTTTGTAGCACTGGCCTGGGTCGCCCAGTATTTATTTATTATTAGGGAAGGGCGGCTTAAAAGTTAGGGTTTTTTTTGGTTCCATTAATTTTAGGGTTGGGCTTTTTAGTAGGGTCTGTCAGGTTACCGGAACCACATATTTATTTTTGATAGGCCTTGGGTAACTTGAACATTTGTTGAAACATGTTGCAAAAAAATGTATGTTCTTTCCCCTTTCACACATTACCTCTTTTTGATGTCAGTTTAATTTGTTACCTGGGCACAACCGGATGCACTTGTTTTGTAACAAATTCCTAATGTGGAGGTGGCTGGCCTCCCAAACACTTCGCCTGTCCTGTTGGTGCGTGACCTGCCAATTCCAATCAATACACATTGAAACCCCCTGTTAAAAAATCCTAAATCTGCCCCAGCAGCTGCGTGTACAAGATGAGCGGCCCAACTGTACAGATGTATCGGTGGCTAGCTCCACCTTGTGATGAGAGGGCCAGTACATCCTGTCACAATGGTGGACGTCTATGCGTGCCAGCAAGTGCTTCATCGGTTGATTACACTGAAAACTAATGGTTACACTTGCTCGCAAAGCTAAAAACAAAAACCCTCAAAAATAACAATAATGATAAAAACTTTTACCAAATAGATTTCGTACTGGTCTAGAACAGTGAAATCTAACTCGGTGACTGCTGATTATAGGATTACAAATGTGACGATTTATTGTTATCTGTTTCGGTTGTATTTTGACAAAGATGCAAAGTTTTGCTTCGCATCTGAAGACTCTTAAGCTGCAATGCCGAGCAGTGATGCGTGTGCTGCAGCATTTCATTCCTGAAACAGATGTAAAATATTAGTTTGTTGTTGATAATGTTTCCTAAAAGGTTGATGAGCCGGTGTTAATGAGTGTTATTTCCACATAAATATAATGTGCAGACTCACATACCAGGACCACGAGAATATCAAAATGAAATGAAATATCATATCTTAAAAACAATATTGTTGAAAAGAAAACGGACGAATATCCAGCAAAATTCATAAAAACAAAAGAAAAAATACAGGTCAACTGAAATGAAACGTCAGTTTACAAATGATGATGCTTTTAGCCAATAACACAAATAAAAAAACAAAACACACACACACACACGAAACGGGCCAAAGTGATTAAGACCATGAAGCAAACGAGTTTTAAATTATACACAAATAAACAGTATGGCTGACGAAATATTGATAGTCTGCAGTTCGGCACGTCAACCAAACAGTCGAATGCTCTGGTACCCGTCTCAAGGATGCACTGATGAAGTGGAAAAGGCCATACATTTCTGTTAATTTACTTGTATTCATTGGCCAAGAACATTGGCAATACTAACGGTGTGATAAAAAGGGAATGAAGCAATCCATTTTGATCAACAAACGGAAGTAATACTTGTTGGTAGATTTAAATAAAAAAATTCTGCTAAACTGACACCAGTTAAGCGCCAGATAAATTTGAAAGAAATTGAGACCAGTACCAGACATTTTGCGTATGAAAGCTTCGTATATGATAATGACACCTGTTGAGCACCAGACAAATTAAAGAGAATGAAAGCAGAGTACCGTTTATTTTGCGTATGGAAACATTTTATCTGGTGCAAGCTTAAGGGTAAAAATTTTGACATCTGACAGCCGAAAGACTCTGCGTCTCAAATTAAAACACAGTACTGGTCTGACTGTAAAATTACACATATGCACGATGTACCAGCCCTCTATAGGCCAAGCCGTGAAGTTTTTTTAAAGTGCAGCACAATACGTCACTGACCATAGAAAGGAAAATTTTTGTTATAAATCAGAATCATATAATTTCAAGCTCTTAGCTGTACTTCCATGGTACAATCTTAACAAAGTTGTCTTTTCTTGATTGGAGTGGGTCAGCAGGGCAAACATTTTTTGTATAAGTAAACATGAAATCAGTTCATGAAAAACCTTCAAAGCTAGGGTCTCTGTGATTATTAAAATATAAAATGTGTGCGTTCTCTAAAAAGTGTGCTTTTTGCATAGCGTAAGGAACCCAAATGTGCGCTTACCGGTAACTCATCACATATAAAGATAGATTAACAAGTGATAATAATTGTGATTTTTTTGCCCACCGTATCGACAGTAAGAACATAATTATGGAGAATATGTACATCAACAATTTCAAAGACCATTGACTGCATGCATCATGCTGACATTTCGTTAGTTCAAGGGCTGCCGCAATAAACGACAACTAGTGACATCTGGTGAGCATATAAGCGGAAATGATTTTACTTTTGCCGAACTGCACATGCTTTTTGACAAAGAAATTGTTTCACATGACGGATTACTGTTTGACACGAAAGTCCGTTTCATTTTGCAGCGGCAGCTGTTTTCTCTTGCTGTGGCGCTTGTTGTTTAACATGAACGTCTCTCCTATTGTGAAATATTACTTATTCTGTGTGCCCTTTTTCTTTTGAAATCGAAAATATGTATTTACATTTAGGGTCAGCCATATTTTATTATACTCTGTTTTTTTTAATATTTATGTTTGTATTATTTAACATGCATTTTAAACTATTAAGGTTTACCGTTCAATGAAATGTTTTATTAATCACGTCAATGTGTTTCAACTTATGTTTCATTTGTTTTACCAAGTGAAGGTACTGTCTATTACAATAACAGGTGCCACATTTATTTTAAAATTACCTGTTTCGTAATTTGTGTCTGCTATCATTTGAACCATAATACTTGAAATGACAAGTGTTTGTTTCATTTCAGTTTAGTATTTTGCTTTCTTGGATTGCCCAGTTTGCAATTGTCCGTATATAATAAAGCGAGAATCAATTACATTAAAAATTAATATTTCAGTCTACACCTGCATGTCTTAAAATCAGAAAACCCACATTGCAGCAGTGTTACACACCATCTTAATGCAATTACTCCTGAAAACACCCGATTAAATGAAACATGTTGTTTCAGCTGAATCCACAAATTTTAAGTGTTTACCGCATACACATATACCAACAGGACCAATAAGATGTAGTTTTATAGGTTTAAAATCGTCAACTGTCCTGCGACACTTTCATATCACAAAAAGCCGAAATCACCCAATTATGTCAAATTCGATCAAAAGCAACACACCAAAAATTATGAGAATATATCTCCTGAAGAAGAAAATATTGAAATACGTTTATCTTCATTCACTGTATACAGTCGACAGCATGAAAATTAGCTACCAACTCCATCGAAGCGCCCACTATCAAAACAAAGATATATTTTCCTCACAATTTCAAATAGAATGTATTGGAATAAATTGTTTGCGTTTGAAGGGTAAGCATGCATATGTGATGGCGGTCAAATAGCCAATTGGCACCCAGGAACGTCTGTGTAATTGAATTGTTTATGAAAAGATTTCATGAATTATACATCTGGAGGTCTTCTTACGCTTACACTCCAAAACTGTTAGGAGGACATCAATACATATAAAAATCTTCACACCTAACCACCCCTCCCCAGCTTGAACAATCCAAAACAATAGAAGTTTGAAAAGGGATTATACTTTAGAGATGTAGCTGTATGTATATTATCATGCTGAACATAAGCTTTTAAGCCAATTATCCTATTGCATGATTTTCCTTACAAAAATAAAATTCCACTTGAATGAAATCGAATAGATAATTAAATGTAAAGCCATTCACAAGAATGCACTACCGTCACGAGGCACAATGGCCAATAATAATTTGTAAGCGAATGTACTAGTTGTACTGGACGGCAAATACGGAAGCAGCACAGAATGTAAACATGCACAAAATGCATCTATCCACTGTACATTTTGATTGGACCATGCATATTTGTCACGAAATAACCATAAACAATACTGGCGTGCAACCAACAATTAATATGAAAAAAGTCCTTTTTGAATGCAAGTTTGGGAACACTCAGACAAGTTAATCACTTTTTGCATAATTCAAACCTACAGACCAGTATCGCCTAAGCTGCTGTAGACATGCACACACCCGACTGTATTTTCTACGTTGCCATGCACAAGTTTTGACTAAGATGCCAATTAGCAACAACCGATGTGTAGTTTGCAAAATTGTCATAGCAGAAGCTGATTTGAAGGTACAGCATTGACCTTTGAGGTTGAAGTTGCTTGATAGTCAGTCGTATCATATCTATACTGCTGACGCAAACATGTATCCTTCCATTCGTGCAGGGTTGACCTGAACATATTCCGAATTATATCAAGCTGTTGGCATTATAGACCAACTAAAGGATCATGTGCTGCAAAGTATTTTGTTAACAGTCTACAACTGGGTGGTTCTTCCTCACTGAAAATCATTCCATCTTAGCCATGTTAGAATAATTATGGTTATTAAAATGACAGAATCACACACCGGGAAAACAATTGATTGAGAACTATTTTTTCACATCAAGCACTTGACCAGAAATTGGTAGGATCCACTGAATAATTACAAACTTTATTCATTCTTTTGAAACTTAAACTTAGAAATGACAACTAAATAGAACTTGATTTTTGGAAGACTTTCATAGCGAGGAGGAGGTATCATCATGGAGTTTGTTGAACATTGCTGGTACAGGATGTCCATTGTTACAGCACTTGTTAGGAATTCCCCAGGTTTATACAGGTGTCTGGCTGTGACTGCATATTTTATAATCACTGGGACTGAAAATGCAGCCCCAGTTTGTTTTTACCTCAGTTCTACACTGACAGTTGGTTTAACTAATGTGACCTATCCAGCTAGAAAAGGTACATACTAGTTCAGGGGTAAATCAAATCATTCTTATCTAAATTACAAAGTAGTCCTAATGAAGCAAATCCAAGTCAATTCCGGCAATGTTCCTTGGTACGTTTAGCTAAAAAAACTTGTTCTATTTAATAACAATGTTTAGTTCGATAAGTATTTTGTATTATATTGAAGCTCTGAATTTATAAGCTAAACTTCACTTATTTGGCCAATTCACGATTTGCCACGTTCATATTTATTCATTATTATGTGGGTTGACCTTGCTAAATATTTAGCTTAGATAAGGAGCCGGTACGCAGAGAGACATGTACGGAGTAGGAACCTACTGAAGACTCTTAAATTCATTTGGGCGAATACAGGTTATGTCACAATTCTACAGAAGAACGTGGCAATGGTACTTCCATGTGTATAAAGATTAGACAGTGACAGGTTAGCTTATGGAATGTAGAGAGTTCGGAAAACGGAATAGGATAACGACTACCCAAAGTAGTTCTGGACGAAAAGACACAAATACAGTCAAATAAACTAGGCATGCTGACTAATTTTGAAAGGTTTATACATCCTAAAAATAAATGCTGTCCTATTCCATCAACAACTATAAAATTAGTATAATTATATAAACAAGATATTATCAACATATTTCACAAATATAAAAATAAAACCAGAAACCGTCACACACATACAGCACGACTACTATAAATCATATTTTAAAGTAAAGAGTTAAACTTACCAGCACAAGGTACTGTCTTAACATGAAAGAGTTCTTCAGACGTTGAAGAATAATTCAGATTCTGTTACTAACAAAGCATGTTCGCACAGCAAAATAGCTTTACCTATTAATGCCTGAAGGTTTTAAATAAACAAACTGTTAGTTGAATAAATACTGCTACTTGAATTACACCTTACCACTATGTTGATCGTGCTCATTAACCTCTTTTTCCATTCAAGTTTGTTTTTTAAAACAAACCGTTACTTGAATAAATACTGTATCTTGAATTTTACCTCACTACTATGTTGATCGTGCCCATAAACCTCTTTTTCCATTTTAAGTATTGGAAGAAACTTGTGATTTCATTGTTGCTTCACATCCAAATGCAATCCTGCTGATCTTCAAAGGCTTCAGTCAGTTATATAAATCTTAAATTAAATCATCCCACAAAAACGCTAAACAATGGTAAGCATTATTCAATTACTATTTTGCATCATTCACGTTGATATAGGTGCAAAGAAATCGGACATAAATGTTCGGCTTGCACACTCCAACATTACCAGCAAAAAAATCATGCATTTCTGCACTTTGTTTAGCTCATGATTTTGCTTTATTTTACAAGTCACGCATCCTTAGCACATTGACATTATTTTATCTAACGATTCATAGTTTTGTCCGCATCCAAATTTCTCTAATGCTATCAAATACTTCTCGACAATCAACGAAGGCTCAGACGTTCACCTTTACCTTCGCATAATAAATGATATTGTGAAGAGTAAAGATGTAGTCAACAGGTGAGCAGGTCTCTCTGAAACAAGCCTGCCTTCATCCAGTGACCTATTTCCTTTAAGAAATAATTATAACCTGTTACCAATACAAATAGCGAAGAGCTTCCCAATACAACTTGGGATTGTGATGCCCTTACACTTAATAGTATGATGTACATCGCCTGTATTTTTTATAAATAGCGATGAATAAAACCGACTTTCCAGCTTCCAGGGATAAAGGTTGTTTCAAATACAAAATTGAACAATTTGGTAAAAACTGAAGACAATTTTGGAAATGGTCCCCTGATACATTTTTTTATATTTGATAAAATTGAAATGTGTAATATTAAAAGCTTCTTCAGTGTCTTCCTCTCTGTTTCAAGCCTGAAAATTGTTGGCACTACGTGATATGGTCCTACCCATTTACTTATATCCGGGCGTTACTGCCATTTAAAATGTGCTAATGTCGGTTGGGGTCTTGTTAACTACTTATTTTGCGTATCTGTTGTTTTAATACTCAATAAACATCTGATTATTGTTCTCTTATAAGCCTTACTGGCTGCTCTTTGCTCGGCTTTGGTAGCACCATTTCCAATGAGTTATTAATCATTTCAACAAGTCGTGAAACATCGTGTACGGCCTACACTTTTTTTGATTAAATCACGGTTGTTTGGTTTTGCCCTTACCCTTTTGTTTCTCCTTATGGACCTTGAGAAAACAGCCACATAAAGTAACATTGTGTTCCATTGTATGAGAATCAGAGTTTGAGATTAATTCAGTCCCTTCCTACACAAAATTGTTTCTATCGTGAGGGAGTTAGGTCCCTTTCTCTGACGCAACATTAATCTTTTCAATACACCATAAAATTATCAGACAAAATGTTTTGGAACTGGGGTGTCTATCCTTTGACTTTTTATGTATCGGAATATCAATCCTTTCAAGACTTTTTTGAAAACGCATTCCTTCCCTCATTCGGTGGTCAATGTTTACAAAGTTCGCACATATGGCACATATCACTGGTGCGAGCATCCAGGTGTGCCGTAAGGATCATTGTTACATTGGCTGCATACTTTACTGTATCATTCTCCAGCTCATTAAAAAATTTGGGTCAGATAAACAGAGTTTTCATATTCAATATATGAAAGACTAACAAGCACACACACACACACACACACACACACACACACACACACACACTATATATATATATATATATATATATATATATATATATATATATATATATATATATATATATATATATATATATATATATCACAACAAAACTTTTCAGTTTCGTAGTCAAAGGCATCAATTTTTATTTCCCTTGGTCCCACAATATGTATCTTATTTGCTGTAAACTGAAAAAAAAAATCCGTTTTCCTCGCCTCGCTTACAACTGCACAGATATTTACATTAAACACCTGGCGAATCAGGGTTTGCCATGATCTCTTCCCATATATTGGCAGTCGCTGAGTTAATGGATGGAGCACAGTTACTATGATATCATCACATGCATTTAACATCGTTTCCTTCTGAGTATATGGTCCGAGTGACAGTAGCACCATTTGTACCATGCACGTCTTTGGTAACCTAGTTCCGGTGTATAGTTCCCGTGTATAGTTTCAGCCGACTTGCTGCACTGAGCTTGTTGCTGATAGTTAATTTCATAAAGTGTCCATGGTTACTGGAGGTATGTATAATTCAGAACTCCCCCTCACTAGTTCAGTCACACTGCTTTCTCATCTCCATTGCATAGAGACACCCCCTCCCCATGCAGGGGAAATCCTTCAGTCTCTATACGTTTAAGGAAGGCACATATCCTGGTAAAAGCTATACTCGGTGAAATGGAAAAAGAAATAGGCAAATCAGTTACAAAAATATTTGCATAACAGTAAAAGATGAACTCACAACAGAAACTTAAGACATTTGGAAAATTTCGTAAGTTAATTTTGGGCTTGACCCATGTCCTGAATTTATCTTTCCAGAATGTGCACATGTGTAAATGACTGATAGGTCACCACTGTTGATGATGCTGTGATATAATTGAGAGGAGATGTTTCTCCATGTCAAAACGTACTTAGTGCACAAGTGTCATAAACTATGCGAGTAATTAACTCAAATGTTTTATAATCATCTCTCTTCTTGCTTGAAGTGAAAGGGCTAATGAATGAAGGTGGATGTTTAGTCACCCTCTGTTCACAGTAGAGCTTTCCAGCATATTCTGGCAAAGAAGATTATACAAATCAGAAATATAAGACAAGAATGCAAAACATTATACATGTTTGATACCTGTTATGCTTGCAAATATATAAATCATTACTCAGCAATTACTGTTTCAAAGCGTCTTTTAATACACTACAGGTCAGACACGCTTGTGTGCCAATCTCATAATTGTATTAGATTAACTACGATTATAGGTAAATTTCATAGTTGTATTACATTAACTACTTTTATAGGTTTATTGGAAAAGAAGTTTTATTTCTCTGCAAGCAGTATGTCCACTTTTTGCTAAGCTACACATGGCTACAGTTGGCTGATGGGTTTGACAACAAACTGGCTTGTTAAGGGTTTGAAACCCTTCTTTGACAACCATCTGATAATATAGGGGAATAAACAATTATTGACTCCTTTGCACAATGCATTTAAAACCATAGATGGTTACATTTAGTCACTGGCATACTTGTAGGTCCAGAACCCCTTTTTCTAACTGGTGTAGGGGTGGTTTTCACGCTGTTGAGTTTAGACACTGTTTCTGTGAAGCCTAAAGTGTTAGTTTTACTTTTTTAACCATCATAAACATCCTTTTACAACTAGAAACGTCAGTCCTCTTAACATAATGACTGTCAAGTGTGATATACAAAAACTACAAATATACTTCCAATTATTTTCACTTATTAAAAATTCCCTACCAGAGAAAGTTCGAAGTTACTCAGGCAACCATGATTGTGATATGTGTACTTCTAAAAGACTTCCATGTTTGAAGTTTATGTGGCCACATTGAGCAGATATTTGTTTATGCACACAGCGGACATTGATATGAGCATCTAGAGTTGACACACAGTTTATTAAATTGAAACTGGTATAAATTTGTCTAGGTATGATACCTAATTCTACCAGATCAGCTTTGAGGTATTTATTTGAGTTAATGCCACACTCTGCACAAGTATATATTTTCAGCAACGTATGTGACCTGGATATATCACACTCCTAGCGGAACTCCCAAGTAAACAAGGCAACCGGGCTTGACCACTTACAAGTAAATCTGATTTACTCTGGTTCAGGTCCTATCTCACTCCACGAAACCAAGGGGGCCTGCCTGAATGAAAACCTGTCTGAACCCCTTGATTTTCGTACAGGCGTCCCCTAAGGATCAATATTGGATCCCCTATTATTCATACTGTACATACGTTATCTAAGGGTCTGCCTCCAACATGCTATAGTTAATTTGAATGCAGACGGCACTCTGTTTCACTGTGCCAGAAAATCCAGTGATGTTTCAAAATTACTTCAGGAGGACCTCATACATGTTTCAGACTGGCTACATGCCAACAAACGTAGCCTTTACTTTGGCAAAACCACGTTTATGCTTATTTGCAGTCACCAGAGAAGGAAAACTGTAAATTCAGAACTTGACCTGTCACTTGATAGTAATGGTATCAACAAAAAGTGATGAGTTTAAAAACTTTGGTGTGACTCTTGACCAGGAGCCTTAATTTGGTAGTCAAGTAAATGATATTGTAAATATATTAAAAAGCTAATGGTATCTTGAAGAGCCAAATTTCTTAAAACTACATCCCAGATTACATTGTTCAACAGTTTGGTGCTATCACACTTGGACTACTCTAGCGCAGTGTTGGGAGATGGCCTCAGCAAAAGTGACATCTTGTGCCTACAGCGATAAGGGCTCAATCCTGAAGCGTCACCCGTGACACATGTTGAGGATATGCTGAGGACTCTCAAATAGTTGCGTGTAAACCAGAGATTACATCACTAATCACTAATGACAGATTTTGTATTAAAGTTAATTACAAAATAGAAGAGTTTAACTTTGAAGTAGTTAACTATCCCGTACTGGAGAGTAATATTTCGCAAACTATTCGATATGATAGTTTTTGTCACAAATTTTGAGATTTGGTCGTATTTGTTCTGAATTGCAGGACTTTGCATCTATAACCATATTTATTCACAATAAACATAGGTCAGTAGGATTCAAAATGCACTTTTGATCAAATATTTCTACAAATTTTGCTGTAAATATCCAAAGTTTGGCTTCGATAATTTTAGAGATTTTAAACTTGCCCGTTTTGCTACTTAATTTAATCTTTTGGCATTATTCTGTTTTAGTATTCACCTTTCAGACATTCAGGACTGACTTGTTTTCTGTCAGGTTTACCCCCCATAGGCTATCGGTAGCACGCAGCGGCTACGACAGTTACAAGCTTGGCTAATTGTACCTGATATCTAGTTGAGAAAATTCATGTTTTGATTAAACTTTCTTGACTAAAATACTTAAGACTTTCATTGTTTTCAAACTTGCCCTACAAATTTTGCTGTTAATATCCAATAATTATTGAAAGTTTGGCTGCAATAGTTTTACAGATTTTATACTCCTCAGCGCCCAATTTCTATTGTTTTCAGCGGAGTCAAATTTTCATAGAGCTCCTCTCCTCCTGGGAGTCTAATTGAATTAGATCCGCTGAAGTGCAAGTGACCTCATGACGGGACTTTGCAATGGAACTTCGACAATTTTTTTCTACACTTTTTTATGAAAAAAATACTTCGTCCCTGGCAGGGTTCGAACCAGGAATTCTGTGATCTACGGCTGAGCGTGCTGTCCATTACGCTAAACAGCTGAGACGATGCTTCACTGATTTAACATAATATTTATTCCAGCGTGTCTATTGTTGACCAGCATTGAATAGGGTCAGGGAGCGTGACAGGTCAAGTGTCAAAGGTCGTTACATTATGTACTCTTACTTGTCGCTTTTCTCTTCGAAATCAAGTCTTTTAACTTTGTTTCAAGTAGGAAATACTTTTATAATACCCATCTTTTGGAGTATAAGTATGTCAGACGCCTCGTAGAGTTTTCCAATTGAATTAGAAGACTCGCGCTGCGCGCTCGTCTTCTAATTCAATTGGAAAACTCTACGCGGCGTCTAACCTATACTTAGACTTACCTGTTTTGCTGCTTAATTTTATCTTTTGGCCTCATTCTGTTTTAATATTCACTTTCGGACATCTTAGGCTTACATGTTTTTTGTCAGGTTAAACCCCTAGGGGCTATCGGTAGCAAGCAGCGGCCGAGGAGAGTTTAATGTTTGCCTTATTGTACTTAAAATCTGGTTAAGAAAAATTATGTTTTGACAACATATATTTTACTTAAATTCTAATGACCTTCATTCTTTTGTGATATGTCTAAGTACACATTTACTCAATATAAAAAAATTACTCAAATTTTACAGTATTTACTCAAATGTCACAAACCTAACCCATTATGTTGAAACATTGACTCAGGGTTGGCAGCAAAATACAACTTTATTGTTTGGAGACTTTTAAAGTGAGGAGTAGGTGTAGGGGTTTGTTTTACATTCTGATGAAGGACATTCATTGTTGCAGTACTTGTTTGGATTTTCCTCGGTTTGTGCAGATGGTCTAGCCGAAACTGTTTATTTTACAATCACGGGGACTGAATATAATGCCCCGGAATTTTTCTACTTGGGTTATACACTGGCAGGTGGTTTAACTAAGATAAGTTATCCAGCTAGAACGGGTACATGCTGGTTGAGGGGTAAGTCAAATTGTTCATATATGAACTTGTACTATACAAATTTAGTAATTATGTTTTGTTTGACAGGTATTCCTCTTTAATAATGAAGCTCTGCATTTACAAGCAAAACCAAACGTATTTAGCTAATTCATCATTTGCCACGTTCATATTTATTCATTATTATGTGGCTTGTCTTTGCTGAATATTTAGGTTAGACATGCCAAGGAGCCCCTTCTCAGAGAGACATGTATAGGTAAAGGCTCCGAAACATGTTCTGAGTAGTACGACAACCCTTTTGTTTATTTGGGCTAATACAGCCTATGTCAAAATTCTGCTGAAGAACGTGCACAATATGGACAATAGTACTTCCAGATGTAAATAGGTAGCACAGTGACATTTTAGCTTCTGGAGAGTGAAAAGCTGGGACTGCAAAATATTGTAATGACAACTAGGAAGAGGTTCTGGACGAAAAGACACAAATACAATTTTAACATGTATATCCTTCTGTGGCAAATTGTCAATTACAAAGTCCGTTCATACCTGCGAAATATCTTCACCTTGTTTCGAACATTCATACCTAAAATACACGAGACTCCTCCACATCCCATTTTTACTTGAATAATTTCCCTCCAAAATCTGTCTCCTACTTAGGAAACAAGACAGCATGAAACAGCATCCCTCATTATAGTTAGACGTGCGTTCCTTGTACAGATATAGGAAGGGCTGCATTGAACATGTGGAATTTATTTTTACCCATGTATATCCTGCCTAAATCTGATTTTTATGTATCTGGCCAATCATGATGATGAACGTTGCTTCCGTTAATATTTAATCTAGTCAAACGAATAATGTGAAAATTGACATGATCCTAACAAATGTAAATATATCTTTTTATTAACTTCTATTTTTACCTTATTTGTATGTATTTATTATTGGTGAATTGTTTATGACATCTTTTCTTCATAAGTTGTAAGAAGATATTGACATTCAATCGGGTTTAATGTATGTTACATTGTATGCAATATTTATTTATATGATTTGTGTGTATCTCGCTTTAAATTTCAAAATATAGTTAACCGAAATTAAATACTTTTAAACGACTGCTTTGTAGATAAATTTTAGTTACATATCTCATAAATTATGATATTTTAACTTGCAATAAAGGTTAACTGCATTAAACTTATTTTAATATTTACCTGAAAACATTAAATTTAGTGTATTTAAAGGTATTGTATATTGTTTGTAAAATATCTTGAATTCAATTCCAAAAGAAATAGTGACATTTTTAGACGTGTTAAATACAATTTAAGATATCTACGATTACCATTTACAAATATATTTAAAATGGTTTTAAGAAATCTATTGAAATGAGTATATTTTGTGACCAGGTAAATCACGGGTCTCGAATGTATATCGCAATTCATGTAAAGGATATGGGAGTCTACTTTATGTATGCATATGTATATATATATATATATATATATATATATATATATATATATATATATATATATATATATATATATATATACAGCATACTCTTTTTTTACATACTATATTGATCTCTGAGGTTATTTCAAAACGCTCAAATTATTTGTAGTAACACGGCGTGCTATAGTCCCTGAGACTAGCTGATCGTGGATCAAATTTTGTGTTGTACGAGTGCAGGTAACAAACGGTAAAAAGGCGAAAAAGATCATTATTCCTGGGTGTACACAGCTTCAAAAGTGATATCATGTTGTAAAATAAAACTCGTATTCCAGGTATATGCAGACATTTTTTATGTAGATCACAAATCACAACATACAGTTCTTGAATTTTGCTTTATAATTAAAAAAAAATGTGCCCACATTTTCCTTGTAAATTAAGAGAATTTTCTGACATGTCCGGCTCAATATATGGAATCTAAATTACTTTTATTAATCAATTATGAAAGTCTTATTCATTTCTGGTATAAATTATTAAAATACGAAATATTGCACTCGTTACAAACTGATTTTTGAATATACCGAGTGTACTTCTGCAATACAATGAAATATATAGCGCTTGAGTAAAACCGGCCAGGATTTCCTAAAGATCGATGGTCATCCGTAACTTCTGTTATACTTACGTTAACGATGCTAAGCGGCCATGCCACTAGCTACCCAAATTGTTGTTTTATACAAGATTTTACACTTGGTAAGTTTTTATACTAACACACTGGAAAATGAGATAGAAGTGGAATTATCGTTAAAGGAATGCACATAGACTGTAGTGGCTTCACCTCAATCTGTGCACGTTATTGATTTTCTGCAAAACGAGTTTGCCAAATCATTGGACATGTTCGCTGGGCCACTGAAGGACAACATAGAACTCATTTATTTTGGACAATTTGATGTATCTGTATTTTGGTGTGTAGGGTGATGGAATATAAATGCACACGCATAGCTCTTGGTATAATGTCTATTTGTGTGGTTTGTATGATATATATTTGCTCATTTATTTTCTGTTAATAAAGCGCCCTGAAAATAAGACATTGCTAGACTATAAAAAAGATGCATTGCAATGTACCATGATTGTGCAACTCAGTAACACACACACACACACACACACACACACACACACACACACACACACACACACACACACACACACATTCATTTTATACAAAATATATTATAACGAAAGTATTTGCGGAAGATATGTTCCATATTAAAGTTGAGGACAGACATATATTGAACCCTTTTCCTTAAATTGAGAGTTTGGAAATTATTCAACATCTTTTAAGGACATTGCTTGGGTCTAATGTCAAGGGAAGCTGCTGACCTGCATTATATTGTTTTAATATGCCTCCTCTCCAATCCTCATTCAAATTCATCCTCTTTGCTGGTGAAGCTATTGAAAAAAAAACCATCGAAGGAGGCGAAATTTGACCATTACCTGCTTTTGTGCGGTTTAAGGGCGCAAGGGTTAATGAGCAGCTCAGTTTCAGGTTTAAAAAATAAGGATTGTGGATGCAGCTTCTTGGTAGCAGGAAAAGCGTTGCTTTCTAGCCGAACAGGTGCTCCAAGGCACACCGAATGTCCTCAATAGCTCCAGCCATTGTGACGTCACCATTTACGTCAGAGATTCTATTTTTAACATTTGTCGTGTCAAGGTGCTTCTATTTTTGGGCAAAAGGATATATTTTGACTGAATAATAGGATTACTGTTACTATATTTAGCTCCGAACACAGACCATTATGGGAGTATTATCAATTTCTTGTCAAGTCAATGGGAAGGAAGGGTGTCTTCTTAATAATTGAAAGCTTTAAAGTACACTGAGCAGCAGCAGACTTGCAGATTATTAGTACGGAATATACAAGTTCTATTCACTTACCTGGAAAAATCAAGAATATGATGCAATGCTTTCAAATATGTGCCATTCGTGTCTGTGATATGACTATATGACATACCGCATTGTGTTATGTCACTATGGATATCTTAAAAAGCAAAGATTGCCATGTGCAATGAAGAATTACATTAATGAGATCTTTATAGTCGTTCGTGACAATTTGTAACAGCTTATGCTTCATGGTAAGCGCTGCTTATCCCTTGACCATTTTGAAACTACCAGCCTCACGATTTTCTATTTTCGTTCGCGACTTATCACTTCCTAACTGGCTATGCAGTTGATACACACATCGAGATGTAACATATATAGTAATCAGGTGTGTACTCGATCTTGACTTCGCAACGAAGACCACGACAACTGACTCATTTAACAAAATACCATATTTTTGGAGAATGTCCAACTATTTCAAATGACAGAGTAAACCTTAGTTAAAAGTTGTATTGCTGAAGGGAGGGTATGGCTTTTATTTGTTCTTTTAGCAGACATACGGTCGGTCTGTAATACTGATGAAATATGTTGTGCGTACATGTGCCACGCATCGCTCAGACGTTTTTCAGATAATGGTCTTCTCAATTGTTCACCGTTATGTGGCGCTTCAAGCGCTCCAAACGCAACACTACTCCAAGTCTTGAGGTTCGAGACGCACACACAGATTAGTCATTCACTAGCAGTTGGTGAACAGAAGAACACCCTCATCCGGGGGAGCAGGGGCGGGGGCACACACCACTTTGTGATTATAAATATTGGCCCACCTGAGTGCCGACGGCTTCAAAGGATCTACAAAAAGTATGGCACGACATTGGACAATTAGCAAATCCCATACTTTGACTTCACAGCAAATCGACATCCATGGTGTATTTATCATGCAAGCCATTTTAAAATCCGAAAGATATCCAAACAGTTTGACTCTATGAATATGTGATGTTATAATGAAAATGAATTAACATTTTAGAAAGCAGAAATTTTTTCTTATAATGAAGAATTAATGACTATATCAGATACCAATTCTGTGCAATTAAAGGCCCTTTTACAAAGCCCCTTTCTCCCGTGGGAGATTGACCTTGGCCTGGGACAGGGACACACTGGTGCACTGAACCAGCCCTTCATCAAAGTGCTAAATAAACTATGTGGTCAACTGGTGAGGCTGAGGTTGTTCACACCATTTACTAGGTCATAGCCATCCACACACCACATTCAGGCTGGGTCAAGGGGCTGGGAATAACAGTAATTGGGACTTTGATACTTCTAGTGAACATTGTAGTCAGGTCTTGGATTTAGGATGAAGGGAATGGCAGTATAAACCTTGAGGACATATTTTGAGTTTTTTTTTACCTAGTATAAATGATTTTGCCTGTATTCAGTCATCAGCTTTTCCATGCATCATACACACGAAAAACAAGTTTTGACAAAAAAGCATTTTATGAAATTATTTATTTACACTCATTCGTATCAAGTGTGCAAAGTCTGTATAACATCAGTGACAACAACAATATGTACAATGCGCTTATAAGAATCCTCTGTTGTCAAAGTTTTCAGTCCCAATAATTTTCACAAGTTCTCGTCACAATACTTCTTGCATGTTCTCCAAGTAATATATTTCAGTCACAATACTTTTTACAAGTCCTTTATGTAATATTTTTCCTTTTATCTGTGTGTTCCTGCTTCTTATAATGCTGAAATTCTCAGTCCTCTAGGAACCCCTCAAAGTTCTCTGTCTCACTTTCACTGTCCCCAAAAATTGATTAAAAGTCCCTTTGTAACCAAGTCTTGGCCTCGTCCTCACTGCCCTCATCAAAATCACTCTCATCTAAGGTTCTTTCATCTGCTGAATGTGGTGTGTGGATGGCTATGACCCAGTAAATGGTGTGAACAACCTCAGCCTCACCAGTTGACCACATAGGCTGGTTCAGTGCACCTGTGTGTCCCTGTCCCAGGCCAAGGTCATTCTCCCGCGGGAGAAAAGGGTTTTGTAAAAGGGCCTTCAAGCACTTTATCATAGAATTTAACATCGCGAATTTGGAGTCGAGGGTCGGAATAAAGAGATGGCATTTCCTGCGTATGTCATAATGGGTGTTAGTTTATAATGCCAAGTATGTAGACAACTGCCCATCTTTTCAAGAAGACCTTACATGTAAAGCCCAATTCTCGACGTTCAATACTTATATTTACGTACATACAACATGATTATTTTCTAGAAATGGCATATTTGTTACCAAAAAGTCGTTTGCTGGGGGCTGTCCTCCTGAGGGTATTTTGAAGTAAGCAACCATAAGACAACCAAGGAACCACGTGGAAAGATTACAAAAAATCAACACAAGGAAACATTCTTAAATTTCAAAAAATATTTAATTCATTTCTGTCAAAACTGCCTTCCCAAAATAGGGCACAATTAAGCACATTAAAGGAGTACGTTAGCACTGAGGGATACGACCCGGTCCTCAGCGTGACATCACAAACGCGCTTAACTAGGTTTTAAGTAGAAATATTTACGTCGGGGGTTATTTGGAGCATTTGTTAATATTTCAAGATAGGAATCACCCTTTTAATGGCTGGTGCGCTATGCTTACTTAAAGTGCAAGCCTGATTGCAATGCATACTGGTTTGGCCTAAAACTATTTCCTGTCACAAAATGACATACATGGTTTTAATGATTCATGCTAATTTGGAATGAAATAGTTCATTTTGAAACACGACCGCTTAACTTCTACAGCAGTGTCAGTGGCATTTTAAATAGTAAATCACATAGTGCGTCTCAGATGTTTGGCGTTTTCGCTACTTGGTCATGAGATTTGATCAAAATAACTATTTTGTGTTCAAATTTATAATTAATGACACCGCCGTATCTGTTATAACCTACAAAATGTGCATAAAAATTCTCTCTGAATAATTCGTCACCTGCAGGTTATGCTACAGATGTGGTGGACATATTTCAACTGTCGCGTTGGTGAAAGTAGTTATCCCAGACTAGCCGCCCCCACCCCGAAGCAAGAAAAACCTACCACTTTGTTTCCAATAATTTGGATGAACCAGTAATTCTAAGACTAGACATGATAAAATATGTATTAGACAAGAAGGCAAATTGTGGTTTTCAGCTTAACCAGATTAATAGCCGTACAACGTATAGAACTCCACGCCATATACGTGCATGTTTGTCATTAGTCTTATTATAAGGAATGTTTATGTGCCTTGGAGTGCCAGAATGTCTATTTTCCCCAATAATGAATCGAATTGCTTTACTACAAATGAGTAACCGTGGTTGAAATCTAACGCAAAGACACAGTGATGTTGCCTGCTGAGCAGACCTACGGCGCTGGTAAATTCAACTGGGACCCTGACACAGGCCTTCAGCGAGATACAAACATGGCCCGAGGGTCAAATAAGCAGGCAACAATGTATGCAGTTTCACTTGGAAAGCATATTACTGACTGTGATTGCAAGTTTATTCATTCGATCGAACTTTAGTGTTGGCTGAAGAGAAGAGGTTTTTTGTGTGTTTTTGTTTTTGGTTTTTTGTTTATTGCTCACCGTGACCTCACATGCAAGGCATGGTACTCTTTTGTCAAAAAGTTTGTTTCCAATCCGACTGCTTGTTCAAAGTAAACAATACAGTGGTACTTACGATAACATGATCCATGGAAAATGCATCACTCAGCGTGGATGGACATACCTCCCATGAGTGTTACCTCACAAAATGTATATGGATAAACGAATTTCATTTTGCTATATATTTGTGAATTTTGATACTGTGATAGTAATCGTATTTGAAAGAATTGTATGCGCATGCGTACATGGATACAACTGAACAAAGAACAAATTCGTAAAAAGCCCTTACAAGTAACAAAAAGCATTAAGGAAAGCTTTTCTGTGGGAGATGGAGATGGAGGTACCCCTGCCGTAATTCTTGATGCATCACTTACAAAGTATAACGGTCCACATATAGACAACATGTACATGCATGCAGAGCCGAGTCATTATTGTGACTCTCTACCTGTATAGGTTAACATAACATATTCATATTGTAATAGAAAGCTATGACATCATGCTGCACTCATTTAGCAAATGACATCCTTTCAATTGTACTCATTGCAACCTGACCAATTGCATTTCTAATGAGGTAGCCATGTAAAAATGCCGCCGTGGAGTTGAAATCAAACGACGGTGAATAGAATTGAAAGGACGTTCAATATTTATATTTACATTCAAGAAACACGATAGGCCACCTTAACATTTATGATTTATCTCATTATTTTTGTGACGCAAATAATGTAAGCCCATTAGGGGTGCGTGGCGGTGGAGGGATGGGGGGGAGGGAGGACGTCAGAATGGCATAGATTTTGGATCTACCGGCGTGAGCCAAACAAATGCTGCTGTCGTAACTGCGTGCCCTGTACCAGAAAGTTGCTATGATTGTATGTGCACGCTCGACTGGAAGCGGCCACTAACGAATCAAACTTATGCAAAATGAACGTCAAAACTTTCCTGTTCTTATAATGCTAAAGAAAACAGCAAATATAAATATACTTTTGAAATAACATGGGAGAAATATTACATACTGGTTCAGCCATCAGTGGTGAACGGATTATCATTTCTGTCAATTTAACTCCGAGATCTTCTCTTTGGATTCTCTCCTGCCAAAAGATACACTGCTTAGTATTCCAGCAATTGATTGAAAGTCAGCAAGGTTAATAATATCGACATACAAGATAATTCGGCTTCACTATGTTTACTCGATGTGGATGCTCAACTGTGCAAATCACCGAAGGTCAGATCTTTATTTTTTTTTTTCACCAGGTTTCATCTGACTCATATATATTAAAAAACATCTTTGTTTTGTACATTAACGTCAAAAATCGTATTTTCATATCTAGTGATGGAGAGTTAATTCTGTCTGTAGTCTTCACAATTTGGTACGGTTACGGAGTTGATGAAGAGGAACACGCAACATATAAATTTAGTTTGGCTCTTCAACTTGTAATAGAGGGGTGTTGTATATTTGAATTGACGCCACTTCATCGGACACTTGATCATCAAATTTGAGATATAACTTGTTCTGTCAGGAAGCTGTCGTGGGTGGAAGCCACGCTCATTTTGGAGTGAGGGTCTAGACGACATATACGTGGCCAGACAGCTAATTTCAATGGCAAACTGTCTTCCTCAACCCCTGTTGGTGCCTATTTTGTGGCAGCGTCCTGTTCAGCCTATCTCTCCTGTCTTTGCAACTTCCTTTTTGTGCCAATAGCTATCAGATCATTCTACAGCATAATTGGAATTGATTTCTGATATCAGCAAAGTGTTTCTAAACAAAGCATTTGTTTTGAAGTATGGAGGATATATACATGACCTTAACCCTGATCCTGCTGAGAGAGAGAGAGTGCGAGAGAGAGAGAGAGAGAGAGAGAGAGAGAGAGAGAGAGAGAGAGAGAGAGAGAGAGAGAGAGAGAGAGAGAGAGAGAGAGCATGTCGTTCTGCTTTCTTAAATTCGAAAGAAGCATCTGCTTGACGTCATTTATGTATCATTTACATAAAAAGTCTCAAATATGACCGAAACTCACAAGGAAACCAAACATAGATAGAAGAGTATAAAACCAAAGATAACACATTTTATCTGTTTAAACAAAAAGTACCTAATGAAGGGAAACATGTAGTGCATATCAGAAGGAACGATAAGGGGTCTATATATACACAAGTATTGGCAGCTTTGTACAATATTTAGATTTATTCCCTAGAAATACTTATAAGCTTACTTTACCCTTGTGATTTCGTGCTACCTAAATTTAGCGAGGGGCATTGTGATGTTAACTGGTCATAATTGTTTTATCATGCCCAGGTGGCAAGGCGCTGTTTCGAATTGATGCAAATTAATCATCAATATAATTATGTGAAAAGACGAGCATATATAATGGCATCAGCAGCACCAGTTCAAATATTGAATCAATTTGTAAGGAATAGTATGTGACCCGAGTCAGTCAGAAACACTGCTTTCACGTAACTTCGACATTTTATCTTGTAAAAGCAATTACTTATCTAGTAGTAACGACCTTATCCCGTACCTACGGCATTTTATCTTGTTACAACAACTTTAATTCGTAATAAAGATCTTTTCCCGTAATAACGACTTTCTATCTGGTAGCTAAGAATTTTCATCCATGATAACAACATTTTATATCATAATGTCGACTTTTGAATCCTTCAATAATGACAAAAGTGTATTGTAATAACGACTTTCATCTCGCAACAGGGACATTTCATCTCGTAGTGATGACTTTTTCTATCTCAACAAGTGCCTCCGGCTGTGCCCAGGTAACAAATAAAATTGACGTCAAAGAAAGTACTGTGAGAAAAGGGAAAGAGCGTCCATTTTAAACGTGTTTCAATGTTCAAGCTACTTAAGGCCAGCAAAAATATACATGTTGTTCCGGTAACCTGATAGACCCTACTAAAAACGCCCAACCCTAAATAAATGGAACAAAAAAGTACTTTCAAGCCGCCCTTCCCTGATAAAAATTGAAGGAACTAGGTTGAAAGATTTTATCGAGAACGTGGCCATCGTGTGCTGTTATTTTGAAGCAACTCAAACACAGCATTTTATTTCAACTTGTCTGGATGGTTAACTTGGGCCGGGGAAAGAGCATAGCTTCATAGGGACAGTTGTTTGGTAAAACAACATGGCTTCGGTTGTTCGGTGATCGTTATTGTAATTACAAGGGTCCAGGCGTCCGCTCTCCGAGTTACCAGGGCAAACGGTCGTTAAAGTACTTTTAAAACATGACTTACTATTTAAACTTAAATGCGCACTCGGTTGTGTCTGAAGCAGCTATCATCTTTAGTTACAAATGCAAATGAGACACGATACCTTCCACCGCACGTGGTGAGCGCCATTTTGAACAGTGCGCAATGCATTGATTGCGGGAGAGTAGCATTATACTTTTGGTTTCATACATTATAACCCCCCCCCATCCCCCAAGATGGTCCTAATACTATCTTCATCTACAAACCATTGGGTACGGAATCCACAATTTTCAAACTGGCAGCCAAATCTGTGGGTAAGTCCCAATCGGATATTTTGAAGAGGTAGTATCCGAAGTATTGGTGTGATTAGTGTTAATGAAGGTTGATTTGTCGAATGAAATGCAATGTACAATATATAATGGAAATTTTTCTAGATTGTGCATGACCTGCAAATGTAAATACAACACCATACATATACCAGTTGTAGGCCCCAGAATAGTGATTTTTTATTAGTAACTGAAGTCGCCTCCAGGCTATGAATTAAGTATCGGCACAGTGCACACGAGGTAAGACCCTCCGCTGAGTCGAAGAAGGAGGTTAGTGATGAAGGTTGCGCTGATAGTGGATACAGGTCCGAAAGTATCAACGGGTTTTTATATAAAAGGGAAAAACGACTTGTCTCCTATTAATGACATTATATCTGGTAACATCGACATTTATCTCATGATAACGAAATTTTGTCTCATTATAACTTTTTATTTCGTAAATTAACACTGACTTCTCGCAGTAGCGACACTTGATTTTGTAATGTTGATTTTTTAATCTGGTAATAAGGAGACTTTATCTCATTATTACGCCATCGCATGACCTCATATGGACTTAACTTCTCCGTAACGAACTTTTTTTCTAGCAATAAAGACTTTATCCCGTAATAAAAACATTTTATCTTGTAATAACGATATAGCCACGCAATGTCGACTTTGTATTTCGTTATGACATCTTTTGTTCCTCCTAATAAAAGCTAACGATGTGGTTATGTTCATTTTTATTTTATTTTTATGCCACTTCACCTCGGTCATTGATCTCAAGAGGTCACATATCTAACGAAAATGTCTGGTGTTCAAAATCGTGTATTATGAACATTAGATTACAATATAAGGTGTCCGAATTCTATTCAAGGATTCCTCTGTCCAAATGAATATAAAATGCATAAATTATAAATCTATATAAGCTAGAGTCATGTATGCTACTTATACTTCATGTCAATGAAAGGTTGAATAAAAATTTTACTTTCAAATATCTGAACTGAATTTTATACGAACAACTGTACGTTTTCAAGTTAGTACGGGAAGATTAATTTTTCTACGCCGAATACATTTCCATAAGTTGGGTGTAAATATATTTGCAAGTTTTTTGGTTGTTTACACAGCTAGACCCACATTTTCTGTAGTTGATATGAATTGAAAGGGATATCTCTTCATTACAAGGTGGTTTGTTTCAGATTCAATGGATACAATTCAATTTTTGGCAAAATTAGATTTTTCAAAGCTTTTTTAAATTCTTTAATCGCAAGGTCAAAGGTCTAGGTTATTTGGTCATGCGAAGATTTTACATTTATAAATGAACATAGTTTGACTGCATAAAATGTGCAAACATGTCCTGTATCACAGGTGTACACATTGTGAGCATGACCTAGGCGTATCTCCTGAAAGTCAAGGCCGTAACAATTTCTTTCCAATTTGTCAAACATTGTTTTGAATAATGACCTAGACCTATGCATTTTATTCGAACGGCTACCCAATTTAAAGCAAATAGTTTTTCGAACATACCATGAATAATTTGCATCTAATGGGGCAGGTCATAAGTTTAGTAAGGTTTATTCTAGTAAAAGTTATTGCGGTATATGTGGAATGGGGAGTGTGTTAAATGGTAATACACATATCAATCGTCATACACTAAATTAGAAATGTATCCCTGAAATATTTGTACAGAATCCAGTTTAAAATATTGAAAATGAGCATTGTATTCAGCCTTTGCTTCACATGCAGTTTAATGTGAATACGTACCTCTAGCCCCCAAATATTACTGTCTCTTGTGCTGTATACTCAGTTTAACACACAAACGTTTGGCAAGTGACTTAATCTATATTGACGATGTAGTGTCCGTTAGTAATTTAGAAAACATAACTTTTCGTATGTTCAATGTAATCCCTTCAAATCTGAGGAAAAGGGACATTTAGCTTCACGACCTAAATTGTGACGAGCCCCTGCTGTGTGCAACATGCAAAATAATCCTTTATCACAATGTAAAGGGTCGCGCTTTTTTGTGGAATGTGGGGTATTGATGTTGGCTGCGGTGCTGCTTTCGTCCTCGTCATCAAACAAAGAAGAACACAAAGAAAATAAACTGTTTAAAAAGTCATAGTCATGTAATCTAAAGACACAATGAGAAGTGGTACAGGAAAAAGTCATATTATTTATTCCTATAATGTTAAAAACTCACTTGGCTGCCATCATTATGTCCGCACCATCGGGCAAATGTAATCGTTGCCTTTGGCGACAGGATCTGAATTTTTGGTGAGAATATAATATGCATGTTTCTTAATCCTTGCCATCAACACCCATGGCCATTTTCACCGGGCATTGTAAGTTGACGGCGTTTAAAAGCAGCTAAAACCAGTCTCTTCGCCAACTATTTCGAATAACTGAATTTAAAGGAGCATAATGACTGCAATGTTACACGTGAATGTATTGATTTCTGATGAATTGTACATTTTTATTGCTGTGCCTGTATCATTCATGCTGCTGCCTCGTTTTAGCAATGGAATCTTTATTAAGCTGCTTTTATTGGCTGCCTCAATAGATGTTCACAACGTTCAAGAGCATAGTATGCAATTTTTGCGTCATGAATATATTATATTTATCATTTATGGTTATAAAAGACAGTTGAATTAATTTCAGTGGAAGGGCAAATGGTGAGCACACCGCGCTTGACTAGCGCAATATACATGAAACACTGAAACGTTAATTATCTGTGATCCTTGAAGAATGATAGAATTTAGGATATTCGATCAAAATTGATAGATTCTTGATTGAAAATTATAAGCCGCCACTGTAAACAGAGCCAAATAAACCTGAACGTAGAATTAACTGGATGTCAACGTGAATTAGTTTTGTTTGCTTCACGTTTTACGCAATATTGCTCAATTACTGCTGTCGACGAAAAGGCAATCAGCAACAGCTGATATGATACATGCATTTTGGACGACATTGTTTTCAACTAACTGTACTATTTAACCAAATAACAGCCATTGTAAAGAAATAATAATAATAATAATAATAATAATAATAATAATAATAATAATAATAATAATAATAATAATAATAATAATAATAATAATGATGATGATGATGATGATGATGATGATGATGATGATGATGATGATGATGATGATGAAGATGAAGAAGAAGAAGAAGAAGAAGAAGAAGAAGAAGAAGAAGAAGAAGAAGAAGAAGAAGAAGAAGAAGAAGAAGAAGAAGAAGAAGAAGAAGAAGAAGAAGGAGAAGAAGAAGAAATTAAGACAATGAATTTTTATGTATGTTCGTATATACGATAAGACTCTTGTGTTCAATTTTTGGCAAGTGGACAAATAATGTCATGATTGTTGTTTTTCCATCACAATTTGGACCAATACCAAATGTATAAAGTGTAATATTATTTAGTCCCAATAGTTCTACCTACTCTTTTTACTGACGTTGAAAGCATTCATACTTATAATACCTTTACAACTTTATGTTCATACATTTCCTGTCAATTTTTACACAGTTTTATTGTTTTCATGGATTTTTATTATACGGAAAGCATACCATTTATATTCATAAGACATCGTCTATATACATGTTCAAACCCTTAGAGTTTCTTTTCCCAGCTAACACTCCGTTATTTATGCTTATGTATTCGTATTATTTTAAATACTACTGATTACTTGGTTTTTGTACAAATATTTTCAGCTATGAGAAGCAATGGCAATAGCTGAGAATAAGCCTCACACTGCCTCGCAACTGTTTTGGTATTCCCCGCAGCCTACTCGTATGACCATGACCTTTTCTTCCTGGGGTCAATTGTGCCTTAAAATGTACATCGTTACAATGGGTATATTCAAATTAAAACTAACCAAGTTTTGGCTAGATGGAAAATTTCGGATGGTTAAATGACTTTGGCCTTTGAGCTTTAGCGGTCAAATGTAAATTCGCAAATGTGCAATCTTAAACTTCCTACATTCTGAGCTAAAGATGATAAAATCGGGTATTGAGTTATGTACTGGCCAAAATAACCCAAATCTGCGAACGTTAGAGGTCATGTAAATGTGCATAGTCTGGCAATGCACACAACTTACCATCTTTTAACCCATTTCATATTTGTTCGAGTCATGAGCCGAAAATGTTTTGAAAAGGATATTTCTAAAAGTAGGTTAAGGTCCAAATTAAAAACATTGTTTAACGTTTGTCATTTGAGTTGCAAAGTGTGTCTGATATTGATTCCAAGGTCATTTGCAAGTCAGTGTGATCACCTCCCAAAATAATGATAAAAATCAAATCCAAAAAGGTTATGACATTTCAAATATAGGTCATAGTCAATAGACAAGTATCAGAAGCAAAGTATGAGCATACAAGTAGAATCCGGCTCGTAAGATGACTGGCTGGCCCGAGCCATCCCTGAGATTTTGAACATACAACTTTTTGGGGTGTCAAACGGCCAGATGAACTTGGCCCTGAAGTCTGGGGGTATAGGTTATAATTAGGTTAAGTGCTGTCAAAGTCCTACAATGGATAAAGGCAACATCATTTGAAGTGGTTGGTTATATTTCGAGTTATGAAAATACTCCGAATTTTTCAACATGGCGCCCTGATCGGAGAAAAATCAAGGTCATTGATGAAATTTCAAGTGCAAAGCTTCAGTGTAATTAAGCTTTGGTATGCAAGGGCATTTCAGCGGGCTTCAAAATGTTTGATATTCCATGCATGGACAATTCCATCCCCCCTATTTGTCTTCAAATGGGCAGATAAACGTGAGTTTCAACTCTGACCGAACATTACAATATTTACCAAATTTGTTTATGGCAGCGCGTTTTCTACATATCGTCTGACTAATTGGCTTGGGTCATAAAGTTTGAATTTATGTCAAAAAAAAAAAAAAAAAAAAAAAAAAAGAAAGGGACAGTGTGTGCGATGAAAAGTTAACTTTAGGAGGTACAATGTGAAAATGCGTATGTATTTTGGCCATGAGATTGGTTGTATAACGACATTAATATAATCCAGTCCATTTACTTTTTAGTTTTAAAAACGTGGTTTAAGTACAAAGGTCAGGATAATAAAAATAGGTTAAGGATGCAATTCAGCTAGATTTCTCCCGTACATTTTTGCTTGAAATGTTTTATTTTTTAAACTGCCCCATTAACCTTACCGTCAAGCCTGTCCAGGTAACTTAAGATAGTGTTTTTGTGCTGACGGAGTCTACATGTCTACAGAGCGCCACATTACTTGCCAGGGTTGATATTGTTTGCAAGTTGTGGTAAACCCCCCCCCCCCAAAAAAAAACCAACTATTTTTTTGACATGGTCTTCCTGTCGGAACAAGTAAGTCAAGGTCACTAATGAAATATCAGGTACAGAACCTCAGTGTATGTAACCCACTGTTATGGACATCCTGTTCTGCTTTATGTTTTTTTAAGATATCCAAAGTCCTAAAATCCCCCAAACACTTTTTTTCTGACAAATAGTCGTATGCCCTTGACCGTTAACTCTGATCCAACATATCATTATTGATAATCAATATATATATATATATATATATATATATATATATATATATATATATATATATATATATAAATATATATATATATATATATATATATATATATATGTATATATATATGTGTGTGTGTATATCTGCGTGTGTATGTATGTATACGTATATATATGTATACATATTTAGTACAGCGAACCTGCCTCTGAGCCCAGCTTTGCTAAGGGACCACCTGTGCTAAAGAACCAGTCCCAATATACTCACTAGCATATTTCAGTTCAATTATACCTGTGTTGAGGGACCACCTGTCAGAAAGGACCATTTTGCACAGGTCCTGTGGGTGGTCCCTTAAGCAAAAGTTTCATCGTATCTATCTATCTATCTATCTATCTATCTATCTATCTATCTATCTATCTATCTATCTATCTATCTATCTATCTATCTGTATATACATATATATATATATATATATATATATATATATATATATATATATATATATATATATATATATATATATATATATATATATATACGCTCGCTGAAAAGTGTGTGTCCTGTGTTGAAAGTGGGTTCCTTCAGTGGATGCGGTATACTGATCTGGACTTCCATTAAGTAATCGTTCCGCACAAATACAACCTGACTAGATTTAGAGGATTTATCCTTGTTGCCAAAATTGAAGTTGCGCTTCCCCCTGTCAGGAATTTTAAATAAAGGCAGCATATCCACCCCAATCATGAAAATTATGCTCTTTTAATTTAATAGGATATCCACAAAAAAAACAATCAGGCTAAACGTTTATGTTTATCAAACTGAATAACTAAGACACAATTGCTGTAGCAAATGGTAGGAACCTGTTCATCAAAGCAAATATGGTAAGAATTATCAACAAAAGATAGAAGTATCGGTTTATCTGTAAAACATAGTTAATTGCAAAGTGAAGCCGTCAAGGTTAGAATAAGCATACTTTCCTTACAAAACACAACAAAATGCAGGATTTAATTGAAAAACAGATAAAAAAATTATTTACCGTTTGTTGTGCACTTTGTCCTAATACATAAATTACTAAAAGCATTAATCACCACTGCATCTGGAAAGATAAACTGAATCGCCTTAACATCTCTAAATATATTCTTGCTCGTTGTTGTTGTTCCATCATGATTGAAGCTATCGCGTTACACTCCTTTAGCACTAAAACTGCTACACCATATACCACAAGGGCACAGATTCTATGGTCTGATCAATGTATAATGTTTCCACGCTGTCCCAGTCTTTGCGTGATCGCGCGAGCCAAATTCATCGATCTTCGACCGGAATGCCCTCGTGCTTGCCTTCCGCGAAATTAACAAACACATTTTACACCCATGAGTCCCAGCGTGTCCTTTCTTGGTACTTCTATGGTTCTCAAATCTGTATCCTGCTAATGTAATCCGTGATACAGTATGGATTAACCAGACTTAAATATTATGCTATGAACAGGCGAAAAGTGATGATTGGCCAACAGTAAGCAGTCTGTTAGCACTGGTGTTTTCTTAATACCCATCATTAGCAGCTTTTTGTAGGCATCACGGAGCTCAAATAGTAAGTAGATACATTTAAAACACGCTAACACAAGGTCAGGAAAGCAATAGGGATGTGTGGTCGTAAAAGGGTACAGGAGTCATCAGCAGCTACAGAGCATTCCGCGAAACCATTTCGCTCAAATTCCCAATTCGCTTATCCAACTGACGCTTTGGTCACTATAACGGTGTGCATTCAGATAATACTTTGGTCAGAATACGATAATCTGGACTTATCTTTGAAGAGGCTTTTGATCTGCATCTTCTTCCATTCTGCGAACAACCCTTGCATTATACTTTTAAGCAGAAAATTGTAATTGCAGCAGGTAAACCTTCTATTCCAGCGAGTTTAATCGTTTATTCTACAAATTATAATACCGTCAAAGAGTTCTGGCAGGGATTGCGCAGGAACACCATCGGAAGGACAATATACATTGTCGGCCGACCTCAGACCTCGGGTGAAGAAAACTAAGACTCGAGTATTGAGGCGTAATTAAACTGCACATCTGGCCAAGCATTTCTGTTGGTTGAAGATAGAAAAGCAATACATGATGCATTTGACACCCACAAACCCATATAGTATAAAGCCTGGGAAATTGCATTCAAACCTTTAGAGATCACAATAATTTTAGTAGAACAGTCTTTGGTTTAAAAGAGTTTGCAGGTGCAGGTGCAGCTCTGACAGAAATCTTAGTTGCACCCCAATCAAGTGTGTCTCTGCTTTTGTGTAACCAAATATACTAATGTATGAAAATGATTTACATTCTCTATTTGCCACATCAAAAGGCATGAAGTAATACCCAGCGTGACAGGTTGGTTTAATTAATCTGTTTGATGGCACTTAATGTCATCTTAGATTAATCACTCTGTCCCATCGCGGAGGTACCTATTTGAGCATCGTGGACATGGGCATTCCTACCTCTGTATCTTGTACTATAAATGCCATTGGCCAAACATAGTCCAAATAAGCATGGAAACAGAAAACTGTATGACAAGAATTAACTATGATGCATTCACGATTTACACTTACAATGCATAAATAATGGACGGTATATGTTGTATACATTTCACTTATACAATTAAAAACAAAAACAAAAACACAGAAAGTCAAATTTTACCATTGTATGTACTCTCCTCTGTACGACACACGTCTCTGTGAAGATGTTTTCATATAATTGCAAGAAATCTTTCGAAATCAAAATTTCAGTGCTTGACCATACATGGAAGAAAACGTATTCTTTTTGTATGTTTAAAACCAGGAAGTTTAAGAATGAGAAATTTACAACATTAGAATCGGGACGATTTGAAAGAGGAAATCCCCATCACGACGCACTATTGTTATTATTATTATTATTATTATTATTATTATTATTATTATTATTATTATTATTAGTAGTAGTAGTAGTAGTAGTAGTAGTAGTAGTAGCAGTTGTAATCTTAGTGGTAGTAGTCGTGGAAGTATTAGGAGCAGTAATAAATACTAATGTGCAAATGAAGAATTTTGTTTGTACTGCAAATGATGGATGCTATTTCGTCACATTAGACATGAAACACATGAAATTTGTCTGTCTTTAAGCTTTCTACTATTTATACCCAATGAGAGCTTTACCTCTAGTTTTAGTACGGGGACATGAATTTAATAGTTTGAAATACGTTTTATGTTTTTTAGCAGGCATACATAAGAAAGTAAGTTTTAAAAACTGTGCGTGAAGTCATCGATGTAAGGGTATAAGCTTAATGTATTTTCTGTTAATCATTTTTGCCACATTGACAAATTAATGCAATTGAAGACTATTTTGTTCAATATCATTGTAAATATCCTTGACCACCGTGGAATTAACTCTGCTCTATCCGTGCTTCCGTAATGAAGGGGCAGATTTCTAATACAATTACTATTAATCATTGATAAACGAATACTGGTCGGTTTCTGATACTGGCCGTTATGTGTACATTATATCTGTTTCCCATATATATACCTCTTGTCCTTAAATGTCAGACTTCATGCCGCAAACTATGGAAGAATGAAACGGTTTTTTGGTGTCTTAAACATTTTATGTGTTTCAAAATCAAAATGTTTTTCTATTATCTTTTATTTAAAACATTTTGAAATCAAGGTTATAACACCTGTTTTCTTGCATATATCATAAAGAGATTCATCACTACAAAAGAAAAAAAGCAATTCGTGTGACCTGTTTTATGGCTTAATTGAAGCTGCAATTAGGTCTAAATATCATCAACAATGTTGGTCATATTAATTCAAACCATCTTGCTTTAATAATATTTTTAGACACACATTCAACTGGTGTATAGCGATATAAATGCCAAAGAACCTCTTTAATCGTGGAAGAAGGGCATGATAAAGCATTTGTCTTTCCATTCTGCAAAGTTAGGAAGCCTCAACAACGAACCAAAAACACACGTACACACACGTATATATATATATATATATATATATATATATATATATATATATATATATATATATATATATATATATATATATATATACACATAAAGACGCAAAAATTCAATATACCTGGCTGACGGTAATATCTCCCCCACATTCCACGTTGACCTTAAAGGTGCGTTTGTGCTAGCCCTTTGTAACAAATCCCAGTGAACAGTTGTAGACTTAGTGAACACATTTTCATAGTATGCCTGGCAAAGCGTGCAAAGTAAAGTTGTGAACCCGAACCATCCTTCCAATGGGAACATACTATGCTTGAATGGGATTTCTTTTAAAATCAATTTGAAAGTAGAATCCACATTGTTCTTTAGGCGAGCACGTCTTATCCTGCGTTTGGAATACATAACATTGGACTTCCGGAAAGCCTTCTTTGTTCTGTACATTCATGGATCTGGTTACAGCGTGTTGTTCTATATGGTGGCTCAATGATGCCAACCAAAAGTGTTTTTAAATCTGGTTATTACAAGATAAAATTTTGTTATTACGAGATATGTATTTTGTAATTACGAGATAAAAACTCGTAGTTACGAGATTTTATTTCCTGATTTCGAGATTTTAAACTCGTAATTCAAAGTTTTTTTTATCTCGTAATTATGAATTAAAATCAGGTAATTACGATATTTTATCTCGTAATTGCGAGATAAAAAAAGACAAAAAACTTTTGGTTGGCACTATTGAGCCAACATAGTTCTATACTGGGATCCTGGATCCTTTTTAAAATGTGATTGAATGTAAGATTTGGTATACTTATACTATTCTATACTTTGACGTACGATCTGGTTAAATTTTGCTGTTATTTTCATTGTAAGGGTGCTGATTGACGTATTCTGCACAAATTGTTATTCAATTTACTTCTTTCACAAACGTATGAGATGGACTGTGTGTAGGTTTTGACACGGCCCACTTATTCAGGTATTCATACAATGTATGAACAACTGAAAATGTTTCTAATGCTCCGATTCATTATTAAAATGGATCAGCATGTACAAGCGTATAGAGTAGGGAATTACAAGCAAAATTTAGTTATCAGGGCACTTTGAACATTTCATTAAAATGTGGCACTACTGTACGTTGCAATTATCTATTCTGTACAATTTGTCTGGCATTTTCTTTATATTTTATGGATGTTAGTCAGAAACCAAAAGAAATTTACATAGATCAGCCACGGCACAGGCAAATATACGTGATTTTGGAAGTATGTTTCTCTGTTTGTCAGGAATGTAACATAAACAGTTTTAGTAAATCAGGTCTCCATATATATATATTCTTACAGAATGATATATATACATATAAATTATTCTGATATGGCAGAGACACATATTTACACTGACATTAAGAGGCCTCATAATCATGAAATAATCCATGCAGTCGATGCCTGAGATCATTATTGGAACTAATCAAATTAAAACACTCCTCCAATAAATGAAATATACAATTAAACAAACCACGGCTATATAAGTACAGATATATACAATTTTCAATACGATATTTTGTTGCATTGACTGTGCTTTTTTTAGGTCGATAATGTATGACAGTCGTAGCAGAATGTCAGAAAAAATGTTTATAAAAGATCCGCGGTTTTTTGCGTGTAAAAAGTCATCAGATGCGTTTATAAAATTGCACGCTAAGATATGTATCGAACTAAAATGTCTTGTGTCTCATAGAACGGTTGGTAAATCAGGACTAAGTGTCTTGGTGTTTCATATGGGCAGATGGTTATTGTATATTGGCATGCCAAACCCGAGCTTTCAGCGACCTGTCCTCCTGCATAAGGTCACCTCTACTCCAGGTGATGTACCATTGGGACCAGTGGGGTCAATATAAGGGCGGCAAGGAACAAATCTTCCTCTGATAAGATCTTGGAAGAATCCTTATTTCTGGCCAAAGATTACATGGCTCATTCATCTAGGATAACCTTCCAAGTACACATGTAAGCCCCGCATGACCACTTGTGTGGTTTTATAGGCTAATTGTGGTTAGACTGTATGCATTATGTCCTGTGCAAAGGAGAAGAAAAAGCTGTCAATGGCTGAACACACACAGATGGGGTGCTTGATAGAACTATTGCACCTTTGAAAAATAAGGGCCACATATTTGTCAGACTCAGTTTGTAATGTATCAATCTATCATATATCCCCCTTCTTTTTTAACCCTTACTCGTTCTTAGGAAGTAAATTATCGTCTCTTCAACGTTTTTATTCAAATTCCGTACTTTCGAGTCTGGGCTATTTCATTGGCTTATGTAGCCTCTGTGATATTGGGCAAAATTCCAAATGTTGATCGGACCCAATTTATTCTGTGTCTATGATATGACTACTTGTTATAACTATATATCAACATGTTCAGTAGAAGTAGTGCTCTTGGGTTGCCATGGCAACCAAAATATTGTTTCATATTTTGATATTTTGCAAAACAAAAACCTTCATTTTTATCAACACGTAATTGTTGATCAAGGTCAGTGTTGCATTTGTAGAACTTTAGTGGTCGGATCTTGATATAATTTCGGGCAGTTGCCATGGAAGCCATGCTAGTCACCCGATCCAATAATTGGGCCTATTAGTGCAATCTACATAGCAACATGGATTTAGCAAAATTTAATTGAAACACATACGTAAGCATATTTTGTGAGAAACTTTTGCAACAGGAAAACTGCAAATATACCTCAGAATATGCATTGCCAAAATTATCGCAAGATCACCTAAGGTCACAGAACATGGCCGCCATCTTGGATTTTTGCGCTAGTGATCTAGGAAGGTGAGCCCGCATGCACGCAAACTCCGACTACAATGGTAATTTGGGTGAGTCCGCGTATACGTGGACTCTGAGTAGAAAGATTTATGGATTTTCGAGCTGGGAATTGTAGATCTGCCAAGACCTACCACGATGGCACGCCCTCATGTCATCAGCTTTTTTTGATGGAATGAAAACAACGCGCATTCAGAAAAGCTATTGGCTTGGTCCTATTCGGACGAAGAAAGGGTGTTAAAGTATATTTCATTTCTATCGTGCACATGGTATTTAGCGCAGTTCATGCGCAAAAACATTTTGATGGAGACGTCATACAAATTAATAAACCGTTGTAAATTTAAGGAAGCAAATATTTTTATTACAAATATTCTGCTGCATACCATATAAAAACTTGCCCGTGATTCTGCTGAAGGTGCCTGGTGGTTTGATAAGCGTGTCTGGTCATGATGAGCTATGTTAATATTATGTTTGAGTGGCCTGTAAATTGTGATGACGACAATGCCTGTTTTGTAGGTAGGTATATATGGGTGTGAAGCTTTAATTGATTATAGGTGCACATTTTCCACACACTATCCAAATTTCCTTTCATTGTCATATTTTAGTTGTATCCTAAATTGACGTCATTTTAATTTATACTTACTTTTAAGTTGTTTGTACCCATACCTTTCTGGCGCATGAATCCTCAGTGCAGTTGGTTTCATTTATGACCAAGTCCGCTTTCAAAATGTGGGCTATAAATCAATTATGAAAGTGAATTTTTAATGATTTCAAATCGAAACAAAAGTATTTTACAGCAACGTGTGAATATGCCCTTAATTGTTGACAATTTGGACATTTTACCAGTTATTCAGAATACAACTCGTGGATAGGCACAACCATAGTCAATACTTAATTTGACAACATTGTTTTTGTGTCACATTGTGTACACTGGGAGACCCAACGTAATTGTAAGATACACTAGTAAAACCTTTCGGCGGCAGATGGTACATTTTCGGTGGCCTCCGGCAGAAGATAAGTAGGAGCCTTTTGGGATCAGTGGACCAAGGCGACAGGCAGCGGCACTCGGCGGCAGGCCCTTCTTGATTCCATTTCTGCTGCTCTGTGCCGCTATCTGCCGCTCTCTGCGGCAAGGCTTTGGACGCAGCCCACTATTGAATGCAAAATAAAAATAAAAATGACTGGAATATAAAACCGGGCAAGTAGCTAAAGAGTACCACATCAAGTATCTCCATGTATATACCGCTTTGTCAAAATAAACCAATACATGTATGATGCATCTTAGCCCAGAATTAGCTGATGCATGATTATTTAGCAAGCTGGATTGGTTTTATCATTCTGTTGGTAGTGCACACACACACACACACACACACACACACACACACACACACACACACACACACACACACACACACATATATATATATTTATATATATATATATATATGTATGTATATATACAGAGAAATCATTTGCAATTGTAGCACAGTAGGCCTATCTTTCCACTTCTATTTACATATACATCAATTTAACTCACACACGCACATGCATGTGCACACACGCATTATCTTGCACGCATATGTATATTATATGTAACACATGAAAGTGTTCTTTGTAATAAATGCCATCATGGAATTACCTTGAAACACCTACCCCGCCACCAGAAAATAAACGAATGAATGGATGAATGAATAAACAAATGACTTTTCATTTTTTTTTCAAAGCCTGTACCTGCACATCAAAAGTACAAAAGTTCAAAAGTTGTTAATTGCCTAAAAATGTAAAGGCATGTGCTTCTATTAGAAAGAATAATTATGTCGATGTGCAAATACATACATCTGTATTTCCTGGACGTCCTCCTTTTTTCTTTCTTTCTTACTTCAATTTTATTAGGCTATGTCATGATACGACATGAAAGAGTAAAAAAGAAAAGAAGAAGAAGAAGAAGAAGAAGAAGAAGAAGAAGAAGAAGAAGAAGAAGAAGAAGAAGAAGAAGAAGAAGAAGAAGAAGAAGAAGAAAAAAGAAAACATACAGGTAATGAACAATGTCACACCATTTTATTCACATGTTCATATCAAATATCCATCTGTGCAGGTAAAAGACAGCGCAGTCTGAGTGCTCAAATTTATCTGCATATCTATAAGTTAAAATGAAAACATCAGTTGCGGTTCAACTTTGTGCACATATCTGGTCTGGTACTATACTGATTATCGTAAGTCATGCAACTTGACCTTGACCCACCTCAGATTCAAAAGGCAGCCATGGACTTGATGTAATATGTACTTCCAATGTCACCGTCATGTTTTTGGAGTGTATTGAACCCATTTTTGTTCAGGTACCTCTCCCCATTCTCCCCAAAATGGCCTTTATGAAGCGCAGAATTTGGTCACAATTTTGATAGGAGCCAACCAAGCTACTGTAGGTGACACATGGCAGGGAGAAGGCACCTCACTGAGGGTGAAAAATTGGAGATTGCGTTCGTGCAGTGATAGCAAACAACGAGGTGCTACCCGATATTGAAGGCTTGAAAACATTTTGGCAAGAAAACGTCAATATCTCAAAATGCCAAAAACTTTGCAATGAGCTAAAACTTGCCATGAAAGTGTTTGTCAGTTTTTCCAAGATAGAAATGGAATTGATTGACTGTGAAATTGTTATGTGATGCGTTCCTTCAACCATAGCTTTTTTTTTGTGACAAAGACACATTCAATTTTATGTTAAAAGACCGAAATTTTTCTCCTTTATGATTTGAAGGATGCATTCAGCTTCCAATTTGGGTACTTTTTGACAAAATAATAAAGCTCTCTCAGTATACCTCTTATTTTTCAATTTCTGCAATGTCAATGTTGCTGTCAGTGACATTTGGCCTGTGAACAATACAGCTGTTGTGGATGATATCAGTTAGTTGGGTGCCACCACTCTTCACTGGTTGCAGCTCATGGCTCCCCTTATTTCTAGTGACATATCAAACTTTGAACATCAAGTTGCCTATAGGTTCTTGTACCAATGCAAGATCAATCTTGGACTTGGTCGAACCTCTGGCCACAACGTCTCCAAGTTTGAAGCCAAGTGGTTACAGTCCTCGCTTTCTGTGCGAGGGGTACGGGGTTCAACTCCCGGCCGATCCAAAGGGATTCTTCCCTGGCTCTTCACATGCAGTGACTACTTAACTGTTCAAAGGCTTAGTGGGACATGTTTGGGTTACCTGTGCCTGATTATGTCAGCGGCGATGACGGCGGCTGCAAGTCCCCTGACTCAGTAGTGGCCGCTATAAGAAATGCACTCACGACAGGTCCCCGCACACACGTGTGAATGGGTGATTGAGTGGCGCGTGGAAGAGGGCCCTGGGGAAGATAAGCGTCAGCTTACCAGGTTTAACCCCATATAAATAATGTTTACCTTACCTTACCTTACCTTACCCTAACTTACCTTACCTTACCTTACCTTACCTTACTGGACTGTCTGTGTTCGTCATGTATGTTCCACAAAGAGATCATCAATTTTGAACCTTCTGATATATAATTAATAATTCCAATCTAGGTCCACAAATGTGCAGAATCATTCTGTTCACAAATGCAGCTTGTGTGTGCATGATCTAGACTCCATTGGAAATCACAAACTGCTTTTGTGTGAGAGAAACTTGTCTTTTTAATGAGTCACATTTAATTACCAGGTAGTTTTATGGCTCTGTCGTTACTAGATTTGGTCAATCGGAAGACATAAAGTTATAGCCCAGACTGTAAGGCATTATAAGCTTGTAAGAAGTTGTAAATTTTGCCAATATCGTTTGTAAAAGCTTGCTGTTGAAAAGGATCATAAAGCATTCCTTGCCAAGTACAATTATTACCAAAAATCATAAACTCTGTAATTGATACACGAATCAATTTCTTGCTTCAATTACTGTCCGTGATTTCTATTATTTGAGTCCTTTTTATGATCTTCTTAGGTGAACTGTTCAAATTGGAAATATCTATGTCAAAGAACCTCTAAGGGAAAGACAAATTTCTAGATGCACATTCCGGCAGTTTCTGAACAAGGCAAATGGCATGGAAAGGGATATGACAAGAGGGAAGAAGAAGCTCTTACCAGAGGAAGAATGTAAAATAGTGTTTGTGGGGGCTCTACAAAAGGGCTTTCATGTAGATCTCTCTGATGTTGATCTCCTTATTACAGAAATGAAATCATCACAACACGGAGGCACTGAAATCAGCGCAACAAAAAAAATTTTATGTTTGTGTGGTAAGAAACAAAAAATATGAAAAATTTCAATCAGGTACCAATGCCAGTCATCTCACCTTTGAACTTGTGGGCAATATATCACAACGTCATTGTGACTCGACCATTTTTGGATTAAATTAAAACTCCACAGGCTGAGCAAGACAGGCTATTATGGCGAACAGATAACATTTTTCTAAGTAAAATGTATGCTCCCTTTAGTATCACATTCTTTAGTAACAGCTAAAAAGAATAACTCAGTGTGGTTTCTGAAGGCGCACACCTTTATTCAGCTTCTGCTTACAGATCAACACCTACAGATTAGACTGGGACGTTAATGTAGATTTTACATACATTAGATAATTGATCCCGAGAATACAAATGATCAAAAGACTATTTCAAGTTCAAAAGAAACCACATATTTATATATTGCATAATCTGTTTTGAACGACAAAGCATTTTTATCAAAACTTTCTCCATTGAACATTGTTGTGGGTTTGTCTTGTTCACTGTTTGGCGAAAAATAGTTTGTTCATGTATATGACTGCATATCATGATTATTGTTTCTTATAGATAAGCATAGGCCTTTACAATTAAGCAATTACCAAACTTTTGAACTTGGCTATAGCTGATCCCCCCAAACCCGACTTATCTTTGGGGGCAGACTGCAACAGAGAGTGGCAATGCCGCCGGATGCCGCTGGCCGCCGACTGCCGCAGCCTGACGCTGAAAATGTACCATCTGTCGTCGAAAGGTTTCACTAGTGATAGTTACCCATGATTTCCTAACAATCTTTTCTGTTGTAGGTACGACACCAAACTTGCAGGCTTTTTACATAACAATGCACTATGCTAAATCATCACTTGGGATACATGTAGCTTAGCCTGCTGCCCTGGATAGTTAATTCTAACTTCAAACGCATCTCTTCTGCCTCTACGTCAACATTATTCAAAGCTGGTCTTTATTCGTTAAAATGGTCTCAATGGATACATAGTCTATGCACTCGAAAGCATCTTGATAGTTTAAAGTGTCCATGTGCGGGTTATGTGACCTCCCTCTGGTAAACAACACGGAGCCTGCGTACTGATTTGAGTCAAATCAAAGAGTTTCAGTGGTCGTTAGCATGACTCCAGTACCAATCATTTTGCACTCCGAGGTCAAATAATATTGATGATCAGAGATTGGTTTTACTTCATTCGGAAATGTTACTCAAGGAGCATATAGTTCTGGTTGAGTTGTCAGTACATGACAAAACTTGTGCTTTACAGCGTAATCCACGTTGTCTCTCTGTGTTACGATATGTCCCATTCATATATTGAAAGCCACCAGTGACAAAATTGTAATGACGTGGATCCACCGGCAAATCTTACACAAAAGCAGACTTCTTTCAAAGTTAGTTTTAATAAATGGCAGTAAGCAAGCTACACAACTAAAGTAATTGCTGATAGGTTACTGTTCATTGTATTCATCTTATTGGTTCAAAATCTCAACAAGTAGCCCGTATCCTTCCATAACCAGAAGCATCATCAAAGCAAGGTACCTTAAAGGGACAAAATATAAACAGGGAAAAGCAAATGTACCTACGATGATCAATGCATTTAATTTATCAGCAGGCATTCCCAGAAAAAACAAAAAGCTGCATCATGGCTATGAGTCAGAATATTTTGTTGTCAGCGTAACACAAAAGGAAAAAAAAGAAAGAAATAAGGTAAATAAAGAATATTCTATAAAAACTTCCATATAAATTTGCAATTTCCTGTAGCGATTTCTTAGGACGTTAGAACTGCCGTAAGGTAATTTAAGGCGATGGTGCAGAGTAAAGTGTTGGTACGATGCCCGTTTGTCAAACAAACAAAACAACACATCCGTATTTCAGTGCACCAGTCCTGTTTAAATCAAGAATATTCACCCATACTCCGGTTTTATCCGTTTAGTTAAGTTAAATATATTATATTATATATATTACCTTTACATGGTTGTACTCTGAATGCAAAAATTAAAATAAAAGTGACGTAATAATTTCATACTTGAATAACGCCACATACATGTATACCTGATGCCCTCGCCTTGGAACTCCTGTTCACAAAGGAAAGATTAATATAATATTGATGTTCAAGAATGGACATATTTTGGGCTGATGCTTGTAAAGTTCAAATGAACAGCTAGACTTATTGCATTATGATAAAAGCCCATCTAATTGTAAATACATATACGCCCAAAATCAAAGTGCTGCGTGATCCTATTTATAAAACATCGAAATGAATATCTCTACTTGCACCAAATCTGTCGTTTCTGAGCATCCATTTCAGAAGACAAAGCTTCCAATTTCATAAATATCAAGAATACGATATTGGCTTCCTTTTTTTGTTGTTGTCAGCTCAGCTGACTACCTGGGGCGTATTCATAAAACTTACTAAGCACAAGATTTGACTTATTTTAAGCACAAAACTTAATGTCAGGTGTAAGCCGTATTCATCAAAAATCTAAGTGCAAGATTCGTCTTAGTTTTAGATGAAAATTTAAGCAAGGGTCTCAGTAGTCTTAGAAAAACAAAATGGCGGCTATCGTACACATTGTGCAGCACCGAAATCGCAACTTAATTCGCCGTGGAAGGGTGTTCCTGAATCGAGAGGATCCTCTAGAATGACTGAACTCAAATATGCCTGGTCCATTTGAAAGTTATGTGAGCACAGAGGTTCCAAAAAGTAATCATTTGGGGGTCCAGGGTACGAAACCCCCGGAACCCCACAGGTTATGACAAAATAAGGCTTCATTTGGAGGTTTTACCTATTTCGTCACTAAAAATGTAATGTTGCTGCCCAAGAAACCCTACCAAAAAGACCCAAGTTTATGACACAAAATGTATCCGAGTTCTAGCTAATATATACGGAATATTTGAAGGGTAATATTAGCTACCAAGAGTTTTCGACTTTGCTAATCGAATATTATTTTTTTTACTATAAACAGAACAAAATTTAAACTTTTGCAAGCAGGGACGGATCCAGGAATTTTTTGCAATTGTGGGGTGGGTGGGTGTCGGCGACTTGAGGGCGAAGCCCGAATGCGAGTGCCGAAGGCACGAAGCTTGGGGGAGGGGGACGTCTGGGGGACGTCCCCCGCAAAATTTTAAGGGATGCAAACTTCACTAAACTGGGCTACACAAATCAAATTCCGCTATATATGTGATTAAATTCACATAAAAATGAAACAAAGAATATATGAGTCAGTGACAAATAATTTCTGGAAATATGTATTTCTGACCTATACACACTTTCCCACGGAATGCGTGCATATTACGCCAAGTATAGCTGCTCAACAGAGCCAAACTTTGTCCTAAGTTTATTATCCTAAGTCTGGCCGTGAATGTGTTTGAATGAAAGAGCTTTGCATGCTTAATTTGAATATCATTTAATTATAGTGATTCAAATATAAAAATTATTGTGAATAAAGTTTCTTACAGCAATGAAAGAGTTAAGAAACAAAACAAGTATGGGTAGATGAAAACAAATAATATGCCTACATTAACAGCTTTAAAACTTCATTTATTATAAAGAACAGGAACAGAAACATGGCAGGCCTACCATGCCGCGTTTAATCTTTGGTACAAGTGCTACATTTTTGTTTTTTAAGTGGTTAGGCCTATATATTTTGGAAAATAGTATGTATTCAAGGAACAATATTTCAAAGGGTGAGTGGACCAGTTTAAACCACCGGTTGACTTTTATGGGTGATTGGAGTGAAGTTTTCTTCACATTAGTAATTTGCAACTCCAAACCAAAAATAGCCAAAGATAGGGAGTGACATATTAGGCAAACCACCTTTGGGTTCTTCTGTCTTGTCAGTTAGCTGAGTTGACAACAAAAGAAGAAAAGTGGGCCACAAATACCGTTTTCGTGATATTTATGAATCTGGTATAAAAAAAACCCCTCTACCTCCACTATAACGCCAATGCGTCGTAGCCCACAACCCACAGCACAACATGGCCAATGAGTATTTATCGAATAGTTGTGAAAAGCACGACACACATCCCCAAACTTCACTCCAACGGGGAGTTGCATGTATTCTCGAGGCTGCAAAGTCGGCTCTACCCTCACTTGATACAAGTGCAAGTGCTGAAGCGCTTTACACAGAGGTCAGGTCGTCTCAGAGTTATCCCCCGTGCTGTGTTTGTGTGGGGGGGAGGGGTGGTGATGGTGGAGGTGGGGGTGGGGGGTAGGGGTGAGGGTGGCCGGGAAGAAAAATACTGGGGCAACCACAGTCAAGTGCTTAAGGGTCAGTGTTTCAAGAATATGGTCTCGGCACACACAGGAGTGCTTTGGATCAAAGTTAGAGGCGAACCCTGTCCTGTTCACACTTCTGAGCCACACTCCGGACCGTTTTGACTCCCTATGTTGGACAGGAAAACTAACTTGAAGAAAAAAATAAAAAGAAAAAGAAAAGCACTCTTATTCTTATCTCCCTTGGGTGAATTTATGCTGCATTTGCTTGCAGCACACTGCACCGTTTTATTATTAGATGGACTATTGCTCCAAACTGACCTGCGATAAGCAAAATCACGGGATAATGTCCTCAGCATTGCGGCGCCAATGATGATAGTTGAAAGTGTGTCTTCCCTGACGTCACTCCGTCTATACAGTGGAAGCTGTCTTAAAGGACCACCCATGGGACCTGTGAAAAATGGTGACAGGTGATCCCTAAAGGCAGGTACAATTAAACTAAAATATGGTAGTGGGGCTTGTGAGACTGTTCCTTTGGCACAGGTGGTCCCTTAGCAGAAGTGGGCTCATAGGCAGGTTCTACTGTAGTTCCATACCAAAGTGGCCGGTCACGCTAAATTTAAAGGACAAAAAGCAGCTGGTACTTCAGTTTAAAGAAAAAAATTGTTAATGCAAAAAAGTTCTTCCATTTGAAATATGCATGCAGATGATTTTCAGAAGACCAGTTCTGTTCGTTTTGTTACAAAAAGACGAGCTTTTCATTTGAACTTGAAGCAAAATGACACCTGTGAGTTGTACCATTACAGACAACTGTGGCAGAATCATTCTCTATTTCGAACAAAATTCTCATTATTTTAAGGACAGTTAATGGAACTTAACTAATATGCAAAATTTTACATATCTTCTGATAGATTCTAATGGCCAATAAAGGCACAGACTGCGCTTGAACTAATGACGTGTTCTTTGCATTCATTTTGACATGTAGGGACGTGCTTTTCATTTATTTCTGTCTATAGTATTAAGTTAAGTTCCGAGAATGTTTGCACATTTTCGGTTTGTAATTATTTGCAGTAATTGACAACAAGAAAAAATATATGAATCTCTCAAAATATTGATCTAATTTTCCCATGTATCAAGAACAAAACTCATGATTTTTTACAGGTGTCATATTATAAATTTTTGGCTCAATATTGAAAAAAAAAGAGAAATGCCCTATTTCATTTCAAAATGCACTGAGCACCTTTTTTTTTTTACACAATAGTTTATAAGAGTGTTTGTATGGATGTGTTCATATCCGTTCATTTATGTCCTAAACAATGCGTACACTATGTACCTAGGTTATTCAGTGGCTTATGATGATTATGGTGACTGTCCACCCGTACATGCAATTTTCTACTTTTAAGCGTCGGCAATGTAATGTAAATAGATCAAACAAGACAAAATGGATTTCGACCTTATCTTTACTTATGTTTTAGACATCTTTGTATGGATTTATAATGAAATTCATATTTCCTTATCGTTTATTATGATAATTGATAATGCGTTAAGTATTCCAGGGAAAGAAGACTCAAAACACTTTGGTCAACACTCATGAACATGCTCCAAAATAGAAATCGTGCAGCTTTGGGTGTTTTCAGTAATGTTGTAACTGATGGCATGTTGTCGTGCCCAATTCGTTGCCACATTGTTCAGTTCACTTTCACAATTGAAACATTAGCACTGAAAGTAATCCGTGGATAAGTAAGTGAATTACGTGAGCCAAAAACAGAGTATGTGGTCGAAAACAAATACTACAGTCCTTCAATATACAGTTTGTTGCAGATTATCTCCAAGTGGCGGTTTAGTTGTCATAGTAATCGAATATTTACACTGATATCTTTCTTTGCTCACTGTCACAAACCACATGTGAAGGATGAACTTTCGTGAGCTCATCCGATGTAGCAATATTGCATGTTTGGTCCCCTTTCCAAAACAGTATGTAGAACATCCATCAAATCACTCATTTAATATGAGTACATGTCATGATGTAAGTACACATCGTTACAAATCTTTCTTTAGATTTAATTCTACCAAGTCGAAATAAATATTTAGTCATCTAAAACTAAATTTTTGGGTGGAATGTTGAAGCGGCTTCTAATATGTTTCCTTTAGCTGTACCGTACTTTATATATGATGCCACATGACACGAGGAGGGTTTTGTTGTGTTAGTACACCTTTCAGTGCTGAAAACTACTTTTATGAATGCGCTTTACTGTAAAAAAAAAATAGATAAATAAAAAAAAGAAAAAATTTCCCGGTGTGTTACTTGTATCGGGGCTTTTCCATCGATCAAATTTAAGGGATTATAGCTTTGCATGAAGCTCTAATTTTGAAAGTGAATAGCGCCCTGAGATGCGTTTTGTAATAAAGTGTTCACTGTATCCAATCACAAGCTGTGCTGATGTATATACATTCATACTAATATTTCTTAACGTACCTGTATTCTTTTGGGAATGGAATTTTCTTGCTATTGTATTCATTGCCATATTTTCGAGGTTTTGTAGTATTTGTCATGATGTAGCGTTGCCGACGTCTTGATAAGAATGTCCTGTCAAAAAAGGAAAACAGACATTGATGAATGCACTGAAAGCAAAGTTTATTCATCAAATTACATTAAGCAGGTATTTCTATCAATATAAAGGGTAAGGCATCCTTCGTTGTGTGATCCGCAGAAGTCTGTACTTGTCGTTTTGCAAGAATCTCCTATTTTGTTTATTAGTAGAAGGAGCCAATCTGGCGCGGCTATCTGACGGCTGCCTACCGCATTGTTTGCATGCGAGCCATAGCATTAATTGCAGGTTGAACTCAAATTTTGCCTCTGCTCTCTGAATGATATCAAAAACAACAAATATAAACATTTCAAACTTAAGGATGTTCCAATAATCCTTTCAAACAAGAAAATAAAAGCAACGCCACATGGTGAACATAGCACGTAAGACCTAGACACATTACATTCTCCTCAAAGTTGTTTTAAAAAAAGAATCGAAACAACGATTTTGTGTAAGTCGCAAGTAGCAAGTCCATTCCCTTGCACTAGCAAACACAGACAGAGAGAGAGAGAGAGAGAGAGAGAGAGAGAGAGAGTGCTCATACTTTCATTGGCACAGTCAGAGAGCCCCCCAAGATAATTATCAAGGTCCACATATCTGTGTTATTGCAATTTTCAAGCAACTGCTCCAGAGGCTCTGGAGTTTTTGTGAGACTGTGGGATTTAAGGATAGGGGGAAAGGTCCATGCCTTGCTTAAAATAAACAACATGAGTACACGAATGAATGAGTGAGTGAATAAATAAATAACCAGACAAACAAACAAATAAATATGAAACCGACAACGTCCTGGAAGTATGTATTATTGATCAGGAGACCACAGCATAAACCAATATTTCGCCATTGTGTCGGACTGAAAACGGTAGGAGGTAGAACTTACTTTGATCCTCTATCCATTTGAAAGTGACTGCTTAGGGGAAACAACCTAACATGAAAATTGTTTTGAATTTGTGAAATTTGTACAGCGAGAGGCAGCAGAGGAAGATATGCAAGACTCTAACATCAATTACGCGTCTATGCTCAATATGCAAGCTGCTAAGTTGAATAACCTGTTTTTGATTATATTATATTTTCAAAGCATATACAACTCTTCCTGTAAAAGACCACATCCGATTCTATGGGAAGTCTCAGCAAGAGCAAAGAGATGTTTTTCATATCGTGTACATGTTGTAGACCAAAAGACCCTCACCAATGTGTTACCCGTCAGTATTATAATGTCTATCTCCAAATCATTTTGATACGTTTTATGAACTATTATACAATGAGGTGTCTCCATGTGTTAGTACCATACATGTGACACATTCTCATAGCCTCTGAGATCCAGACAATGCGGTGACTCTCTCAGGTGGCACCGAATGCGCTTTTAAAAGTTACAAGAGACAGATTAGCTTGAGCAAGTCCATGAACAGTGATTCTAACCAAACATAATTAGACCACCAAAAGTGTTAACTTAGCAACTACTGTTCCTTTGTTTTACATAGCACCGGTTGTATAGCCTATGTTGAATATTTATAAACAGTGATCTTCATTCTTTGATCTCAACTAGCAAATACGCAGCATGCTTATTCATTTCCCGCCACAACTGCATACCTGGTTGTCTTAGGGACCATAGTCTCACCTGGCAAGATACGGGTAGCTGCCTGTGCGCGGAAAGGAGATATCACTAATATTTTAGAAATAAAGAATACTTAGGACAGGCAAACAAAAATATATTCCTGCAACCAATGACAATGTTAGAGTTTTTGTATTCATCTGTGATCATATGCACAAAAGATTTTTGTCTGATACAAAATTTCTGATGTTAAGAAACTCAACTTGTTTGATCGTGACCTATTTAATCGTAGGTCTAACATCATATTATCAATTCCGATGTTGACCGATATATGTTTTTTTGGCTATGATGCAGAAATCATGCTCAATATTTCAGGTTTATGGCTTAGTCATTATGTGATCCAGATTTAACGGTAAAGCACTGGATCAAGGTAAGATCTATTTTATAAAATAGAAATGTTAATCTGAAAGTTCACATTACAGGCAAGAATATAGATTGAGTAATCCTGCAAGTTGTAATCAAATATTAGGCCAATGTTGAAATGATTCGGGCCAGAATCACATCAATTTCAATTTTAGGAGCAAATTCAGGACTAAACCAAATTCTTTGTGAGTACAACCACTGAAGTCAGTTAAGGACCCCATATTACCTTGTATCCATGTAGGTATATATGAATAAGATGAATGGGGTGCTGTACCTCTGGTCACACTGGACAGTGCGCGTGAGTATGTCAATGTAATAAAAGTGGTCTTGGTGTATTGAAGAAAATATGACGTGGAACTTTGATATTCTTTTCTTATACCCCGCCTTGTGCCGTCTTATGACAAACGCCTTCATCCCTATTTTTTTCTTTTCTAGTTTTTCATACGTACTATGTAATAAATATCATCACAAACATCCAAGGTAGGAATGTAGCACCAAACTCATCTAAGATATGAAATTCCCAATACAAATTTGAGCGGGAAGACGTTTTCAAAGAGGCTGTAAATGACTTTGAAATTATAATTGTGTTGAAGATGCTAGCTCAAGCAGAAAAAAAAACTAATTGCTTGTTTTGCCTCCGTATTAGAATAATTATAAGAAGTATAACCTGACATTACCGCGCTGGTCTTATTATCTGAAGCATGTCTAGTCAATCTATTCCACTATTTTATCATCTTTATTGTTATAATGAAGACATTCGTCTACATATAATCAAAATCGATGATCTCGCCAACTATACCTAATCTAGCAATTTAGCATATTTTACGCATTTTTCACACTCAAAATCTTGTAGACTTCCTTGATTACAGAAACCTCTGCATTTGGTCACACCAACAATCAATATCTATTAATTTTGCAGTGAAAATCAACTTAATACGATGCCAGTATTCAGTGCAGACATACATTCTTGACTCTAAAAACATCAGTATTTCATCCGAGCTGTCTTTTTTTAGACTATTATAGATATTAAATCATGGAGTCAAACGTTTTTGTTTGTCATTTTGTTCAGATACTTAGTCTTGTATTTTCATAACACATGCATGCAACGTATTCATGTTTTGAGTTCTTACAACGAAGCTTAAGGTTAAAGCTCCATGTTATCAGCGTGAAGTCTTTCTTCATCTGGGAGCTTATTTTATTCACATTAATCCGTCAATAACTAAATTAACATTGTCGTGTGTGAAACAGGTTCCGGAATGATATAATTGCTGACACGGGAATTTCTCTGTTTAACCGCATACCGGACAACACTTCTATTGTTTTCAAATTCTACGCCTTGCTTTCTTTCAAATATGAAATATAAAAAGCTGCTGGCCTTTCAGTTGACAAAAAATGTTGGCTCTAACAACACAGACCATGCGATGGTATATGGAAAAGAAACAGGTACAGGTTGGTGTTTGATACGTGTCATTTGGCAATTTAAAAGGACGAGTAAAGATTTTGCAAAGAAACTCAGTTAAACATATTTTGTATCTCACTAAAACATCATTTGAAGCTGTGCATTCTATCATGAAACTCCAGTTCAGAACAGTTCACTTGACATATGCCTCCTTCAACTGTAATGTCTAAATTCTTCATTTAGACATATGAGTGACTTTTCAAAGTGTTACAAAGCGTGCAAATTATAAAAAGTAACATATAATCAATGCATTGAATGTAAATCCATCGGAATGTGAGTGATAAATCTAAGACCATATTCACTGGCGAAACAGCTTTTACTACACAGCTCTAAATATTGTGTGGGGTTTGATAATGAAAATGTACTTAATTACCGTTGGTTCAACTACAAACTGATCATTCAGTCTGATATGGTTCTTGTTTGTAAATGTAATGAAGTGGTATTTTGAGTTCCCAATGATGTTAGATAAAATTGCCGCTTTTCTTCAATTGACCTGAAAGCCACCAATCCTTGCTCGTTATTGGAGGCTTATTTGAGAGTTTGGGTCAATTCCGAGTGACAATAGTTATGGGAAGTGTTGCCGATCCAACGGATACTTTCATTTGCAGCGGGAGCAAAACATAGCTTGGATGTGGTAACTACATTTAGCTTCAGATAGGACGATCTGACACTGTGATCAGAGAGGACGTCACATGGGGAACGATGTATTCTCCGAGTTAACGACACAGTGAACCGTTACCACCAAATACAGCCAAGTCTGTTCTGCCAGCAGAAAACACGAAGATGGAGTAAACGAGACGAATAAAAAGTTACCTAATCAAGAAAATATCGAATTTCTTGCCGAGCTTTACTCTGTTACAGGACTTGCAAATCTGACCAGCAACATCTTAATACCTAGATTTGAAGCACACGCAACGGAATGATTTATATGCTGTTCACGATATGTGGTGGGAAAAGTTAAGTCTGCCTTAAAGACAAATCACTGGGTTGGGAGGCAATGTATGGATGCTGATTTTATTGGTGAATAACGCAACCAAGAAAGAAACCGGAAACTCAAAGACTATGTCGTCCTTGAATCTATCCTCATTGTATGCAAGACACCTATGTAATTCTGTAAGAATTACCAGGCATTAAGCCGAGTGATAGAGTCTTTCCAATCGTTTCTTATAATCTGATTATGAGATGAATAATCAGATTTAGACCAACAATCTATTGAAATGTGAACGATAGCATGGAATCAATAAAAGCCCATGTAACAGTTACGAGTGAAATAGGCAACCAAGTAGGTGTTGCTGATCAATGGCTTTGATAAAATGTCCAACATCTGAGCGTGCACATTTGCAATTGACAGCTTGGGAAAGGTGCAACATTGGTTTGTTGATTACAGAAACCATTTCCGCCATAGCTACAACCCTAGAAATGGGTAATCGCTAAGTAACTGAAAATGCTCTGACCACATTACACATGCAACGGGTTGTAGTGATGTGATCAGGCTTGGCGAAGAAACGCCTCACATTCTTTAAGCTTACTTAACTGTAGCTGTAAAAGTAGTCTACATGTAGAAAGAAAATGTTACACATCGCATTCCACATGACCAAAATTTTGTAAGCAGTGCTTTAGTAAGAAATTCAAATGTAATAACTCAGTCTTATGGACTATATATCGCACGGCCTGATACACGTTCAATGGGTGTTCTCACATTAGACATTCTATATCAATGTCAAAAGTATTTAATATAACCGAATGCACCCTCGTAGAGGCAATAACTTGGCTTGATCTATTATGGAAATATAGCCGTATTGCAAGGTTTATTTCTATTCTGTGTTTTACTCTCCTGTACTCACGGGTATTGGTTTTCAGTTTATTAAACTTGTCCTAGTTCGATGTTTTCATTGTCTTTTCCCACGATTTTTCGGTTTAGTCGAAATAAGGTATAGAATAGTGTAAATCCAGAAATGTCACAAAAAGATCCACCCAATAATAACTGTTCACTGACAGAATGCATTTTTTCAAAAGCAGAAAGCTACTGCTTCGGGCAAAATGATGCACCTGGTGATATTGCAGAATTAATAGATAAAATGTGTAAGTTATCATGATCCTAAATGAAGAACGTGCCAAAAAAAAATTATTTAACAAATCCAGTTCGGTACTATGCCCTACAATACATGTACGTCCCTCAAAAGTCTTAAAGAATTAAACGTTTTAAAATTTGCCCAAATAATTTATCACAGCTCATATTATATGCATTTCATGTACATGTATTTCTTTGCTTGTTTAATTTAACTATCATCTGATGTATGTCGGGATTAAACTTTTTTTTAAAGTTCCCTAAATAATTTGTCGAAGTTTATATTATATACATTTCATGAAAATGAATTTTTTGCCTTTTAAATTCAAATATCATCTTGTGTATATCCCTCATTACTTCAAAAACATATTAATTCCTTTAGGTTTGGGGGTTGGGGGGCGGCGGATTTCGCACATTCATGGATATATACTTCATAGAATTTATTTATGTATGTCGCCCTATGGAGTCTGACTTGGCTAGGCCGAGGATTGCCTGAGACTTCACGGCTGCCGCAGTGAGACAAAATTAGTTGGGCAAGTTACGCTGAGAAGTACAAAGTTAATATGTACATAATAGAAGATTGCCGGAGCAGATAAAAATATGCTGTCGCTATCTCTTGAGCTAGTGTAAAAAAAAATTATATACCCAGGCTCGCACAACTGTTTGAAAAACCTAAACACGAAAGTTTGCCCACCTTTAGCACCATCAACAAACTCAAGCCATATACCTTTACATTCTTTGAAACAGCCATGGGACACCTTATCAGCACGAACCAGCACAAGGAAGATTAGTACACCAAATTTACATACCCACACATGTAATATGTAATCTATATTACTTTCTGAGGTATCTATGTAAGAATTATGCCACAATAACACAAAGCATCATCATGACATTATCTTTGTCCAGAAAATCAGTTTCAACAATTGGAATTTGAAATATCGAAGTGAATCTCAGCATAGTCATTTCAAAACATGGTTCCAATTCGTTAATAAACCGACGAAATGAAAAATGTAAAACAGGAACAAGTGTTCAACGATTGGGTATCATGAAAAAAACCTGGAAGATCCCAAACGCTATTGACGAATATATATATATATATATATGTGTGTGTGTGTGTGTGTGTGTGTGTGTGTGTTGCTGAAGGCCTTGGTGTGTAGGCCTTTTTCTTGAGGTCGGTGGTAATATCAATAATGCTTTTAATTATTTGAACTGTCTGGTGTTGAAGGACGTGGACCACCGACCAATCTGAGGTAACACGGTTTTCGACTTTCTGATCCTACGTGTACAGAGATGATCTTAATCTTTTCATTTGGGAAATATATATATTTGTAATCAGCAAATGCCAACAGGGTATCTTGCATCACACCCGAAAAGAAGCTTTGGGTTGCATCCATATTTACCACACCGACACTATTACAGGATGACCAAATGCTTGCTACCGTATGAAGTTTTTATGCGGGACACATATATTCAAATATACCTGAATTTTAAAAAAATGCAAGTACAGAGACGCTGCCAACATACTCTGAAAAAGTATATTATTCCCAGCAAGACTGATTCTATAGCTATGATTTCACAACAGCAACTATATTCGTGCATATCTATCTTCATCTTTTCACATTAAAGACGCTGAGCACGGTCTAGCTGCTAAAATGACATGAGCAGCACACATGGTAGGGCTCGTAACGTAGCACACAATGTGAAGGAAATTGACAAGTTTGGGATTACAATATGTTCTGGTTATATGATATCGTCACATCTGATAAAGGAATCATGCAAAATCCGCGCTGGAAAGCAATACCATTTCATACTTTTCTCAGGACGAAACATATATGAGAATGATATTTGTCACGTGATCATTTTGGCAAACAGTAGCAAATGAGTTGGCACTAAACTGCACAACTCTTCAGCTGAATTTCATAGCTGTTGAAGTTTCCTAATAGGCTGTAAAATAATCACGAGATAATTATTGACACTGCAGAAAATCTAAGCGATGAAAAAACGGTCTTGTATGGGCACTGTATTGCCTCTGCTGGATGAAATCGCTTTGGAACACATAAAATAGTAGCTAGTTTTCAAGGTTATTTATTAGAGCCATTACCAAATATGTCATAATGCATTTAGCTCCAAAAGATTTACATAATTTCACTTCTAAACGATATGAGAAGACACTGACTCACACATATAGAGTACTGAAGTAAGTTTCTTTTACCTGTTCACACCCTGGACACTTCAGAGGTCGGTTCTTAATTATCCTACGGTTCCTTGGATCCATTGGCCTTACAAACATATGATTTTAAAAATGAAATTATTATTATTATTATTATTATTATTATTATTATTATTATTATTATTATTATTATTATTATTATTGTTATTATTATTATTATCATTATCATTATTATTCTTATAGTTATTTTTCTTTCTTTCTCATATATCTTTCAGAACCAAGTCCAAACCATGAACCTGAGGCCTGAGGCATCACAGGGAAGATGTTAATAATTTTTATTTAAAGGATAGCACTCTTTACAGTTTATGTTCTGTGCCAGCTAGAGCAATCTTTTGGACTTAATAAAACCTGATGTTGCCTAGGATGTGGTTTTTGTATTTGCCCAGTTCTTTGTTCATTAATCCTAGTGCCCCTGTGACCACTGGTGGTGTTAGTTTCATTTACCACATTCTGTGTACACAGATATTTAAGGTCTTTGTAGTTGAAGAGTGTCTCCGTGACTTTATTGATTAACCAGGGTGTTGTGGTCAGATGGTAATGATATGTTAATAAGCATGCATTTGTTCTTGAAAAGAATGTCAGGCCTGTTTGCCTTCATGTCTTTGTCCATGTAGATAGCCATGTTCTAAAGGATGGTTACATCCCCACTTTCTGTCACTGCTGCAGAGTCATATTCAGATCATTCTTCAGTTGTCTGAACGTTATAGCTGTTGCATATTTTCCAGCGCATGCATTCTGCCGGCTTGTTTGTGATAGGTATATTCAGTCTTTGCCAGTTCCCGACAGCCTGAGAGTTGGGCAACTGTCTTGTGATCCCTTTCCTAAATCCTGAATTGTTGGCCAGGTCCATCCTTAATGATATGGTGATGATAGGTCCAGTTGCCTGGCTCTGATCTTTGGTTTCCATGATAAGGCCCTTTCTTTACTTAAGTGCTGTATTCCTTAGCAATTTGTGTGTCTTATCCTGGTGTACACTTGCCTGTCGAGCTCTTCCCATGCATCATAAATGCATCCCCTTGTTTTCCCATGTTTATTGCACCTGGTTCAGACCAAGACATTTTTCCTCCATTTTCACTCGCATGTCATAATTAGTAGCTGGCTCATTGTCCACTTCTACCATTTCAGTGGTGGTAATGTCTCTTAAACATTTCAGCATCTTTCTTGATAGAGTAGAGTGTCTTTCGTTCTGCATGTTGTTTCACTATCTGGAGGAGTAGGTCATGTGTTTTGCCAGGTAAGGATTCAGAATAATGGTGGTGGTCTTGAAGGTTTAATCGAGTTGGACCAAGCCTTGTCCACCAAATGGTCTGGTCAGATACATCATGTCAAATCTGCTCTTGGGTGGTGCATGTGTGTGCTTAATTTCTCAGCCTTTCCATCCAAGTGCTTTTTTCACCCTGTTTCCAGTTTATTATGTTGAGGCTGCATGCCATGGTGTTGATAGCTTTCATCTTATTGCTCTCTCCTGACCTCTCTCTTTACCACTGAATATTGTGTGCCATCTTTCTCATCCACTCTCAAATACTTACACACACTCGTGTGCTATAGATCATTGACAGTGGTGTCAAGGTTTAATTATGTCTTGATCATGATCTCTTGAAGGTGGCTTTAGGTCAATTGTCGAGTCCAAATTCAATCTTGATAGTAGCATGAGACAATTATGTGTCAATATTTTGGTCGAAAACCGTTTAACATTATGTGTTAATATCTTGGTCAAAAACCATTTAAATCTTGACAAGTCCATCAACATTAACATCACCAGATATAACAGCAAGTGTCAGTAATCTATAGCACGAAAGTAAATATACGTATTTGAGACTTGATTGTTTAAAAAGGACAAGATGTCATATTGACAACATAAAAATTTGACTGTCATAAAGAATAAAAGTGGACAACCGTTTTCAAGGGAAACTGCTGCAAGGATTCGAACAAACAAGAACCATCCATGATCAAAACATTTTGGTCATCATACAAGCAGGGTCGAAATCCAGAAGTTCAAGGTACACATGCAACAAACTATGTGGTATTTATATATGTCAGTGAACGAATGTGAAATGCAGTATGAAGGAAAACATATCTCTTATGACTTGAGATAGTTACCGATAAAGGTTTGTAGTTGTTCAAATTGATTTAATGCTATCAACTCTCAACTTTAATAAATATCAAACAAGCACTGTGTAAAATGCCAGATACATTTGTTAGGTCTACATATTTATTACATCATTTGCACATCTCAAATCTACCTGATGTCTTCATAATATATTTTCATTTTAACTCAGAAACTTTGAAAAAGAATCGTTTTAATTTCATTTTTGAAAATCTCTGTGTATCATGATGTCATCATTCAAGGTCTTCACCATGGTGTGCAGACATGCTTATTGACTGTCATCCTTCGCCAATGTCTTGAGGTCATCCATCCAGAGGAGGTGACTTAGTTTGACATATTTGCTTTTCCATTCATATTTGCTTTTGTTACGTAGTTCACTTAGTGGTGCTTATGCCATCCAGAAGAGCAATGATGACAAAGAATTCCCTTGGAATATCCGGTATTGGATACTGATTGGTCTGGATGGTGATGAACCATTGTTGTTCCATTCATATTTGCTTTTGTTAGTGGTGCTTATGCCATCCAGAAGAGCAAAGATGACAAAGAATCCCCTTGGAATATCCGGTATTGGATACTGATTGGTCTGGATGGTAATGAACCATTGCTGTGAAGAAGATTCAGGGTAGTTTTCTAGGCCTTCATGCTCTCTGTACTGGACCTGGTGGCTACTGGAAAACTTTCTGGGCTCAGTTATATCCATAAGTGAGGCATGCTGTCAAATGCCTATTTGCTGTCTGTCTATGTTGTTAATAGGTTCTTCATTTTGGATTTGATCCATATCATGTTGGTTTGTTTTCTGCAATTGTGTGTTTGTTTGTTTTGTTTTATTTGTCTTTGTTTCATTTTTTGTCATGTCATGCCAACAACCTTGTTGTTCTGCTGGTAGTAAATTGTTCTGGTTCATAAAGGTGTAGGTTGACGTGATAATCTTGTACTTGGGTGGCAGGCAGATGATAGGTCTGTAGTCCTCTGGGTTAATGCTTTCACTAAGCCATTCAGGGCACTTTCCTGGATTTTCCATGATGTAGTTGTATGCCTGTGCTAGACTGTCATGGACTTCAACCTGCAGAACCCAGAAACTGGGAGATAACTATGAAAACAGCTGTTATTAGGGAGAGCCCCATTCACTTATTATTGGAAGCACTCTCAATCAGGTGGGATGTTTTAAAATTTGTTTGATTTTCATAAAAAATGTGGGACATCTCAGGAGTGTTGGAGTCTCTGGGCAAATTGTTTATCGAGAAGGTGACAGTTGCATCTATTCCAACTAACTTACAAATACTGGTATTGTTAATGGTAGCAGTGGTCTCTGTTGTGTGGATGTCAGACCACTTCCGGATTCCCATTTCCTTATAAGGATCTTGTTGTTCATAGATCCAGAGTGCTGTTTGGTTGTGGGTCCTCCCTCTTTACCATAACGTAAAACAGAACACTTCTGCTTCCTCAATGGAGGGTGTTTTTCTTCCTAGTTCCTGGTAAAATATCTTTGTACTTTCCTTAAAGATCTTATTTTGTCTCTGGAACTTGCTTCCTTTGTTATATCGCCTGAGTCTCTGTACCTTTATTTGGGTCCCTTGCCTCAGTTAACATCATTCACTTGGTTAAATGGAAGGGTCAGAGTTATAAATGCAAAGCCCTATCATCTTAAAGCTAGAACTCTTCGCTTCAAATATCATGATAGGTGGATGATCTGGGTCCGACGTATACATGTAAGTTTCATCTCCACGCTGATATATTCCTGTGTTTATATTTTGATTCATGAACTTCATAGACACATATATGCGTGTATAATTAAGAAATAATAGACATGTTATATAGTAAAGCTGGGTCACCATGTCAATTATCTGGAACACAGTGATATCCATTTACTGCTGTATCTGACCAGTGACAGTTTGGGTCAGTTCTTGAAACCTTTCACACACAACCTTTTTAGGTCTTAAAATTGTTTATCATCATAAAATTAGGTTACCAGGTGACCTATGTGGGTCAGTGATTTATAATCTGCACTCCAAAGTTCAGCTCACCCCACGTTTGCTCTGCTTATCTTAGCTCAGTTCAAGGGCAACCTTGAGTTCAGCTTAGCTCAGCTCAGGTTGGTACTTAAGCTCAAGCTTACCTAAGCAGCGGCAGTTTACAAGAACCTGTTGCTGACATTTCATTTAAAGTCGGCAGGCGATCGCGTTCTTGGCAAATTGGCAGGCCCTGGTCCACGTACGATCTGGGAAAATTGCTCAGTGTATTCAAAAGGCAACCAGATGGTCACTGGACCTTCAATAGGAAGCAAAGACAAATTTTTAACTTTGATTTAGGAATATCTGTTACATGAATTGCTGGATTTCAATCAAAAACCAGCTAATCGTACAGCAATCCCGTGAACAGAAAAAGCAAATTGGCAATTCACCATAATTTGATCCATCCACACGGACACAATATGCCATATGTGCCAAAAGTTAATCCGTACATACACGGACACACAGACAGATTAAAAAAAAGCTGGACTACGTTTTGGTGCGTGGAATTAGTGAACCTATAAGTAATGACTGATATATTTACTTTCATTGGCATAGATATCGATACATTGGAATGATATCAAAATTATTCGACTCTTTCTCTAATTTCAGTATGTTACGTTCTTTTTATTTCATGTCGTACTCATCTACTACATGCACCATGTTTCATAATGCATATCGTTATAGTCACAAAATCTAAGCACGCCTGTTCGGTTGTGATAGGATTTGACAGAACTGGCCAAGCTGGTATCCGTTCTTCACAATTATTAAGATAGGTATAGCTGACTTAGAGTTGTTTACAAGATATGCCACACATAATCCTATTATATGTGTGTGTGTGTTTTGTTTCATCATGGCGTACATATAAAATAATGTACAGTGCCTGTAGCTGTGTTTCCAAAGTCCTATCAATTTCAAGCGTGTGTGTGTGTGTGTGTGTGTGTGTGTGTGTGTGTGTTCAGCGTCGTGAACTGGCGTTTGTTTTACGTATTGGGGCGTTTCATCGGATAATGTCCATGTGGCTTCCTTCCTGTAAACAGACGGATGCGTTTCCTGTTGGTATGGCATGGGTTATTCTTATACTGTTGGATTCGATAAGTAAAGCAAGCATCAGTTTTGAACCAAAGAATGAATTAGCTGTTGGCATATCTCAGTTTCAGAATTTGGTTCAAAATTCGAGTAAAGCAACAATTATTTTTCTTTTCTTGTTTTGATGGAAATGCATTTTGGGTATTAGTGCTTTTACTTTTTTTAGCTGGTTTAGCCTGCCTTATTCATTGCATCCGGCTTCTGATAACAATACACTAGCGCATTTTGGAGCATGACACAGTTATTGATATATTTAACTATGGTTTAATTTATATCAAATACACAAGTAATTCATTGTGTGCATACGTGCAAGCTTCTCATATATTGCGTGACACGCAGAAACAATTTCGTTTGCTATAGTCAGTACATAAATTCACGAATATATATGCATGACAGTGAATTCAGTAAGTTCCCTTTGTTTCAAAATAAAATAATTTATGCAAATATCGGGTTTTCTCACTGACGTTGTTGTGGTGTGGTATTGATGGAGGTACAACTTTATAATAAAATATTTATAATTACTTGAAAATTAAAATACTAGAGGCGACAATTTGTTTCTATTTAACGAATGATTGCACCAGCCTGGGTAAAAATAAGATGTGGGATATAAATTGTATGATTGGTTTGAAATTTTGAACTGTCTCAATAAAACCATGACAACACTTTTCTGGTAGTGCGACCTTTGAGTATGTCACCTGTGCAGGTGGAGGATATCTTTTACGATATGTTGAGATAAAAATAATGATGTTTCGGTTGATCAAAATTCGGAAAAGACTTATTTGATACGACAAGTTTTGTATGACAACAAGTGGTTCCACAAAAATAACCATAATTTTGATAATTCCAAATACATAAGCCAGGTAAAATGCATATGGTCCTCTAAACAGTGGATGTACACGCGGATACCATTTTCTTCATTGATTGGGCTAGGCTAAGAATTATTCATAATCATTCTACGGGGTCAAAAAGCTTTTTGATAGATTGTCCTTTTTATTTAAATAAAATATTGAAAATATAGAGAAAATTACCCTAATATAAAATATACTCGTAGATTTTTTTCATGGGAGTCCATGCGATTTAATGTGTTTTGCAAAACATGAAGAATATGGTTAAACTTATAATTCTTTTCGTGAGTAGGAAGATATATACAATTTTTACCTAAAAATACATTGCATTTGGGTTTAAGCTATTTTACGAAACGCGTTGTTGGGGAACAAATAATATTCAGAACATCGTTGAAGGCACCAAAAACGAATAATTGAAGAGTTTTCTCACAGGACCTGAATTGCTGTGAATAGAATGGTCCTTATAGATTGTGCTGCCACAATACTGCACATAAAATGTCACCATGATATATGTTTTTCTTTCCTTTTTTGACGAACCACTACGTATTGTCCATTTTACCGCGCACAAGAGCAAAATTCAGCGCACCCGTACTTTCTTTGTTCATAGATCTTTGTTCATGGATTCAAGGGCATGGACGGCTACGGAATGACAGGTGTTATGTTAGGGGTTTTCCTGTATTAAAGCTGCATCGAAATCATGGCCCGAACACTTCTATCTTCCCCAAAGGGACTTGCGAAGGTAATTGAGACATGTATCACAAATACGAGTGTTTGGCTCCCATTAGCGTTGTATTATCCAAGGCTGTTTGATAAGCATCATACAGATGGCATGGAATATTGGCTTTCAGAATGCAGCGGATCATACTGTAGTCTCATGTCCATCCGTGGCAGCAACAAAACCCTGCATTAAATCTCCATAGGAGGCACAGACGCTTGCCGGGAAGGAGATAAATTATTCTTTTGTTTACAGGTCGTTCTGAATGGCTGCCGTCCCTAATATGAGAATAAATGGCAACCTAACTAATACCTAATGGTATAATTCTCTCATTGATTGCGGGTAATAAAGTGATAGTGATTTCCGTTATAAAGCAGTTTTGGTTTTAAATAAGCCGGATTTTATGAGAAAACACAGTTGTTCATCAAGAAATCTCGATACCATCACTGCGTATTGACTAAATTATTTGTAAAAAATTATGACATTTGCAGAAATTGGCTCAACATGATAATAATTCCTGCTCAAGTAAAAACTGAGTGTTTGGGGGTCATGGTGACTGCATACCATACGTTTCCAGCTCGTGGTGATCTTGTCTGCCCACTGCGTTCCCTGCTTGCTTCTTTTCATGCGCATGCGCAGCGTTTGGCCAGACGAGGCCAGCTGTGCTACTTATGACACTGCACATTAGCATAGTAATATGCCCGCTAATCAATTTCCAAAACCAATTCTGTTATTCTGCAGCACGTTTGAGTGGGGAGCGGCGGGATGGATTAACATGGATTGTCTTCTGTGAGAGAACTGGGCCCATCTACGGGCAGGAACGTCAGGGATATGTTACAAGAAGCTGTGTAATATGTGTAGGGAGGCATAATAAGTGGTTGCAAGTGGTTGTATTTGAAACATTTTGTGAGGAATGGAGATCATTCACTGCCGAAAGATGATGATGGGAGATTAAGATTTTTGCCTGTTCTGACATGTGGATTTGCCTGAAGAATACATTGGCGCAGAGTTTCTAAATGGACTTTGGACGAGCCATATTTGAGGGCCATTGGCGAGCAGCCATGGATGCGACAAAATGTGTCCACTGTATATTAGATTTCTGTGATCTTTGATGGCTAGAGAAATTGAAGAATCGATTTGTTGAGGAGAAGGAGGAGGAGGAAGAATAACGGAGAGGATACCCACCTATATAATGCCAGTCGAAATCAGCTGTTTATGATATTATAAGGAGGAGGTAATCTGCAACCGTTTGGAGCCTAGTGAAGGCAGTGGTGTATGTATGTGACGGCGGCACTCGGGCATCTCCTGAGGTGCTCCTCAGTCAGTGGACGAGCGAAAGCTTCAGGCGGCCAATCGCACGACACGGAATGCCCCTCCCACGTGTCTACAATGGGTTGCTGGGGTAAGAAGAAACTGTTGGTAGTCATGACTAGCCTCTGTGCTTGTGCAGCGTTCGCGTTTCTATGCATTGCTGTGGCTACTGATTACTGGCTCTATGCTATCGAGAAGGTAAAGCATCCCAATGGTACCTCTACCTTCGTCAGGACATTTTCTGGCCTCTGGAGAAAGTGTAAGCATAACGCGCACGGTAGGTACATCTGATCAATCCCTGAATAAATCTACCTCTACAAATGTTCCTTTATTCTTCGACTACGAGCCCCACCTCCAATGCTAAATGATTGATTTTAGACGGACCTATCTTTTGTGCGCTTTCCCCGAACCCTGCCCATTTAAATACGGGAAGATACTCTGTACGCATGGTGGCAACCCCTGTCATTGTAATCCTACTGGGCTGACCCACTATACAGTTCTGCCGTACTGGGCTACGTTTACAATCTTTCCCCGTCCCCTAACAGGATTTCCCATAAATGGCAAACATTCAAATTACTCCCGTCACCCTTATATGAATACAAAACCAACATGCACGAACCGTGCCCGCCTATTGGTGCTTTACTTACTCCTAATCATACATCACATTACATGACGAATTAAATCACAAAGATTGTTTCTCATGCGAATCGAAACGTGCCATCGAAGAATAATAATTAAACTGTTTTCTGCAAAACAAGGTTTGAATTGATCCCTTTTGCCAGCAAACTGCAGCTAGGAACACACAAAAAACGTCATAATGTACAGCTTCAGTTCATTTGCAACAAGACAAATGAGGCTGACATGTAGGTATAGATGCATCTGTACAATCCACCTGGGTGAATGTTGAATAAGTAAACACATCCAGTATCACTTGTCTAATAGTCTTTGGTCCCTGCCTTTTGCATGTGTGATTTCCTTATGCTTATATATTAGCACATTCTGTGACAAACAAATCTATAACGACAGGTAATTTTGATGTCGTCTGTCTTTTCTCTTTTAGATTTACTGAAGAACAGTATTAGTAAATTAGTAGGTGTCTGGTCAACAGTATTACCAATGAACACAAAGGCGCTTAGAGCCCAAGAGCACTTGGATAAGCCGTTGATCCGATCTTATAACGACCTGGTACGGGTTAAAGAACAAGTTGATTAGCTACTGAGTTGAAGACAATTTCGCATTCATATGGTAATGCGAAGGTCTCGAATTACAGCATTTGCTAGCTCTGGCGCTACGAGAGCCCAGGGAAAATGATCTTTTGACCGATAATTCAGGATAAAGATATTGTGTATTGTGCACTCCGGTACGATCTGCTGAATATGCTTTGTCGAAGGTTTGCATTTACACATTTTATATATTGTTATTATGCCTGTAAGGTTTTAGTTGTCAACGGGCAGTGCCAGTCCTCGAGCTATTTATCACTGCAGAAGATAATGGAAACATGGTGTCACAGTTAAACCTGTCTGACTGTATGGAATGCTCAAGTATCGCGGAAACGACGATAAATAACTTGCCACCCTTTCTCATTATATGCACAATTTTTTTGATACTGGGAATTCAGTATGATCAGGTATCGAATCCAATCGTGGCGGTTCCACACATGACGGCTTTGTTATACAGTGTCTAATCATAATGAGCCATCTTGTCCCCGAGGTGAAGGTCGTTTGGCAGATATGGCTTCCTCCACGTGCATTTACACTTGAAGGTATTGTTCCGCAGAGTTCCTCCTCAGCATCGCATGCTTGGGGCCTCTTTATCACATATGCGCAAATAACCATCCATCAATTTTAAGAATCTCCTTCTTTCTGCTTGTTTAAATGTCACATTCCTAGAATCCTAAATAAATAATATGCCTTTGGTTGAAAACTTTATCGTTTTGTTTCTTGCGAGAAATGTAATATAATAACCAATTGTGCAAAAGATATGACTTTTAACTGAACTGTCACAGCCAAGTAGCCTGCAGCCGCCCACAATCGTGCAAAAGATATAACTTTTAACTGAACTGTCACAACAAAGTAGCCTACAGTCATCCACAATTGAGCACTTGTTTGTCATTCATCAGTTGTTGTTTTCACGTCAATTATGCAGAATGACATGGCAACTATAGGGGGTTTGTATGGTAACTCCGTACACTCCATGAAGATTTAGTAGTCATTGATTTATGGGTCTATATACATCAAAACATAAAGAAAATTGGACTGCCTAGCAAAATCACTTATACTTCCGAGGTAACTTAAAGTGAATCGTACAATTTGAATGATGTGGCTGAAAAAAGACCATGCTCATGCTTTCAAGTGGCAAGTAGCAAGGTTCTATATGTGAAGGTCAGCCCATTGAACAGTGTGGCCGCCGTGTGGATATAATCTGCTTTGATGGCTGCGTACGCTGTTTATCGTGAAATACATAATGTTTAAACTCGTCCATTAAACACACGTTCTTGTTGGATGTGGTATAAAATGTACATCATACACTAATGTTCAGTATAACATTATGTTCTATCCCATGGGAATAAGGAGTGTCCACTCATCTACGTCATTTTGAAAATTATTAATTATTTTGGACGCATGTATTCCGGTTCATTTACAAATTAAACGATCGGTTTTGACGGTCAGTTCGTACACAGAAAGCTCATCTGCCGAAATATGAAAGGTCACGAGCCAAAAATATGGCATAATATAACCAACAGATGCATAGTCTAAAAACATAAATACAATAATTTAATATCATTTTTAGAAGGGCATTTTTAAAAGCAACTCAGTACAAAACGGGCAAATCAACTGTAGAGCATTTTTTTTCTTGTTTTGTATTTTTTTGCTCTCTTTCTTTTTCATTTGGTTATTGTTTGCATATTTTTTTAATATAATGATAAATATTTTTTTCAGAAAACCCCTGCAAGAATAAAACGTAGTTATTTAACAGTTTTGTTCGGTCTGTTGTCAAAACGCTATTTGAACCTGTCTGGACACTACCATTCGACAACGACCAGTTGTTTCAAATATCATGTTCTCTTTTTATTTTTTTTTTTTTATTATTTGAATTCCTCATATGTTTTTAAATAAGGATAAGGAAAGCTTTTTAGGGTAAAATGCGTCTTCCCGGCGGTCGCTTTGCTCATATTGTGCGCTGTGATTTTTTACTCGCTCCTCTGATGTGACTAAGTAA
>OZ026623.1:12366682-12429182 GCA_964020975.1 Hermodice carunculata | reverse complement strand
ATCAAAATCTTAAAGCTTTGTGAAATATTTGATATTTTCCTTCATGAGCCGCTGAAATTTTATTTCAAACTTGCGAATAACCTGCCAAATGTACTTAATTGTTTGCAAATGTTCACTTTAAACTGTTTTTTCAATTCATCTGTATACCACTAGGAATGAAAACCTGATTTTAGGATGAAAAAAAAATGCCAGCATAGCAAAACTGCGTCAAACTTCAAGTAGCATATATTTAAAATATATTCCTGAAATTGTTAACATAACTCGTACTCATAGAAAAGCAGGTAATCTAACTACGCCAAAACATTCCTTATCGACAGCTAGATAAGTCTTTCTCATGTACGTTACCATACTGCTTGAAATGCCAACCAAACTACATGTAGTGTTCCAAATTCCAGGCATGAACGTTTCTTATCATTTCTCCTAGTAACTGCCTTGAATTAGATAATCATTTATCAATACCATCTGCTTGCAACTTCAGTACAATCTGAATAGTTTACACACCGTTATTTATTTTAGTATTCTGCATTGTGTTTTATTTAATGTTGTTGGCCCACCCACAGGCCTGCAGCACAGCGTATCTTAAAAGGGATCTTCACACTGTTGTTAATTTACTCGGTGTCTTCATTCAGCTCATATGTTTTTACTTTGTTAATTTATATTTAGTTTGCGTGTTTCTTTTATATTTTTTCTGAATCTATTTATTTTGGTTTAGCCAAGTAAAGGAAGCGATCATAAGTCATTTAATGGTTTACTGATGTTTCAAATAGTGGTCCAACTTGTAACTGATGAAAGACAAGGGCAGTCGATAGAACTGTCACTCGACATACAAATATACCTATTTAAAAATGCTGCAGGTTTATTGATAGTTGCTAATATGTTTTTCTTTATATTGTACCAAGGTTTGTCAGAATGAGCGTCTGTTCTCTCAAAAAATTCCATCTGGCACATACTTCTTATTGATTGAAAGTGCTATTCGATGCCTGATGCATTAGGGACCTCTGTTGATATTCCTTTTGACAAAGGTTACTGCAACATTTAAGAAAGAAATCACATGGAAAGTTTCTTCATATCTATGTATAAAATAACAGATGTTCATCTGGATAGCTTGATTCTGGTTAAAATCACTCTTGACCTTCAGCAAGAAATGTACCTGGTCATGACGAAAAAAACGTCTCTCACTCCCCTGTCTATGTTGGGCATCAGTTCTCAATTCCCAGAGTTAAATGCAAAACTCTTACACCATGTCAGGTCATGTGAACCTTAGTTTAGCTTGTAAATTGATTGAACGTTAGAAATACATGTAATGATAGAGCACATATATATATATATATATATATATATATATATATATATATATATATATATATATATATATATATATATGTACACCTTCACTCACCCGTGATCATATCTGAATCGTGCTCTCACTTTCTTTTTAGCTTGTTGCATCACATCAAAGTGGCACAATCTCAGATTTCTCCCACCGTGTAAAAAGTGTTCTGTTCAATATTATAAATAATCAGCACGACGTAAACCGTTGCTAGAAATGCAATATAGCGGAACTGCCTTTGCACATAGAGAAAGGACGCTGCTTAATATTCCACTCCAACTATTGACACAGCAGGATCTGTTAATTAGACTGACAAGACTCTTTAAACTGACTGGATTGTCTCCTCTGCACTATAGCTAAGTCATATGTTCTTTGGTATATGATGGAGCAACATGATAAACTCAGATGAAATGCTTTACATATGTAATAACCGATTGCGAAATAGCTGGATAACCAGAACCTCGACACTGCTTGATCCGTTTGTGGCCCTACTGACTTATAAACAGATTGTGTCAAGCTCTTGCATTTATAATCATGATACAGTAATGATACAATTTCCCGCGTAATTTTGGTAATCAGACCAGAAACAACACCTATAAAATTTTAGAAATTGATGACAACGCATGTGCTTATGCAAAAGACCAGCATGATGCCGAAAAAAAAAACATTACTTACTTTTTTCAACTAAAGCCATTATTGACTTAAATACAAATGACTCTCATTCTTTTCTGACTTGCCCTATGAATTTTTCTGTTAATATCCAAAGATTATTAGAAAGTTTGGCTAGTATACTTTTACAGTTTTTAGACTTGTCTGTTTTGCTACTTAATTTTAGCTTTTGGCATCATTCTGTTTTAATATTCACTTTCAGGCATTTAAGCCTTACATGTTTTCTGTCAGGTTAAACCCCCCTGGGGCTACCCGTAGGAAGCAGTGGCCTGCGAGAGTTACAAGTTTGCCTAATTGTATTTAAAAAAAATATGTTTTTAGCATAAATGCTAATGAGTTTTATTCTTTTCTGACATGCCGAAATGCACGTTCACTCAATATAAAAAAAATAGTCAAAATTGACAGTATTTTCACACCTGCACAAACCTGACACATCACGTTGAAACATTGACTCAGGGTTTGCAGTGGAAAAGAGCTTAACTGTTTGGAGACTTTCAAAGTGAGGAGTAGGTGTCATCATGGAGTTTGTTTTACATTTCTGGTGGAGGATGTCCATTGTTGTAGTCCTTGTTAGGATTTCCCTTGATTTGTACAGGTGGTATAGCTGTAACTTTTTATTTTAAAATCATTGGGACTGAATATAATTCCCCAGTTTGTTATTTCAGGTATACACTGGCAGGTGGTTTAACTAGGATAAGCTATCCAGCTACTGTAGAAAGAGTACATACTGGTTCAGGGTTAAGTCAAATTGTTCTTATCTGAACCTGTACTTTACAAATTTAGTTATTATGGTCTGTTTGACAGGTATTCTTCTTTCATTATGAAGCTCTGCATTTATAAGCAAAACTTCACTTATTCAGCTAATTCATCATTTGCCACGTTCATATTTATTCATTATTATGTGAGTTGTCTTTGCTGAACATTTAGCTAAGACAAGGAGCCGCTACCCAGAGAGACATGTACGGGTATAGGCTCCGAAACATGTTATGAGTCACCCGCTGAAGACCCTTTAATTTATTTGGGCTATGTCAAAATTTTTACAGAGGAACGTGTGCAATATGGACAACGGTACTTCCATATATATATATATATATATATATATATATATATATATATATATATATATATATATATATATATATATATATATATATATATATATATATATATATATATATATATATATATTGGTTAGGCAGGGACAGGTTAGCTCATGAAGAGTAAACAGTTTGGACTGTGGAATAGAGTAATGTCTACTAGGAAGTGGTTCTGGACAAAAAGACACAAATACAATTTCAAACGTTTCATAAATTTGAATGTACTTCTACACATGGCATTGATCCAACATCCACAAGAGTAGTAAAAACACCAGCCATCCATAATACATCTACATATAAAAGATATTGGCTATTAAGTTGAATCATGAAATATGGAAATGCTATCCTGCGCATGTACAGTGTTTGATAGCCTAAAACAAACACAATCGTGATTGGAATAAATACGGCAGATGGAGCCACTAAAACAATATTTAAAAACATAAGAGTGCAAAGGTTCCAAGTGAAAGTGATAGCATTGTTTGAATTAAGTCACACATTGCAGTTTGGAATCTCAGCTTTAACAATTTGTTTACGCTAGGCCTACATGAGAAATGTATCTTTGGAAAGACGATAGACCGGATACAGTCTCCAAGTGGCGAAGTTGTACATCTAGAATTCACACTGGCTGCAAACCAAGACGAGAGAACCAGAAATTCCAATCCTAAATTTTGTGGACTTCCATGTTCCCCACTGCGAGCAACAGTAATTAAAAAGAATATCAGAGACACACACCCTACACGAATTTGATACGAAATTTCGTTAAACAAGGAACAAGGATTATGAATCAGGATATTTTGCAACAATTTCACCGAGATAAATAATGTTGTCATTTTGGTAATGTTTTAGTAGGTCTTCAAAATGTATACAAATATTGGCCAAAAAAGTCAAGTCTGTATAATTTAGCTGATCCTAACTTTACTTTTCCTGATGATTCAGAATAAAAGGGTCTGGATTATATTAGTGTCCGAAGTCCCAGGAGCGTTCCTCCTGACAAAGATAACCATCACACAAAAAATATTATTTGAGCTTGCAAACTAATAATTTTTTGTCTTTTAGACCATCCAAGATGTGCTTGTGGTCAAATGTAGCCTGCTACAATAGCTTAAAAAACTTCAAAGATACTGACAAGCAAGTTAAATGGGAATTTGTAGGTGAGACGTATCACGTTAACATGACCCAGGTGAACAACTTTCCTTGGTGTGGGTTGAGTCTAAATTCAGGGGAAAAAGATAAATCATGAATAACAAATTCTAAAGTACATTCATTTAACATTGTTAAAGCATTTATATCTGGATGCCTAGACGGCCCAATTACAGTGATAATGGGCATTGCCGATTCTATGGGAATTTCATAACAGCGTTTTGTCTGTTGGCTCTTAATAGAGCAGGTGCAGATGGTGATTCAGACTGTCCAGATAAAATTTCCAGCAGCCCCGTCGGTATAGGGGAAAAATACCAAGGGTCAATCTTCCCTAAGGCGCGACTGATGATTTTGTAACCTCTTTCATACGTTAAAGTGACACGCATATGTGTGACTTTAATTTGGAATTGTATCCCAAACGAGCTTGAAATCTGTGGCGGTAGTACTCATGGAGAGTGTTAGGTACTTTATGACATTCATATCATGCGAACATTACAGATCTGTCTAAACTCCTCGTGTGTGTTTAGGCCAATATAAAACCTACCCTGGATTTTCCGAGAGGTTGTCTCTGATTGGCCGAAAATTCAAGCATTCATGAGCAGAGGTAAAATGAACCGGAGTGGTTGTACAAGGAAAGGCACTGTATGATGCCATACCATGGTACCAACTGTCATAATTTATGCCAGAAATGAACATAGTTTTCACATATCTGTCGCACTAACAGTTTAGATTCGGGTCAAACTGATTTGGGGGTAACCGTGTGTGGATTTGTCCCTTAGTGGCGTTTAAGTGACTTTGAATTGTTTTACTGAGAATTCGTCTTTTTATTAGTACCACCTTTGACCGTGACTTTGACTTCCCTAGTCACTGTAACTGGCATTGTATTTAGGTCAACAGTTGTCAGTTTCAGTTCAGTTTAATTCTACTGAGATGCTCTGCAATCTTTTGCATCATCATGACCTTACTAGGTATTGATCGTAAAAGAGCCTATATTGCCGTGCATGCAACACAAACGTCATACACGGTGGATGGATCAACTTACTGTTTACTTTCTAAAATATGAACATGGCATTGGGCAGTCTCAGTTATATTTGCATAGCTTTGAATATATGACAATGGTAAGAAATCTTTCTTTGTTCTTTTTTTATTTAGGAAAATATGCCAGAAGTGTAGGCGTATTTGATAGTGTACACTGACCGGGAACAAAATGGGTTTAGCAAAAGAAAAGCTCAACTTGTCACTTGCGGGTACTACCTGTTGCAACATAATATATCAAGGTGTACCATATGCTTTGAAACACAGGCACCACTACAGGTAACGCAATGAATATTTATTATACTCGGTTCACATGGCGTAATTTGCTCGGTAAGTGAAATAAAATGTGTCTTGTTTTTCTCAAATCATTTCTGCTAGTATCTACTGATAGCCAGTACCTGTCATTCAAACAGGTTGCTCTACTTATTGATTTAATATTCTTGTTTATGTGCAAAGTAAACGTTAGCTGGAGAAAAAAAAATTGTAAAAGTTTTGAAGATTGAAAAAAACAGTTTGGAGGCCTCATGGTATTTCAATTAAAACTATGGATCTTCCCTAATTAACTTTTGCACAAAAGCCCAAAACTGAAAAAAAAAAAAAACAAAAAAAAAAACAAAAAAACAAAAAAACAAAACCAAACAAAACAAAAAACAAACGCTTGGCTATGGTTAAATGTAGTCACTCAAATGGTTTTTGGGGAAAAGGTGTGGCTGACTTCGCTCGATGACGTCATATCCATAGATGTCGAGGCTGCTTGTCATAAAATTTTTCATATTTTAAAAGTACACAGCATTTAGGGGTTCAATTACAAGAATTTGTTATATTGTGCACGAAGTCACAAGTACTAAATGGTGGAAAAGGGTGTTTGTCTTGGATGCAGGTGTACATACGCATTTTGTGGGAGGTGTGTGGATGGAAACCCATGTATATGTTTCTCTGAGTGGGGAGGTGTGCAAAGCAGTTGCAATTGTCTTGTATTTGTTTGGTTGGAATACTGAATAGGCAACGAACACGAGGAATTTATGCATGTACACGTTCATCGAAGAAAATTTAGAGTAAATAGTTGACATGCTATCGAGTGAACAGTATCATCCAAGTAAGTAACCCTGTGACCTTGGAAATAAGATCAAGGTCACCCATGTACTGTCTGAATCTGGTGTTTGCAGAGGAGCACCCCCACAGGTAACATTAAGGTTCTGGCTGAATAGTTTTCAAGTTATTAAGTGACAGCAAAGACAAAGAACTCTCGGTAACTCATACGCAATACATCGCAAGTTGTCTCATGAACAGTGGAGTTCAGTAACTGATCCTGTAGCCTAAGGAATGAGATCCACGTTACCCAAGTGCTATGTAAGTCTCGCCCTCATACCCAGATGTGACAATTTCAGACAAAAATATCTTTGCAAATTTTGCTAGAAACCAGACCAATACAATAATTCCCGTTCTTAAAAAAAGGTCCAGGCCGTTAATGAATGAATGAATGAATGAATGAATAAATAAAGATAGATAGATAGATAGATAGATAGATAGATAGATAAATAAATAAATAAATAAATAAATAAATAAATAAATAAATAAATAAATAAATAAATAAATAAATAAATAAATAAATAAATAAATAAATAAATAAATAAGCGAGTATTAACGCCAGTTTTCAAGTTTAAATTTTATTTTCATATATTCGACATGTCTTTTGTATTAACATTTCGAACTTTTTATCAGTTAAAAACATATTAGCGTAAGAAAACAAAGACAATCAGGAGAAGCCAATTAAAGATCATGAATATTTAGTGTAAATAGCAGAGGACCTAAACCGGATCCTTGGGAGACTCCACAAGTTACATTTGATAAGCCCGAGCTTACATATGAGATAATTCACACAACATAAATTCATGATCTACTGTATCATAGGCCTTAGACAAATCAGTAGAAACAGTAATGCATGTTCAACACTATCAAAGGCCTCCTATATTTGTTTTACTTAAATAAAATATAGCAATTTCAGTTCCATAATTTTTCCTAAATGCAAATTGGAACGGACACAATATGTTTACTTTATTCGAATATTCAGTCAACTGATTATATATGATATTTTCAAGTCACTTAAAAACCATGTAAGTAAGGATATGGACCTGTGATTGTTGAACTTTTCGGAGTCTCCATTCTAAAAATAGAAGAATAATTTTTGCAATTTTTCACACATTTTGAAATATACCTTTTGCGATGATAAGTTTATTATGTGAGTGAGTGGCAAAGCAGTATCACGAATAACAAATTTCCAAAATCGTGGACTAATATCATCATAGCCAGGGCTGGAGTCTTTCAAAGTATTTATCAACATTTTGACACCATCCTCTGTCATCAGAGCAAAGAAAAAGAGTTAATGTTCAGGCATCTCAAATATGATTGAGCTGAGCGGTCTGTATCAGATGCTTTACTTGCTAGTTTACGATCCACATTAACAAAATATTTATTCAGTTGTTTAGCTATTTTATTTGGATCTGTTGTGACATAACTCAACTCAAATTTATTTTCAATTGAAACTAGTTTGTGTTTTTCCATTATGCCATTTTATAACTTTCCACGCTTTACGTTTATTTTGACCAGGAATTTTCTATAATGGTGTTTTTCAGCAACTTCTGAAATCTGATTCCATCGATTACGATACGAGACATATTTTGACAGATTCTATTTCTGGTTTCGGTGTAATACGTTTTTTCTCTTTATAGATTGGGTGAGACCTCCAATAAACCACGGCTTTCTTTAAATAGATGACACTGTCTTTGTATGAATTGAACTATCATAGAATTGTTTAAAGTCATTTACAAAAAACAGCATTGCCTGACTGGGATCTTCACTCCTTTAAACTGTTTTTTTTTTCCAATCCGATGCCCCAAATTTACTTTCCAGATTACTTAAGGTATGTGGATTGATCTATCTTTTGTACTGAACACGAGGCTGTTTGACTAGTGTTTCCATGCCACAAATATGGAAAGGGGAAAATGATCCAACATATCTGTGTACAAAAATAAAAAATGAGTTTTGTTTTAGAATCTAAAACATCACAAAATATATTATCTGTAAGTGTAGCTGTTGTTGCAGTTACTCGTGTGGGTCTGTTTATAAATAGTAAATAAAATGGAAAACATAATATTTAGAAAAGAGGTACCAATTTGGGTTTCATTATAAAGAACGTTTACATTAAAGTCTCCCATTAAAGGATAATGCTTCTTTTCATTTTCTATAGATTTAAGAATATTTCCAAACATAATGTTGAAGTTGTCTTAACTGAACCCTGAAGGCTTATATATTAGTCCCATTGTTATGTTTCTAGTGGTGATATCAGTTTGAATTTCAATGAAAACATACTCAAATACGTCCTTAAAACCTATTAATTAACCCATTATCCCCTGTGATGCACTGAATACATGTATCTATAGATAAGGACACACCACCTCTATTTCTACTATCTCTGTGCTTCTTTATATGATTATAATTACCCACGTTGTACAGCTCATGACTGCTGTCGTTCAGCCATGTTTCTGTCACTCCTATTACTTTGGATTTATGACTCAGAATAAACAAATAATCTGCGAACTCTTTGATATTGGCTGGAAGGCTTCTAATATTAATATAGAGTCGATACAGTGAGGATGATTCACTTGATACAGGGTGCAACTTGTACCGTTCATAATTCAATTCAAAAGGAATGAAAAACTTATAACATTTAAGAAAGAAAAAAAATCAATATTTGACAATATGGTCCAAAAGACTGAAATATTAGACATAAATATATCATCATCATTAACATGATCACGACACTGTTCTGATTACAAACATTAAGAGCATACCCATTGTAGTTCACGTTCATAACCAGTTGTATTACACTTCAAGTCATAATAATGTTTCCAACATTTGACTTAAAGCAGAAGAATTCACTGCATGGTCAAACAAGTTTCATTTATGATATAACATAAATATAAGTAGTAAGGTAAATCTTCATTACAACCATACATACTCAGTCTTTATAAAAGAATTTAAGCACATATCAGCAGTCACAAGGGTGGATATATAGTTATAAATTTGGCAACAATTCTCACAAACCTTGACGCATTTATTATTCAAAATATTAATCAACGCCATGAAATTAACATTCCAAAATGTCGGAAGTATTCTGATACGAAAATAATATCATCGAATTCATCATGTCCCAGTCAAACAGTTATTATAACAAAGTCATGTAAGGATAACTTGACAAATTTGTAAGAAACATACGAGCACAACTGTACATTATGTAGTTTAAATATGCATCCCGGTAAACTGTACCGGCCAGAAGAATTGTCCTATTGCAGCACATACGACGAATGAGATTATTTACCTTGCTCCTGCTGGTTATCAACTGAAAGATACAGGAGAATATATACGTTGCAGGAAAATGTCGGTTGATTCTTTATCGTTTTTTTGTTTTTGTTTTTTTGTTTTTTTTTGATATCTTGATGGGTGGATTTCAAAAAGGGTCGAATTGTTGATGGATGGCGATACGCGAAGGAAATCATGCCACGAAAAAACCTATAACCTGCGTACAGCCAATGTGATGTTGAGGAAGGCAATATGAATATTTTTGTGGGGCAGATTGCTAATGATTAGACTAATGAATGAAGTCATCATGAGGTCAGGCTATTGACGAAGCATCAGGCTAGATATTTGGTACATTGAAGGTTACATAATCCAAGATAATGCAATAATCATGCCTTGAGGCCCATGAGACTTCTAACACAGTACTCTTAATACGCGAGCTAATTTATCGAATTAAACTAAATATTTAATACACATATCGCGGACATGAGAAACTTAAACAGTCATTTTGTTGATCCATGCATGTGTTTATTTATATATGGCAGACAAGTCCATTATCAGTGTGTCGTAGCCACCTATTATGGTAAAGCTTATTAATCAACTTTGATCAAATTCAACTCAGCACAAATATAGTACTAGCTTTTGTTTCAGTGCATGCACGCATGATCAGACTGTTAAGAGCCGCAGCTAATCGTACATAGCTCTTGCTACTAATAGTAGAGCGATGTCGGACAAAATCGTGTAGACATGTATCCTTGTAGGTATATAATGATTAATATATATGTTTTTACACACACGTTTTACATGCAGTAAAAATGGTTTCCTTCAATTTAGAGTATGCATACAGTCTTACGAGTCTACTGTGATAACCATGAAAATGAAATTTACATCAGACAAAATGTTACCACCTTAAAGCGCACTGGTGGCGATTATTCACATTACTTCTTTCTTTTTTGACTTAGTTAAGCGAAACTTTGTGTGTAAACATAGAGCGGAACGTTACGTTTTAACTTATTCTTCCCCAAGCGTGTAAGCTTCTTACCTGTATTAGTATCACTGGGAATGGCTTATTATACACATGCATAACTGGAGCCTCTGACTGATTATTTGACCATGTTTCACAAAACAGGTTTTTTCTTTCACACCTAGACATTTATCCCTGGTTTTATTACTGAAATGTTTGAATACGTGAGGTGTAAACGTATAAATGATTATATTAGTAATGCATTTTTATTGAAAGGTTGTATTTTTGATAAATTAAACAGTACGTGAATTAAAAAATAAACAAATTCCATTTCGGATATATGTTAACTGACGTTATGCCTACAAAGAGACAGTTTTGAAACGTTAAAATGCCTGTTTTTAATATTGATCTTCGTCTGTACAGGCCCCCAGCGAGAGATTTAAATTCACTGCTACGGGGAAGCCTGCTTCTGTAATTTTCTCATCGCCAACCCATCGACTTTTTGATACCCGTAATAAGAAACACATTGCCGGATAAAGAAAGCTTAGGTTCCTTACAGAAGGTTATTTGAATCAAAACTTTGTCAGATGATATGACGATGATTCAACCTTGAATAATTTATGAACTGTGTAGCCTTATAAAATGGACATTGAAGAAATGATTTTGTAAGATATTCTGTCTGATACAAGTCTGTGTACCATCATTTATGGCAACTTACAACAATACACTGGAATATAACTTTCCACTCATTTCATTTAAATTTGACCGAATCTTCATACAGGTGAAAACAACCTTCTAAACATTATATAAATACCTCGGATTGAAACTGTACTTTTATAGAGCTTTCATGTTATTACCAACATGTTTAAAGATAGAACATTTTGTATGGGCTTGCAGAGCATGATGGCGCTGACCTTACGATTGCTTGACTGGCTAGGCAATGCAAAATGTACTCGCAGAGATCTTAACCATCATTGCATGGCATGAAGTATCCTGAACTGAGCAAGGAGATAAACTAAACAGTTCAATTCACGCTGGGTTTGCCCCTAGCTTGTTCTTATCTGTACATTTGTAAAACAATGTTTAATTCATCGTTCATGTGAGCATATGAATAGTCATTAAATTATGAATGGAAAGTATTTGTGATTTCTGTTTAGACATTTATGGACAAAGGACCAATTGTCACTTTAACCTTGCTCGTCCTGAATACATACTTCTCGTGTTGCTAGGCAAAGTCTGAACGTAATCAAAATAGTAGATTCAGGTATTGTATGGCCTTAAATGAAATGCACAAGGAAAAGGCCTCTCCGCGAGTTACATAAAATGGGCATAAGAAATAGGTTGATTTCTTCAGTTTAACACTTTTCATATCCAATAGGCCAAAGGCGAGCACTGGAGTTCTGCTTCGTATTGTTTTTAATTTTTTCCCTTTGACAGAACATTTTGAATGGAAATTATAGAGCAGAAAAATTGTGCCTGTACTATTTTAACGGATCCAAAAGTCAACAAATATTCTGTCCCCGGCATGGAGAAAACTTCTGAATTCGCTGATCATAATTATTTTGGAGATCGTCCATTTTAACAAGAAAATGAACATATATAGAATTGGAAGGTTTGGAATGATACATGCAAAAATGTGTGTTTTTGGAGGGGTTTGGTCTTGTTCATTTTGCTTTACAAATAGGCAGGAATGGTATTTTATGGTTTATGTTAGCATTTGCATTTCTCCAAAGGAGCTGCGGTACATAAAACATGGCACGAGAATGGACCTGGAGGCCGATAGTATGGTATGTGACACTCCATTATGCCTTTGGTATTGAAGACATGTTTGTCGACCAGTTGCAATAGTGGAGAGCCGCCTAAATGCGCTGCTGTGATGAATAGTGAGGTGTACTTTGATAAAACCACTGGCTTTTCTCTCTGCTGTTACCATGGCACCGGCCAAGTGGGCTCCATAATGACAGACCTATGAGCTTTATTTTACACGCAGCTCCTTTGCAGGACGTCAAGAAGAGAGCTGATGCGGTAAGGATACCGGTAAAGGACAAGATGCAAATATTGACAAAAAGCTAGCCCTCTTTTCCGCATAGCAGCCTGTGAGGTGGCAATTCTCTCGCGCTTTCGTTCAAAATAATCAATGGCAAAACAGCGTAAATTCATAAGTGAACATTTAATGGGATGATTATGCCTTATGTGTACACTAATAGTCCTGAAGAAGAAAGCCGAGACCTTGGCACCACAAACCGGGCGATAAAAGCATGTGAAGATTCAACTGCGTCGGCACGACAAACCTGTTAAGTTAGGACCTGAAACAAAAGGTGCCAAAGGTACAATCATAAGCAGCGAGAGAACAGCATGTCACACAGGCTTTCTGATTGATGTAAGGAGATGTAATATGGATTTCATAATGGTTTGCCAGACAGTGTAGAGCCAAATTTGATTTAAGCGTTTGACTCTGACCTGCCAACCGGATGGTTTGTCAATTACAACACCGGAGATCCCCTTCTGTCTCCTAATGAATTCTACTTGTGCTGTTTTGATACTTCTTTAAAAGTTCACGCCTAATAAAGATTCAATTATATTTCGTGATGTTTGCATGTGGATATCTGCTCACCGTGACACATATTTTTACTTGATGTTAAAATAGCTGGGATTATTGTCTGGACAGCGAATCTGTCATGGCTGGGTGTACATGTGTCGATGCTGGTGCAAACCATGTAAACGGCATTTACACCACAATCCGTTTGAAAAAAAGGGTTTGATTCACTTTGTCACCACAGTTTGACTATGCCTTAATATTAAAAAGAATATATATCCTTGTACAAAAGCAACCCAGTTCAGCATAAGGTCACTGCTTCAGCAGGGTCACTAATCTTCCATTGGTCCCCACATAACACGCCTGGGCAATACAACACCACAAAAATATTCTTTTCCCAAAACAAAATATCTGTTCCAATAGTCAACCTGGAACCACTTATATACGCATTATAAAAAAAATCAGTGTAATATTTGTGACAAATAGAAATGCAAAAAAAGGAGGGATTTATTACCATATGATGCAGGAAGGAAATGTCTCATGTGGACATGTATGTGACTGAATTGAATTCCTTGGCCGTGGCCTAAATTTGACAGCTTATATAAATTTTACAAAAAACCGTAACTTTTATAATAAAGTTCAACTACCTTAAAATTAACTGTGTACAAATAAATCATAACAAGGTTTTCTAAACAATAAAATAACCCTTTAGCTTTCACAGAAATATGATTTATACATATAAACCTACATTATAGGCTGGTTCGAATGTTATGGAGATATTATAAGTTACTATGGTTGTTTAATTCTAGTTTAAGAAAATAAACTGCTGTATAGAGCGTTTTGTGCCTATTTTGAAATTTGACGCAAACATAATGGTTGTACGCAAAGCGTCCATTTCATGCACATACTCTTTTGAGTTCGCATAATGGACTTTAATAGGGCTTACTCGGGGCCAGTTCACAGCAGGGAACTACAGTACAAACTGTTCGTGAACCACAAGCGAAGCCCCGCTTCCACGGCCAGCCTTGAGGTCCCTGGTGGGACAACCTTGAATCGGCAACGAGAAACGAAGTCTATCGTATCGTACAACTGGATACAAAAGTTTTTTGGGTGGAACGACGAATTTGTTTACCTAGACCTAATTATCGCTCGCGCAGGAACGCCCACATGCAAAGCATGTATCTCTAGTGCGAATTATTAATATATTAGAATTATATGAGCATACTGACAAGCTGAAAAAACACCAATTAGTGAATGTAAACCAGAGATTAACCGCCGTAGCTTACGTGGTACCGATCGCACCGATCCGTGATTCACCATGGATCCGTTCTTGGGATCCGATATTCGTAAGGACTTTGTGCTCATGGGATGTGGTAATAATGTTCATTTGTCAGTTATGAGGTTCTGTACAAGATGCACTTTTCAGTAATGCTCTCGGATGTGCGTATTTAGAATAGTCACTTTCATTTAGTGGTGCTCCCACGCTCTGAAATGTGAGTGGGAAAATATCCTACTATCCTTTAGTCCAATATAACAGTATGTTATAAACAGTATAATCCACTGATCTAAATAAAAACTTTAAAAAATGTTTTATATATATTATATATATATATATATATATATATATATATATATATATATATATATATATATATATATATATATATATATATATATATATATATATATTTGCCGATTAAAAATTGGCTTCATCGATTTATTACCCGTACCCAGCATAATAAATAAGACATTTTCCTACATGGTTTCTAGGATTGTCACAGTTCAACTTCAAACAATAAGCCCTTTGATGCTAATGTGAGGAGTGAACATTCCACTATCAGAAACAAAACAAAGCAATATTTGAAAAAACAACATTCTACGTTCGCTTTGGGTAATCACTGCATAAACACAAGAAAATGACACAAATGACAATGAAAAAACACAATTTTCATTTATGTACCTTTTAAAAAATATATACTTTGTTGGACATATTTCAAGTTTATTGTGCTTTGTGGAAATTTTGTGGGCAACTCTGCGGAGCAGAAGTATATCCTTAAGGCCAGGACGTCAGCTGCAAGAAAGGTCAAAACATCTTTGCATTGTAGAGAGCAATTGCAATTTGTCATAGCAAATTGTTGTAATGCTGTGGTTGCAGCCATTAAATGGCATTTGTTCAAACATGTTATATTCAACAATGCTACAAACATACAGAACAATACAACGTGTAGGGTGCTGCTACAGGGTAAGAGGGCGGTGATCTATATAAATTCCTTTTTCGGAAGATGAGCGGGTAATTCAGGACAATACAAGATGCACCTGAATTGCACGATCACTCATCTTATTGTGATGAGCAATCGCACAAATTCACATGTTGAAGGCCACAGAAAGCAGACAGAAGGCTAATAGAGAGCCGATGTGGTTGACTGTTTTTTTAGTATACAGTGTAAGGGGGAAGGGGGAAGAATGTAAGAAAGGAACAGGAAGAGGGAAGGAGAGCGAGACGAGGGCAGAAAAAAAGAGAAAGAAAAGCAAAGAAAAAAGAAGGAATGAAAGAAAAAAGAAAAAAGAAGGAAAAGAAAGAAAAGAAGGAAAGTAAAGAAAGAAAGAAAGAAAGAAAGAAAGAAAGAAAGAAAGAAAGAAAGAAAGAAAGAAGAGCGATTAGAAACCTTTGCCTATACCAGTAGGCTTAAACGTTCAATTCAGGCAATATGAACATTTGCTGCAGAAAAGATTTGGGTGTTATCAATTGCGAACAGCCTGTACAACCATATAACAGTACATTTTCATAAAATGCCGCATGTTTTAGACTTTCAAAAAATGTGACTTTGCTTAACTAGGAGTAATTGCAGTAGGGATCGCAGTATAGGGGAATATCTACTGCCAAAGTAATGCAACTCAGGAAATTTGAATCATGTAACCATAGGCTTAATTAGCGTAGATATATATTTGTCAAAGGATGCCCTGTGCCTAGCATTAATAGAGAGCTTATTCTACAACGTGACTGCTGACAGAAAATAGATTAAATGGAACAAGAGTGCTGCATGTTTGGAGACAGGGGTCAAATCTCAGACGAACATTTTTAGCTCGGTTCATTGGTATCGGGACCAGGAGGAATTAACTAACATAAGTACTCTGGAAACAAATTGGGTACCAGTTAGCACATTGAAAATAATATGGAACTTTCCCTACGTAGACCAGAATGTGTCAGCCAACTTTTCCGTATAGTGTAGTGTCACTTGTACCGTACATTGCACCTGTACCAATGCGTACAGCATTGAGTGGAGTATTTCAAGTTTTTCTTCCTTAAATTTGATGTTCATGTGTGTTTGAGTTAAGACACTTTATAATGGCTTGGTGGTCTGGTGTCAAACGATTTTTGAGGCCGTCGAAAGGTTTTATGTGTCAAAGATTTATTGTTTTGCACATGACTACAATTACGAACAAGTGAAATGCCGCAAGATGCATGTTGTACATTAAGGTGCATTGTAGATGTATTATACGAATGGAAGGCCTCTGTGCTTAATTTTCGTGCAGTTTTTGATTCACTGAATAATATGTGTCACTCTAAACTTACACAAACAGTTAAAAGGTGTCCTTTTGAGGTCTTTAAACAAATTCGTTGGAAGCCAAAATGTTAATGAACTGAAAATTCCAATAAACTTTTTCTGATAAATCGCAAAAAATGACGATACGATTTTTGTGCAAGCGTACAGGTATTTCAAAGTAATGAGTGCATGAGCTGTTTTTCTGGCTTCCTGTACAGCCTTTGTTCTGTGTGTGTGTGTGTGTGTGTGTGTGTGTGTGTGTGTGTGTGAAAGAAATAAAGAAAGAAAGAAAGAATGACAGAGAGAGAGAGAGAGAGAGAGAGAGAGAGAGAGAGAGAGAGAGAGAGAGAGAGAGAGAGAGCATACTTTCATTGGGACAGATCACTTAAGGTAGATCTTCACAACTTACCAGTCACTCCATGTCCACTACACTGCATGCCTGGTCAGAAAACACAGCTGTGTCCGCATAAAACCACCCAGCCTTATGTTAAGAGTTGACATCTTGGTAACAGGAATATCCACTGCACATAAACTCTTAATGGAATAAAAGGAAGCTAGGATTACATGGGTCGTTTTTCAAGCAGGAAGTTCTTGTTCAATTACCCTACAATGCAGATATGCTGGACACCCACGCTTCAGTATTTTTGCTGTGCATGATGCCAAAAGCGAGTCTGCTTATCTTACCAGCTCCCAAAGCACGAGTGTTTTGTCTCTTGATGTCATATTGACTATACTTAATTGAACGGAATCGAATTGGAACCAACTTGTGACCAAAACTATCCCTACCGAAAAAAAAAACACACAGTGCAATTATTTATGCATTACAGTGGTGTGTTTTAGTACTACCAAACCAAATACTGCATGCGAATACATTTGACATATATGTAAACATAATCGAATATATAATGTTATATGACCATATATTGTTGCTGCTCCTCTCCACAACTTCGTTTTGTAATCGAATTGAAAAGAGAGCCAAAATCAGCTTTACTTCCTCTGCCGCATTGACTTATGTACATAACATTCTAAGTTATTTGGGCAGTTGACACCAAGTTGGTCAATTGACCAGTGTTGGTGGAACTAAAGTCTTTTAATATACAATTTGAATGAGTGTGTGTGTTTGCGACTCGTCATTTCTACTTTGATTTATGCATACATGCACATGATGTTGGTTTTACATTATTGCAAGAACCATTGTGCCATGGAAATAAGAACGTATTCTAATTTCAATGCCACCCTACGGTTGCGGCTGTGGACTCTCATAATAATATATAACCACACTTGAAAACCTTATCATGATTTTAATAATCTTTGTTGCATTTATTACTTTGAAGGTGCCCCCGCTCTCAATGTCGGTAAATTGCGAATCTTGAAATCTTTACTGTATCCGAAGACTGCAGAAGGTATCTCTGTAAAGGTTATGTACCCGTCTATACAGATACTGGGTAACAATACGGTGTACATCAGCAATGATTACGTCCATAGGTTAGAGTTATAAAAACCCACATGCCATAAGCAAAAGTTCCTGATATAAAATGACAAAAGTTTGACTCATCGATGCCTTTTTCGATAAGAAGGACTTTGATGAGAGGTCGGTATATTAGTCCTCAATTATGTGTGTGTATTCCTCCGTAGCGTCCAGCAATGTGGAGGCACCGCTGAAGAGAAGACTGAAAGCATAAACCGAAGAGAAAGGTTAGCAGGTGGAATGTCAAGATCCCCAATTCAATATCCGTGTATATTAGGTGCAAACATGCACAATCGTGTCACCATACAAAGTAAGGAGAAAGTCCTGCGACATTTCTATTAGCCAGTGGGCCGATATTGCGTGCTTTATGTGCCGTTTTCTTACGGTTCTTGTGTGTGAAACTATAGCATACATAGTGGACGCATGTCGGTCAGAACTACGTGAGCAGACTGCTAATGAAGTAGGGTCAAGGGACGTGCTCTGAAACACAGTGTCAGTTTTAAATTACTTGGCTTTACCACTGGTAGGTCTTATGCGGGACACTTTTCGTGGCATTAAATTTTGATTGTTCAATTGCTGAAAGGCAGCATATGTGCAATATTTACCTTCATTATGCTTCGGTTATATACTGGTGATGCACGATTAAATGTTGCCATTGTTATGGTGTACATAACAATACACACGGATACCTCATTCCATACTTTCTATACTTTAAAAATCGATACTACAGGATTCAGGGGATCACATCAGCAAGTCAGGCATTTTTCTTATAGTCTTTGGATAATTATAATAGTTACAAACGCCTAACTATAAGAAATGTCTGGACAACCGAACAGCATAAATAGTCTCTTTATGAGATATTCAGGCACTTTGGTGGGGGTTCCCAAAAGAGCAATTATTGGAACTGCTTACAACGTATAATGGTTATGATGATGATGATGATAATAGTTATAATAATAATTAAAGGCAATAAACCAAAATAAAGATGCACCGACGAAAGCAATATAAAAGAAGAAAAGAAAGGCAAACCCTCCCACCATATGGAACCCTGTAACAGCTATGATTAGAGAGGTGCTTTATTCCCGATTGGTCATGTATATATTATGCATAAATAGAAGATGGTGACCTCTACACGGTTTACAAAGAACTTGTGTGCAGCTGTGTTACATGCCTTTTTCCCCAAGTAACTAGCCAAGGCAGGTGTACTGGGCTAAGAGTGCGCGCCATTATCGAAGTAATGCTACATGTTTCCTCTTCAGTCACATCGGATTTCATAATGTATTGAAAGTCACAACATTTTGTGTTGTTTGTCGCGACAAAGGTCACAGCATATTCCGCAGTTAATCAAAACAACGTATGCTTGTATAGCTCTCTAACCATTTATTGTAGGAAGACACACAATGTATAGTTTGAAGGCTAAGTTGCTTTAGGCGGATTGTGATGACAGTAATTGGCTGGGTCACTGTTAGATTCCATGTTGTTATTGCTGCCCGTCATCGCAAGGTAATGACTGTGATGGTGTTGTGTAAGCTTATAGCTCTGTCCTCATTATAAGGTGCTTTCTATTATAGCCCAAGGCGAGAAGCAATCACAGATTGTGTTATTTCGTCTCTTCTCTTAGATTGACGCAATGCTGTATTCCAGTGGGGATGTTAGAGGAGCATCGTATGACATAGTCACGGCGGTAATGAGTCTGTACAGTGCATAAATGTCTTCTACATGTCAATGTTGGTTTGCTTGCGAGGGACATTCTCTCGGAAGGCTCTGCCATCCTCGCCAACTAACTGGAATTCACTGGTGCATGAGGCAGCACCACTGGCCAAATTTCAGAGAAGCCGCACGCAACTAAGGTCAGGGTTCTCATTAGGGACCTTTTCCCGACATATCGCCGGTGCCGGCAGATTTACATTAATATGCCTTTAACATTTTTCAGATAAACTGGTCGACAGCGACCGATAGTTTTGACGGTTTATTTTTCATGTATGTGTCATTAAAGGTTTGAGAGACTACCAGAGGAAGCCTATAACGTTGAAATAACTGGTTTCAAGAGCTTTACGTCACCGTGCCCATCTGCTCAGTAAACTTGTATTTGGCTGTACAAGGACAATTCAAACGTTACAAATGTGCTATTATTATCATTATTATCATCATCATCATTATCATTATTATTATTATTTGATGTCATGTATGGTAACTTGGCAGGTCCAGGCATGCCGCTGCATTTGTCACAAGAGTAAAATATCGTCGATTGAGGGAGACTATAAATTTTTCCAACACAAAAGGGACTACACTGAAGTAACTCCGGGAGAAAAGTTACGTTCTGTGACAATGTAGCCCTGTTTCCAGGCATGAAGAATTTTATGTTGGTTTCTCAAAAGATTTTGCCAACTTTATATTTTCTAGGGACATTCCCCCATGGAATCCTTAATCTTCAATAGTAATAGAAATTCGGTGCAAAGCTAAAACATATTATGGTAAGTGAATTGTGTCCGTCTATAATGTTAGCCGGTCTACGATGCTAACTGTTAACCCGAATAACAAAACCAACGGAGCTCCCGGAAAGATACCAAGATATCATTTCATTCCCTCAAAATACTTACGTCATGGTTACGAAATAAAAATACACACATAGCATAGAGTAGGACGCCACGGAAGAGACTGCAGAGAAGCATTCTTTTTCATTGTCCCGAAATAGTTTTGTTGCAAATGAAATATTCAAGGAGTAACTCAAATTATTTTTATCTGAACTTGTATTATACAAATATAAGGATTATTGTTTGACAGGTAGTCTTTATTCATATTGAAGGTCCGCATTTATAAGCAAAGCTTCATTTATTTATGTTTAGACACGTTCATATAAATTTTCATTATTATGTGGGTTGTCTTTGCTGAATATTGAGCTTAGACAAGGAACAGCTACGCAGAAAGACATGTGCAGGTACAGGCTACGAAACATGTTCGGGGTATTTTTTTGCTGAAGACCCTTTAATTTATTTGGGTTAATACAGCTTATGTTAAAATTCTACAGAAGAACGTGACAATAGTGCTTCCATATATATATATATATATATATATATATATATATATATATATATATATATATATAAAAGTAGCTTATCTCTGTCTAAGACCCCCACACACACGCGCACACATAAATATATATATATATAATATATTACATATAATATATATATACATATATATATATACATATATATATATATATATATATATATATATATATATATATATATATATATATATATATATATATATATATATATATAAATGTGTGTGTGTGTGTGTGTGTGTGTGTGTGTGTGTTAGACAGGGATAATTTACTTATGGAATGTAGAGAGTTCGGACTACGGAAAAAATGTGATTCAAAATGGTATGCAAGCGAATCCAAGTCAGCTTCAAGCTATAGTATTAGGTACAAAAAATGATCATACTCAATATGAATTCAAATTTCAGATGAATGGTTTTACCAAAAAATTAAAAAAGAAGTGTCAAGCTACTTTGTGTCTATATAGACGATGATCTGAAATTCCAAAGTCATGTTACACATATCTGTAAGCAAGCTGCAAGGCAAATTTCTTTTTTCAGAACGTTCTCGAATATTATAAATATCAAAAAAATGCTCACAATGTTCAATACCTTTGTACTGGCAAATTTCAATGACTATCCACTAGCATGGCATCTATGTGGACAAACAGACTGTTGGAAAATGGAAAACATACAGGAAAAAACTCTCCGATTTGTGTATAATGATTTTTCTAGCACCTATGCCAAACTTCTGGCGCACTCTCAGAAACTCTCTCTTTACTTAGGTAGACTAAGAAAACTGTCAATCGATGTATACAAAATTATACATCTGAAATATGTCCGGCTATTCTTGACGATATGTTTGACAAAAAGGAATTTACATATGAACGTCGGGATGAACACAAGCTATTTCGGCCCAAATATGGTTCTGTCACCTACGGTTATAATTCTCTGGGGTACCAAGGGGTCAAGATATGGAACTCTCTTACTCCTGCTTTTAAGCAAGTTACGACTCTCACTTAATTTAATTATCTCATGAACAAATGGCTTGGCACCCTCCTGTAAATGCTCTCTGTGTGTCCTTTGTAAAACCAGAATTTCGGTCAGACTTAATTGCCTGAACTCATAATTTTGAAGGCTATGGATATGTAAATGGACTGGCTGTATGTATTCATCTGTAACCAGTGTATATTCATCATATTTCATCCCTTCAATTTATATTATTGTCGAATAATAGCTGAAACGGCGCTAAAGTTCTTTGTTTTACTTGTACTCAGCTTTAAATAAACGTTTTTATTGTATTATTACAATTACTGCCACGGAAGTGGTTCTGGATGAAAAGACACAAATGCAATACTTGTGACTCAAGCCGTAACAAGTACGGAGTCCCAAGGACACATGGAGTGAATAAATGATATTTCCTTTCTCGAAATGATATAATTTTCACAGGAGCTAATTATTTCGTAGGAATGAAATAAATTTTAAGAGAACGGAATATTCTTTGGAGGGAAAGAAATCATATTTTTACTCCGTGTACACTTTCGGGCATTCATAATATTTGACTTACCATACATCTTTTAGGCTCTCGAGACCCCAACTACCTGCCAAGGAATATCATGGAAAAAACTAGCATAAACCATTACCAAGGAAGGAATAGAAACGTAATACACTCTGAATGAATGTAACAATGTTGTCTGCAGACGAAATACTATTATTTTCATATACACGTAATATTTTGTTCATGTTATTTCCTGGGTGAAAAACATTTTTTTTTCTGTTATGTCTCTTCAATGACTTGAGTTGTCATCTCAAAAAAGGACAACACAAAAACCCGCATTTCATTATTGCTGCAAAGGTAAATACATGTGTAGTAAAATGAAATGATATTGGTATGGTAATTTAGTGTACCTAATATTATGACTGATATGGGCTGAACCTTCATTTAGGTCAGCTTTGAAGATAAAGTATTTTAGCGTCTCCGTGATTGTTTCTTCAAGGTAACAACAAGTTCTGCTGAAAAGATGAACCGCTTTTTGCTTTGTGGACCAATGTTTTAAGTGTGATGTAATTCTGGAGGTGTTATGTGATAATTAGCTTTCTTTCTCTTGTTGTGGGACCCAGACTTGGTAGAGCGTCATTGGTTGAGGTGCTACTCACCCCCTGGGCGGAATAGGAATTGTGGGTACTGGCCGATCCTGTGTATATATGAGTACCGACACCAGCCACCTAGTGGCAAAGCACTTCTCTTTCCCTTTAATTACATTTACTTGACACTTAAGGACAATTGTGACAGTTCTTATATTGTGCAATTAGGGTTGTAAATGTCACTTTTACTGAAGTACACCTATGCTTTTTTCTCAAATGCATCTAGACTTGTCTGAATGTTTATATGTATATCTCCGTTTCAAATGTTTTGTTTTCATCCTATGTTTTTGCCAGTAAAGCAATTTGGTACTTTGTACTTTTATATGAAGAAGTAAGAAATATACAGTTAGAAAAATAATTCTTTGTCTGTCTCTGCTGGGATAGCGTTTTAAAAATTATTTTATATTGTTCTTTTCCAAATTCATATTTTGTCGACTCAAATTAATTTTGTATTCAAAATATGAGATTGTCTGTCTTGACCTAAAAATGTTCCATATGAACCTAGTAGCAAGGGCAGTTGCACGGTTTCATTCAATGTCGTTTGACTTTAATTCTATGTTCGAATTATAAAGCATCCTGGATTGTAAAATTTGGGAAAAACAGTGCATGGTGTCATATTTAGTTATCCTGTTCCCTCTTTTACCATTTGTGCAATTTTCAATATCCCCTGGTAATTTTGCAATATTCATTTATTATTGCATTTGGTTTCTAATGCGTAGAAAAAGGTAATAATTTGGCACATGTAATGTGATATTTAGCAAAGCACGGGTAAACAGCGTCATAAGAAGGACGGCGAAAACAGTCCTAGGCATCTGCTGCCATGGTACATGTAAATGAGTTGCTACATCAACTTGCAGTTATAGCAAAGTGTTATCATAACATGTCTGTCTTATTTTCTTCTTAGATATATGGTTAAATGAACACGTTCCCACGTTTAACGATTTATACTCACACCTTTATGTTGGCTATTTTGTTTTTGATTGATAAGACATTAATACATGAGACACCACTTTTTATATTTTCTGCAACACATAATGCTAACGTGGCATAATGACGCAGTTCTTACTATTACCAGGTTTAATTTTCTGATTATCCTCTGTGGACCAGTGGGATCTCATTAATTTGTATACAAAATGTAAGGATCCCTGGAGAGAATAAACCAGAATTTGTACATTTGAGTAAGTAATGTTTTTCACTGTATTTGGTCATCTGTGGTGCTGCCTCGATTTAATATACAGATACATCAGGTGAGGATAAACATGACGGGACCTAAAATTATTGATTAATATCTTTTGTTTCCTGAATATCCACACGATGAAACACCAGCTTTTAGGGCAAGACACATGTTTCAAGACATGGAATATGTCGGTACCATTAGAGCATTTTGTGGCGCGGGAATGACACGTCAGTTTATCTCCTTACCCGGACCGTTATAATAAGTACTATCAAGCGGAATGATCAGTCATAGAATAATATTTTGGTTGTCAGATAACAGTGTCGTGTGGCCTAGGTGCTTCTCGTGCAGTATAATGTACCTTAGACGCTACAAGATGCGTGCCAAGCAGGATGTCAAGCAGCAATAGATTCTCCTCCCCAAATATTAAGTTATACTAGGCTCTGGCAAACATTAAGTGCGTGTACATAAAGTGATCTCCAGGGATTCTCACGTACACATCATAGGCCTCAAACATACATCAATTGGAGGAGAATACTCCAAAAGATGTAGCGCGCAGTTGTAGCGTGTTTTGCATCGAAGGAAATACATCCATTATTGTTCTGTATCAGATTCCAAGAAAGATGCACAAAGTGCATTACCGTTAAAAATGGAGAAATTACTTGCTCTCGAAGATAATATGCATGAAAAAAAAAAGAAAAAAAACCAACAACACATTTTGATGCGCAGCTGTCTCTTGAAAGCCTCCTACTGGAAGACAGTCGGCACTTGTATACCCACATTCAGAAAGGATCTGCGCTGTTTGGATGTGTTGTTGTTGGTCTGTCAGGTAAAGGTAGGATACAAGCTTAGCTTTTGCAATTATAGCGTGGTTTCAGCAGGGACCCACACACACACACGCACGCACAAAGTGATAAAACACATATGAATCGCTTTAAGTCACTGGTATTTTGTTTTCCTCATGTCCAAATATTAAACATTTCACATTACAAAATTGGCATTCAGGTCAATCATATGTAAGTTTACTGTAAGGTATAGGACTGGTTAAAAGCATATAGCACTATGCTATAATGATTCTTGTAGCATGATTTGGTAAATGAATAGCAAAGACAATGCCAACCTATGCAGTGGTTTCAGGTCAACACCTCCTAATGATCTTCTGTTGACTATTTTGACATAATTATCAGTGCTTATGTGCCGTATTCTGTAGCTTTATATAAAAGACATGGGCCCAATCCCCAATTGTTACCTGTAGAGAATTGGATTTGTGGAGTCCTGATTAAATAGTTTGTACCGACCCTGTTACTTGTACAGTGAAACCGCATTATGACGCCTTTTGTTCCCTGCAAATATGTCATATATCTAATGGCAAAGAAGTTGACTGCAAATCTTTTTATACCTTATGCCATTAAGACAATATTTTGGATATCTGAGTACCTTTATGATAAGGTTTCACTCAAAAAAGACCGTACACATAGATTGGGAGCTATGTTTTGATTGTATGGTGATTGCCTCGCGAAAATGATGCATGTCAGTGTGGACATAGAGACATAATGGTGCAGCCGAACGATGCCAGAAGTTCAGTTAGAATAGGATGTCATTCATACCAAGTTTAGCATGCTTTTCTGTATCCTCATGGGGGTTTGGAACAGAATATAGTTAGCAATTTACAGAAGGAAAACACTTTCTACATTTCATTTCATCTTCCGTTCCGAGAAACCGAAGCTGTATTTAGATAGATGTAATACCCTATTAGTTTTGTTCTTAAAAACAACGCATCTTTGAAAAGAGTCGTTACTCAGCTGTATGTGGGTGGCATATGTGTGTATATATATATATATATATATATATATATATATATATATATATATATATATATATATATATATATATATATATATATATATATATATATATATATATGCCACCCATAAACATGGCCGATGGACGCCGACCAATTCAAAGTATAAGGTCACCTGACTGGCATATGATATCAGGCAAACAAGAAAGGTCAATGGATGGCATGTGTGTGTCATAATATTTTGTGTAACAAGTAGGAAACCCAAACAAAGCAATTCTTATATTTTTGTATTTTTTGTTCTTGACACGTCCTGCGGAGATATGCGTGTTTTGAGAGACAAAAATGTCATACTTTGGAACTTTAAATTGACTAATAAATTTCTTTTGACTGTACATGTACAGAGGCTCGCATTTGGTGAGCATGGGGGAGAATGCTAATCGATGTTTTGTAGAAGTATAGGAAGGGTAGATCTGATACATGTAATGCTCACGTTATTAATACTGTGACGGGTCAAATCATGCTGAAACATAACGGAAGGAATGTCAGACCCTAGCCACGTTTAAGTACTTACCCATAAAATTATCAGAGAAAAAGTCGGTACCAGTTGCATAAATGCAAGTCTGTTTGTATTTAATTAGCTGACATGGTGTTAGGTGATATGGACTTACGAAGTGCCTAGAAACCATATACTAATGAAATATTTATATTACTTTCCATCAACAGTCTTACAGATAAAGCCAGACGAACCAGTTTTAACTGTGTACACTACCTGCACATGAATACATTATCAGGGCATGTCCTCAAATGCTACGGGTTTGTCCAAAAACGGGTTTCTCTATATAATACGGAGGCCCCGAACTTTGGGCTTCACTATGCACAATTAGCATCGTCAATTTCCTACATGACCGGGTCAGGCTCTTTAATGTCCCGCTACAGGCTTAATACTAATTGAATCACGGGACAAGTGTGTAACAATTTTACTGGCCCAGTACAGGGTCCGGGACGGGCGGTGGGAACGAGGCGGGAGAGAAAATAATGACCAGTAAGGTCCCGCGGGTCACATTCGTCACCCCAAGTCTTAGCAGAAAAATTGATTAAGCCTCAGCTGACAGATGAGTGTCCGGGGTAATTCAAGTCTGCCACTCGCTATCTCGTTGACGTTGCCAGGCCGCCATGTTGTAGCAAAGTATTACTTACAAAAAGCTGACTCCATGCTCTGTTCCCAATCCGCGGTGACACTCTGCACTTACCGACGTGGCTGCATTTTGTTAGAATGCTCACAATTCTTTGAAGTATCAAGACGCTTGTCGACCAATGACAGGTCCTCTAATTTCTACTCAGGACCCGATTGTTAGGATGTTGTTCGCCATTTTTCATAGGTATTCGAAGTAAAGGCTCTTAGCGGTAATTCGACACGTAGCAAGACAATCGTTGAAGCTTAAATGAGCCTCCTCGAAACCAGTTCTCATTTTTGACTAGATTTAGCCAGCCGCTTGGACGCATGAATTCAGTTCAGTGCAAATACTATGTTGAATGTTGATTCTTGAAGGCCAAATGTTGTCCTCCCAGCCCGCTCTGCATGATGAGCGCGGCACGAACATTATTGGCAAGATAGATTACACAGCCGGGAAGCCATGTGCGCAGCGCATGTTCCGTTAGCCCTCATTTGAACAAGAAGGAATGTCACAGACTACACTTTATCTTGCCACTTTCCATTTCAAGTAAGCTTAGCAGCGGCACTCGTATCTTTGTATGGAAATAGTATCATTGTGTCCACTTTGTAATCGCTGAATAAATGAAAATCCACGAATGGAATTATATGATATCATGTTTCTCCGAGGTTGAGTTGTTACCCATCCTTAAAGCAAGCTGACAGAAATGGTCGGATACTTTAATCTGTTTATTTAGGATCGTTTTGATTTTCTGCTTTAAGGCACTTTTAACAATTGTGAATTGTAGAATAGACTCAACAGAGATTTGATCATATTTGTGCATAAGTTATTTAGAATTGTGCGTTTAAAAAAGGGGTTCGATTTTAAGACAAATTTGAGCTAAATATCAGCATACCAGCTGCTGGTGTTTCTATGATAACAACGAGGATAATGATAATGATAATGATCATGACGATAGTAATATAAACGTTTTAGTCGCACCATAACTAAAGAATATGAAAAAACTCTTATGTTTGCAGTCTGATTGGACTGGAGCTTTGCTCAAATATAATATAGTACATCCTGTTAAAAAAGAATCAATGTATTAACAAGTTCAGTGTGTACTTTCAAAATACTTGGCAGGAAGAATAACGGAAAGCCTCAGCCCTTTTAAGATGGGGCTTCAGAAGCCCGGTGTAAATTACAAATCTCCCCATATGCAATACAGGTTGTTCTATATTTGAGTTTCATGTATTTCTATGATCGTTTGCCCCTCACATAAAATGGGAGGAAATTGATTTCTGTGGCCCGCGTTACGTGTTTCAACTATTCAACCATTACATTGCGTTGTTACCTATAAGTGATTTTATCTGTCAAGTCATTTCAATACATGTTCACAGATATATATGACAATATGAGTTTTTGGGCATCGAAAAGTTTGCCTTGTGTAATGTTAGGTATGTTTTGAAAAGCCACTTTTGCGGATTTAGTCCTCTGAGGCAAGTCATGCAGTGTTGGTGCTCAGATGTATGTTACATGTGTAGCGTTCACAGCATAAAGGACGCATTGCAGTTTTAACAACATAGCAAACCATTTGGCATGGTTCATATGTTGTAATATACAATCCTATTTTGGGCAAAAGCATACAGCATCATTATTTCACTTATAAGCATTTATACAATGATACTACGTCATTATTATACGTGTTAAGTATTTTCAGTGTGCCTCTGGTAAATAAAGACGTAATGTAAAAAACGAACGCCGTTTTATGAAAAAAAAACATCATAGCAGATACGCACAAAGTTAATGGATATCGTTCATTGAAGGGCTTGTGCCATATTCATTAACTAATGACGGTTCTATTATATGTGGTGTGTTTGGGGTCCTTTGTTGATATTTTGCAGAAACAGTTGTATAATGCATTAAACATATATCCGAATGCTTCGTGTAAAAACGTCATCATAGAACCATATTCAATTATGATATTGTGTCGTGTTTTGTTACGTCTTATTTTTGTTTGCTTGTTGTTTGTTTTGTGGGTGTTTTTTGTTTGTTTGTTTGTTTTCTTTATCTTTCTTAAAGTTGTGTATGCGTTTTTGTTCAACATTTTAAAACATAAGAAGAATTCTTTTCAAAAATTGGATATGCGTTTTTGTCAAATCAATCCATCAAGTCTATACCCACTTTGAACAAATGCCATGTATTTTACTTGGTGCAATTAATCAAAGTGAGTAAATCCTGTACACATGTTGCGAATTCTTGTAAATTTCAGCATTATTTCAATCGCACAAATATATGTTGGTTTTTGCCTTTCAATGACACTGAACCCTGGCCTTCCAATCCCAATGGACATACCACATTTTTACACCAGGTGGCCTTAATCAATTTCGCAGATACCTCCTAGCAACATTTATATACCGTATGTTACTTTCTTAGTTATTTTGGGCAGATATGTTGGTAAAAACACCTTATTCAGCCGAGTACATGACCATAACAGACCTTTATTTGATTGATTTAAAGTATTTTCAACCAAGTCGTGTAAATCAGCGGACGTTATTTCTTGACACTATACTGGCATAAAACAATAAAAAGGCCCCTCGGATATGTTACCCCGTCCTTCCTGTGTGCGTGCGCAACTTACGAACATAGATATAATCGATTAGAGTGAGTTCACTACAAGGCTTATATCGATTCCTGATATCCTGCGGCTAGGCACGTATTGTAACTGATGGATGGTTCCTGCCACCCGTTAATATCAAGCAAAAACTATGAAGCCTATGCAACGTGCTGCATATTTCCTTTCCTGCTCATTATGCCAGAGTACAATTTTCAAATCACAGCATGCAGTGAATATTTTTGACTGGTGATGTTATGAGTAATGTGGCTTTATTGTAAAGGTCTATCCGTAATGAATCTCAGCGGAAATAAGATACGTGTAACAGCAGTACTTGATATAACTGAATTTGCGGAGTTTGTTAAACATAGTTGCCAGAGGAAGATACAGATCATTCCGTTATATCTTTCCGCATGCTGTTCAGCAGTAATGTTACAGAAGTGTCAGCATAGTGAAAGCCGACACATGATATGCACACGTACTATACGAAAACAACGCTCTCCTTTAGTCAAGGATTATGTTCAATATACGCCATAAATAAGTTGAAATATTTAATTAGTACAACCTACGGCAGGCAATGAAGGCACACCAGGACAACATTGCGGAATATACCTGTTTCCATGTCGGTTTGTTTCTTTGCATCTTTGCAGTTGTGGGACATTTTCATGACAGAAAATTACCTATTTCGTTTTATCATGATGATAATTGAAATTTGGATCATCTTAATTTGATGGCAACAGGACATGCATATCCACTCCAGCATCGCTGAATACGCTACTTGGACCTGTGTACTTGCCAATCTTACAAATATAAAGTGACTTGGCAAAGATTGAAATCACATGCACGATCGAAGCTCTATTAAAGTATGGGATTTCGTCTACCTATCAGCCTTATCAATAACATATTCTAATGGTTAGGAAGGGCTACCTATTTTATAATTTTATAGAAAGGGATGTATTGTCAGCAAGTTGTAGTAAATAGTCGATGTGTAAAAAGACAATATTTAGGAGGGCTGGCAGAGGCTGGTTGACGATCTGCATGCAACCTCTCCACATAATTGTAACGACAAGTCGGGAGTGAAGAAAGAATCAAATGAAATGTTCCCGGTTATTAACTGAAAAAATCGGCAGTTGTAATTGTTATGAGAAGCAACTCCATTTATTGAGGCCATTTGCTAATAACAACAACAACAACAACAACAATAATAATAATAATAATAATAATAATAATAATAATAATAATAATAATAATAATAATAATAATAATAATAATAATAATAATAATAATAATAATAATAATAATAATAATAATAGCAACAAGAGTGCCTCACAATAAAGACAATAGCACTAAAAATAACAAATCTAAAAATAGCGTAAAATTCATTCCATTTACTGACAAGAAAGTGGAAGACCATTTTTTTTCTGTTGTTTTTTTTTGGGGGGGTGTTTTGTTTGTTAATAAATAGGTTAGCTTAGCTTACATTGGCAGTAAATGCAAATCTAAGTAATACTTTACTTATTACATTTTTGAAGGTCCTGGTCAGATTCCATCTTGGAAATATGCATTTATCTTTGTGCCAAATATAAAATGTAAAATGTCCATCGTACAGTATATATATATATATATATATATATATATATATATATATATATATATATATATATATATATATATATATATATATATATATATATATATATATATATAAATGTACAGATTAATATTAGATAATATTTTTCTGACAAGTTTTATAATACCTTTGACACCGAACTAGCCTAAATGTAATTTTTCATTTATCACTGTGAAAGCGTACAGCCCACTCAGTTTCTGAAAACCATTCCAAGATGGCTACCAAGCCATTATCGTGTGAAATGGCGACCTAAGCACGTGTCAGTGGCCTTGTACTCCTTTTTGTTATGGATAGGACCATCATCTTTTCTCCAATTCCAGTCAGTGCGTGCACGAGGCCTCTGGATGCTGATATTTTTCTTTGTGGAAAAAAGCAAATCATCAGAGTCAAATATTTTGGGACGCATATCATTTTAAGCAAGTTGAACACACAAAAAAACCCGCTCCGGAGGAAGAGTCAGTGCTTGTTTGGGAGGGTACTCACGAAACACCGTTATTTCAAGGCAAATTTGGTCCCATTCCATGTATTCATTCGCCCGATCGCAGAGCATTTCAATGATTCATACACGACATGTACTGCCTATGTGGGAAAACCAGACCGCACGATACAGACTAGGAATTGGAAAATGCATGTTCGGCCACTTTGTTACCGGCAATCCTTCAGTATGGTCACCCGAGTATATATCGATTGCATTGGAGAACAAAATAGGCAATTTGGCCCGCCTGGATTTCTCACCAAGAGGGACAGCAGCCACTTGCACATGCATATCGCATTCCAGCAAGACGAGATTTTTTAAAGTCTGTGTCTCATTCACCTCAATATCATGTTATTGAGGATCGAAACCAGATTAGACGACCTGATCACATATTTGAAAATCCATTCAATTTCAATGTCAAAGCAATTTTATGGTCATCAGCGTGGTGAAGTAGGATTCTTTAGCTTACAAAAGATGAAGCATATTCGAATCAGGCTGAGAAGACCCGTGGAAAATAAACGCAATTTGTTGAAAGAGCAGCAGTCGAGTATCTGTGATTTAGCCCAAGCAACCTGACTTCCGACCCCCTACAATAAATCAATTTTGCAGACTTGTGTTGGTGCGTGTGTAGAATAAGTTGGAGATGGCAATCTAAGTACCTTTTCTTAATTCAAAATCACTAGAAATAAACAACTGTTTGACTTCACCATAACACAGTTTTCATAGGATGTGTCTGAGCTTCTAGCTGACATAACAGGTCCTGGTCATGATCAGACTTTATTCTGAAGAAACCAATGCAGAGAGTGTCCTTATGACTAGTGATATAGCTTGATGCATGCACACATTCTTTGTAAAATGGTACAACACGGTATGAACGTTGTCTTGGGCTGAAGTGAAATTTCCTATGTGAAACCATATATAGGAAACATATACTGCGGCAAAAAAATGAAATGGACAACCTGTTTGATTAAGCTAATAGGGACTCAGAAAATCGTATACCAGAGTTTGGGCGACAAATGAAAAGTGCACTTCAGCAATGCAATTCAATTTCAGTCGAAAGCAACCACTGGCAAGCTCGGATAAGGCTGTGGGGCAAACAAATGTGATGTGCCAAAAGTTACATCGGGTAAAGGGGAATTATATACTTAATATAAAAGCACGATATGATATAAGAGGATGATGTCTCAGTATTATACAAGAGGAGATCATGGACCTTTGGCATGCCGTTTAGGAGAGTAATATTTCAACGTGAAATCTTCCATAGATATCATCAAACACTCTAGGGACTGAATCAACAACCTTCCTTGACCCACCATGGGTGCTACGTATTCGTAACACCCCTAGGGAAGCTATAATCTAGTGGCATGTATTCTTGTTCGTGGTGACCTAAAGGCAATAGATATTAGAACGTTGACTTGCCAGCATTTTTACTACCCGGGTACCCTCGTTGGGTACTTAGTTAACACGAGTTTAGCCAAACGAGTACCAGACTGCATTATCAATCTGAAAAACATATGTAAAATTAGTAGTCTATGAAATTGTGACATTCAGACAAAACTGTGGGAATAAAATGTGAACAAGTGGCTTAATTACATTGTAACTGCATACCTGACACAGGCTGATAAAACATCAAGACTAATGTTTTCTGTTATTTTGTAGATCCAGTCAAATTTAAGGTTGACACATTTACATTTTCAAACTTAAACAATTTTTGATTCATATTTAACTATCCTAGCATTACTGCTATTTCAGAGGAGAGGGGTGCTTTTTTTGGTAAAAAAAAACATTAAAAAATGTGGATAATGTCCGTTTACAGCATTCGTTGCGAAACCATGATACATGTCAAATGAATTACTTTGTCTTATTGGTTTTCGAGCATAACTAATTTGATTAGGTGCCTCAAAATATGTGTGACAAACCAATACGAGAGGACTGTGGAACACCAACAACGAGAAATGCTGTTTGGGGTCCGGCGTTTTTCGGGTTAGCGAGTACAAGGTGTTCTAACTGGGAACCTGATTTCGGGGAGATTTCAGGCGGGTACCCGGGTACCCAGGTAGTAAGTCAATGCCCTATTATATATTGACCACACTAGACAATTTGTGTTATTTTAATGGAGAAAAAAATATGTGCTGAAATACCTGCCTCAGTTCTCAAGTTAAACATATTTCTCCGCCTATTTCTTCCGTTTATACAAAATTGTGCCCCCCACCCCCACCCCCTTCGAAATGTTTGCCACGTTTGAGCCTAGAAAATGTAACACCAATAAATAATACTTCTCCAGGGTTCTATTCGGGATGTGCCTTCGAAGCAAAACTTACGGATACTTGCCCCGTTTTATAGTTAACGTTGGCGATATATTGCCATGAATCTTTTTTTTTTTTTTGCAAAGCAAGCCTTTGACAAATTTCTTTCGTATCGAAGGTAACAATGTAAAGGGACAAAAAGGGGGAACCAATATTTTGTGTCAGGCTGGACTAAGCGAGGGAAAAACATGAGAATAACTCGTCTACATTACGTGTTTCCCTACTCACGTGGAATTAAAGCCTTTTTTCTTGAGGCTCGACGTCATCAGGTTAATCTCCACAACTTCACGAGGCTTAAATAGAACAGGTAACTTCGCAAAAATACATTTAAAATGGCATATAAAAACAGTGACAATGGACAGCTGGGCTCAAAAGTTCTATGTATATGTATGAATTACACATACATACATACATACATACATACATACATACATACATACATACATACGTACGTACGTACGTACGTACGTACGTACATACATACATACATACATACATACATACATACATACATACATACATACTTCCAAATACGTAATTTAACTTTTGACATGATGGCAGATGCACATATGAATTCCACATTGCTCCTTACTGCACGAACCTTGTTCGATGATGAACGATTATGCATTTGATTTTTCTTTGTATTTTACGTAGAACTTCTGTTGACTGCAACAGAGTTGTTTGAATATGTTTTGTTAGCAAACCTCTGCTCATTGAGTTATACCGAGTACTGACCGATTTATGCTGAGAAAACACGACATTGGCGTGCAGAGATATAAGTAATACAACGTAAGGGGTTGATAGTTAACGTGACAGCCTGATGAATTTAATCAGACACCTTTATCGCCACTTGGAGGGACAGCTTCCATGCAGTGGCAGCACATTTTCTGTTTCATGTGTTTCTCACTGTGATGGGGTCGTTTGGGTAACAACACCTATATACAAGTAGCTTATTCAGTATCACATAGATTTCAGAGACTGTGTAGCATGGTCACTTGGCTATAAGCATACGCCTGTATGTTGTTGTTTTGTATGATTTCATGGCTATCGGTGTATGTTAATGTATGTGGTGCAACCCTTTTGAGTAAAAAAAAATCAGATACAACTAAATATCTTGTCATAACACTACTGCAAGTTGTGGCTCCCTCATTGTTGTCCTTACATATTAATTCTCAGCGTATAGGCCCCTGCCCATACCTGCATGTAATCTTATGAATTCGATTGTGACGAACACAAGCACAGCCTAGCATTTGATAGTTCATATCAAATTCCTTTGGATGAAATAATTTATATCAAAATATACATTTCTAGCAGTTTCCATGCAGATTCAAATATCGTAAATAACTATTAGACTAATTATATATCAATAAACGAAATGTCGATTATTTCAAAACGACAGTTTTACCCGTGCAATACAAAAGTAATAATCAGATTAACTTTGAAGATGCATAAAATTCTGTCACAGGTGGTGAAAACTGTTACTGAAACTTATAATCTGTGTTGAATGTACTGTACACTGTGGTAGCGACCGCCTTTCAAAATTTCTACAGTTGTCAGTATACGGATGCACAATGAGACTTGTTATTTTCTCACAAAAGTAATGTTGACGATTACCGACAAATATGTCCTTTTATGGTTCAACAGTTTGGTAATTATTGAACCTGAAGGGATGAGTCTGTATGAATGTATTTTACCATGTAATCTGGCACCTGTCTGTCCAAAGATGTCGGAGGCGCGTTTGAAGGGTCATAAAATAAAAATGTGTGTGTGGGGGGGAGGGTATTTTCGTGACTCGTGATCCTATCTTTTTATTTTCCGTGATCTGTGAAACAATAACATTAATTTTCGGGATTCGTGATTAGACCATTGCTTGTGAATCGTGAATATGCATATAAGCTGAATAATTTTTCCTGTGAACTGTGATCAAGCCCCCCCCCCCCTTGCCCCCCTTAAAAATCAGTGTGTCCGAAGTATAAGTAGTGCATTTTCAAATGGTTTAGTAGACCTAGCTTTTACTGAATTTGACATGTCCATGCTATTTCAATCATACATTTATGATTGAAAAAAAAACTTCTATTTGTCCCGTTTGGGCCACTAACTGTCATGCTGACAATTACTCCTGGTAAATATGTACGTTTATCGTGCAGATAAGCAGTTAGTTATCCAATGGGATAAACAGTTGGTTGTAAGATTGGTCTTCTTCCAGTGAACTTCCCAATGAGGGAATGTGCTAATTTACAACATTTCTGTTCTAAGCTTACAGCCGTGCAGTGTGTTTAATCTGTATAGCAGAACTTCATAGCATTATCCACTCCAAACTATCTGTTGATAGAAACTTACATTAGTGTTCAGCTGTTGTATTTTGGAATGTCAAACTCGTGATGCCTTGACAGCAGTCCTCTAAAAGTCTATTATTATGGTCTTAATGGTTAAACCTATCCAATAATAATAATAATAATAATAATAATAATAATAATAATAATAATAATAATAATAATAATAATAATAATAAAATGAAACGAAACAAAATAGAGCACGACAAAATAAAATGAAATAAAACTGAAAGACTGAATTCAGTCAGACACAAAGTTTTAACATTTGCTTTAACAATAGTATGTTTAAGGGTAATAATTTAGTACCCATGTATCTCCCAGGTTTGGTGCTGACATTTGGGTATACTGGTCCAATATATTGGAACTGGGTATTTTAAAATACAGGTCACATAAGTTCTCTCCACCGGCGTTCAAATATTCGATCGTGAGGCGCTTCACATTCTACCATTTAACTGGTCTTTCACACAATTTTGGATAAGAAAAAGACCTAATCTATGCTTTGATACAGCAAAATGTTATGTAGTTAACTGGAAAGATGTATTTACGTAATAGCGTGAGGCACTGAATATTTGATATAAGATTCATATTTTGTTCATTTCCGGGAAAAATTATGATCAATAAAAGCAAGAGCAAAATGATTTTTTTTCTTAATATTTCACGTGTAAGCTTTTTCGGCAGAGGTATAACTTTCCAATAACTACACATTGTGTGCATAGAACCTACACGGTGTCCTATATTGTCGGCGAGTTCCTCCTTCCAGGCGCTCACGTGTTAACACTTAGGCTAACTATATTAACACTCAAGCTATGATAATCTGCATGGTCTTGGGTAGGCTGCATGCCAGTCTGTCGCACAAATACCATGATCAACTCTCTACCCTGATAAACAGAGCATTATTGTTCCATTAATCAGTAGCCGCTCTCTGGGCACTACTCCTTCATCATACATAGCACATTTCACAGGTGCGGCAATGTCACTTTGACCTGGAGCTAATTGTTTATGTCCAGACAACAGAGAAGAAAGCTGATGAAAAGTCAAATTACTTAAACAGGCCATATCGCGGTACTTCATATTTTCGGCTGTATTTCCCGGAGGCAAATGTCCGTGACGATATCATGATACACGATTTAGGTTTATGGTAAGGCTGCAAACGATGATCTTTTTTCAGGACACACGAAAACGTGATACATCAGGCTTTATTGTTCTATATGCGCAGGTGCCTCGTTCGTGCAATCAAGCACTATTGAAATCCGGGTACCCAGGCCGGATAATTATTTTCCAAGTCCCTTCATTACTACGTATCAACAATTTCATGAATAATCATATTTCAGAGTACAGAATGCCCAAACATTGTCATTTGTTACGTCAAACAAATAAATGTGTTAACGCATGGTGCCAAAACATAAATCATCAGAAAAGCACTTATAACACAACCAGGTTTGGTTCAGGCTGTACAACTGAAACATCGTGAGTGCTACAGCGAGCTGACATTAGTGAATTGGGAACCAAGGTAGGTCGTCACTATTGCCTCAACAGGGCGTGTTTTGTCTCAACATTGAACAATGTTTATGAACCTGTGTTATCGAGGTGTAAAATACATATTGAACAGATCACATATGCAATGCCAAGACAACCTGCCATATGCAGGCTTTCGTGATGCAGCCGTCACCCAAACGCATAGATTAATTGAAGATCAACAAATCTGGGTAGACTAAAAGGCAAGTCTTGCATGAGTGCGCCCAGTAATATCCAACGCCTGTTCAACTGGAAACGGACGGGGTCGTTGTCTAATATTGACCAGTCCTATGCCCATACGCAAATCGAAGTTGCACAGATAGACAAGGATATTATTCACGAGGTGGCATCTCCTACGTATTGCCACGACAAGTTCATTACGTGGGAAGTAAGGGAGGTCCTTGGAGAGTAAGCATTCATTAAGGCTCCTCGGGGGTGACATTATCCTACTATTATGGCATTAAAGATCGAAATTTCTTGATGAAGTCTATGATTGATGATATTTTGATATTTCTGCTTACCCGGGTCATATTTAAAGAGAGGAAGGAGGGACATATTGCACACAAATGGCGATTAAGGTAATATCTTAGTCAAGTGTTACATTTTCGTGACTTAGCAAATGGTCTTATTAGAGGCCTCAGTATAGAAGAGAGGTTAACCCTCGCGGTATCCTAATATAAACACACAGGAAAGACACAACACGAGTATACAGGGTCATATTATATATTTCATTCTAACTGGATGAAATGGTCATTGTAATTTCCAATCGAACTGAACATTCTTTTCCACAAAAATGTTAGGGTCTACATTGTATGTCGATGTTTGATTAAAAACCTGTGTTTGTACGAAATATTATTCCATCCATGTTATCAAAATGCACTGTGAATTGATAAGACCACTCGATTTTATGGTAACTTTTCATGTATTTAGTCCTTACATCTTAAATTTCTCTATCCATTCGACCCTTAAATTAAAGCTTAATCAACAGACTTTCCAGAGCCCCCACCCCATTGTAAAGCAAATATATGAGGCAAGTTATCTTGATGAATCTCATCTACAATTTGCATTCAGAGTGTCTTTTATTAACCGTGCTAAGTAGCTAAAAACCTTGAAACAGACGGCCCTGTACCCCGAGCCGGTTTTGGTCGGTCCAGGGGTGGGGCGCGGGTGTAAGAACCGCTGGAGTGAAGAGCCCTTTTCATTTCGTGGCCAACGTGTAAAATCCTGCGACAGAAACCGGCGAGGGAAAGCAGCAAATGCATACCAAGAGAATAAATCAGAATAAATCAGAACTGGAAAGCTTTGATGTATCTCCTGGTATACCTTCTTTTATTGATTTCAAGTCTCACTTGCCACAGACTGCTGCATTGGAGAAGTTGATCAGGGCCATTCCAATTCCGGTCTTATGGAATAGATTAACTCGGAGGTTTATGGTCAAATGCCACGTGCTGTCTCATTTTATACGTAAACGGTTTTGCCAATTGGAGATGGGGTAGACGGAGAGACAGATAACGCGGCCAGGAAAGGGGGTGGGTATTATTTAGTACCCCAATAAATCATACATCTTATGAATCTCACGAAGTGTCATTACATAAAACTGCCCATATTTGTGTCTTCCCTCATGGGTGGTTTCTTTGAGAATGGGAGGCGTTTGGAATATACTGATCTATTCAGGCAAAATAATTTCGAATCAACTTCTTGTGAATGAGTCAACTGAATACCCATTATATATATATATATATATATATATATATATATATATATATTCCAGGGTGTTGCACAAATATGTCTTGTGACATTTTGGATTACCCAAAATAGCATTCGACCAATTCAATAAAGGCGCGTAAATTGATCAAAACAGCAGTTTATGAATGCGTCTGAATATGCAAATGAGAAAGGCATGGGAAAATGCAGACTGTATTCATACCTCAGCGTTAAAAGCTCATGGGATATTGACGTCTCTGCAATATCCATGATTCTATATTGATACACCTACATACTACATGTATGCTCTTCGGATGGCCAGTCATAGTACATGTTTTCTATCCCCGTTTTAAAATCAAATTAACCGCAATTGCTTAAATATCATAAGGGATTCTCCCTCAGCCATACTGGGCGTTTCATATTTTAATTCTCTCATTTAACTCATATCAAGGGACCGGTTTTGTCAATCTTAAGACAACAAACGGTTTATGGTTTCCATGTTGCTGTGTTGTGATACCCATAGTAATGTACTGGTACGGTGCATAATGGCTGTAGTACATTTATGACCGGTAAACGAATCGTTTTTAAGCCAAGCTGGGTTTTTTTCTGTGTGATGCAGCACATCCTAAGTAGAAAGGAAAGCAAATAGTTATTAATTGGTGTTGAGTGCCTTGGCACATAGAAGATGGAACAGCCGTTAGAGCATGTTACAAAATTATATTGATCATCCGCTGTCACAGTATATTTATCCCCTCTTAGCGTGCTATGGTCATTGCTCACTTTTACAAATAAAGAACTACACAGGGAATGTAATGCTTCAGAAATATGATAAGAGGTGATGAGGTTATCTCGGGTTATGTGAAAACATTTCAATGGATTTTAGTCCATGTATAAATATTAAAAGACTGCCTTGTCAAATTATAGTTTTGAGCGGTAAATGGTTAAAATAATTAACATGACATTCCCCAATAAGCACTTAACCGCTTCTGCAAAACACCAAAAGTGATCCGTCTGCCAGTATTCCCAAGGTCAAACGCTGGCATCTTGCCACCTTCAAATGCAAGGAACAGCAAGTCAGAATCACGACCCACTTTGACCGTGGTGTCGCTCACCTCAGCTGTGGTCAGGCTAAAGTAAACTATCAGTTGGCTTGACGCTATCTTATACGTGACCACATCCCGTAATTAAAACATTACCAAAAGCGATAGACAATGTCCCAAATGCATTGTTCAGACAGGAACTTTACTCACATTTCCATCCATCAATTAAATATTTTGCAAAACACAGAAGCAGACACATAATTTATGTCTCGAATTATTTACACGTAATGATAAATGATATGCTTATAATTCATTTGTGCCACCAAAATGTTTAGATAACATTTTCGTCATTCGTGTTTGATTGCATTTTTTCTTCGTCTTACAGCATTGGCAAAGATCGAGAGATAGTTGACTGGACTTTATTTAATATTAGAATGTATATGAACGAATGAGTTTTCCATCTGGGATATCAGAGCGGCTGTTCTTATAAAAGCAAAGCTCACTTCTTCGAGTGGTTTCACTGCGGGATGCGTAAAAACAAAATTAAAATGGCCCACAACAAAGACAACTCATTATTTGTTTTCAGAGTAAAATTTTGTAAGGGATATTTTCTCCTCGGCCACCGCCCGTCCCGACAAACGCCAGGGTCTGTATGCAGGCTTGAGTATAAAAGCTTCATAGAAGGGTACTTGTTTTGAACATCATATTTCATTCTACCAAAAGAGAGCTGGATAACGTTCTTTTTTACACTGTTCTTTCATGATACATGTATATTTGTTTAGGGGAACCGCAGGTAGAATTGTCAAGGACTCTTGCAGACCCAAGACTACTTGCATCGTCTGCAGTGGTAAGATGGCTGTGTCGCAAAAACTCCTACCCGAATGGTAATTTTATTGGAATGTTTTATAATTATGTTTTGTTTGGTCCAGCTTTGAGAGACAGTAGTTATACCATTCTTTAGGATGAGTGTTGCTTCCTTGACGTAACTTTTGTGGGTCTCATGTTCAGATGAATACAGAAATCCGACACCCATTTTGAATTTTTGAGGTTGTCTGAAAAACTCCTATATAATTGGCGACAACAGCTGACAGCACAATAAGATTGGTCCGAAAACGCAGGCAATCTTCTCCGTCCAATGGCACATCTCCAATATAGAATTCTGTGTATCACCTAGAATTACTTCTACCGGGTTAATAAAAAGTGCTTTTAAAGATTGATTGTGCTTACTGTGTATTGCATTTACATTCCACGTGTCTTTTAAGATATCGCAGATTATCCATCAAGCTTCATTAGTCTACCAAGCATAGATATGCTTTCGTGTGTGCTGAAGATGGTGTGTGTGTGTACGGTGTTTTTATCTCCAGTATCTTCCTGACTAATGCGTGTCCAAAATGTTTATTTAGTTTTACCGTAATGAGGTAAATCGTGAAATTATATGCCCCACTGATTGCAATGAATGTTAAAAATGCTGAAGCAAACCAATAAATGTTGGAACTCTTTCCAGACACATATGCATGTTAAATTTATGAAGGCATCAATTCATAATCAAACTGCATTAATAATTAATTAACTTACTCAGGACGAGGGGGGAGATGTAGGGTTAGGAAGGGAGAAGGAGAGAAAAGTTCAGCCTTAGTGGACAGAGCCACAAACGGGCTACGACAATGCTAGTCTTTGGCGTGCAACTGGGACTGAGTCTGTGCCCGGCGCTGACAAATTATGCCTTTGTTGCCACGGAAGATGACCAAAGTTAGAGGTTGGGAAGTTTAGAATGGCAAGGGATGCTTGTCAAAAGTGGAAGATTCCTATATAACTGACTGGTTAAAGTTTTCGTCAGGCCATCTTGCGCGGTTGCCAATGGACAATACCGGTAGTAAACACTGCAAGCTAAGACAGTGTAAATGTTAACTCAAAACAAGCTGAATTTGAAATTATAGGACTACGTGCAGCAGCCTTTTACTTTTATTCTTTTGGTGATTTATAACAGGGCCTGGGATACGTGAAGGTAAAGAATCGCATTGAAAAGCATCTGTAAGACCAGTGAATGCCTAAACGGATTAATAATGACTATCTAGCATTCCGTAAACTTCCCAAAAAAGGGAATACACAGGCACTTGATCACAGCTTGAAAACATATGAGCCACACAGCGGGAGGTACTACTGTTTTGCCTGTGTCAGCGTGTCGCGTTACCGCATAAGATGTCTTACCTTCTTGGTTTATTTTTATTTTTTTCTGTTCAAAACAAAAAAAAAAACAAAAAAAAAAAAAAAAAAAAACATCAGAAACAAGGGTAAAGCCCTATAAAACAGGAAAAAAATACTGCACTGTATGGCAAAAACAAGGTCGACGTCACTGAACGAAGGCAAGAAGTGCACAAAAGACAGCAAATCGCCGAGAGACTAAATGACCTGTCGCCTTATTCTAGGCTATAATCTGACTGTACTCAGAAACCTTAACTTCAACCAGTCACCTTTATAGGGTTTTTCGTACAAAGACTTTTGAAAAGAATCCCATACCAGTCTAAACTTGCCATGTGCCAGCTTTGGTTATCTTCTTTGGCAGCCACGGCATGATCAGTCTTGGGAGCATAAGGCTTTGTCTTTTAGACCATGCTTCCTTCCAACATGGGTTCGCCATCATGAAGGTTCAGACTGGACAACCGGGAATAGTGTCCAGTTTGCATCCCCAGAACCGGTACCCAGACACCTTAACTTTAACCAGTCACCTACATATACCCATTTTAATCCAGTAACCCATGAGCACACTGACATTCACTGCAGCGAGTCAATGTTTACAGTCGTAATTGGTCTGTAAGCTCCCGTCCGTGACGTCACAGACGCAAGTGGTCAAACTGTGACGGAGAGTAGCGATGCTTGACAGGAGCGGCCACCGAATGAGAGGCAATTCTGCACGATAAAATAGTGAATAAAGTATATATTGCGTCATCGCAAAGGCAACTTTCTTCACAAAAGTGCTATAACAATTCAACTCCTTCCCTTCATGAAAGATAAAGTGCATGGCGAGGGGAAACCTTGAGTATATCCTGTGCATAAGTAACATTGAGACGTTATATACGAGTCAAAATTTATAATGTTGATGAAATGAATGACAGAAATCCTGTTGTACTTCTATAATCTGATAACACCCGGCAGCAGGTTTTTCTGGTTCTGAAACAAGCATGTACATAAAGCAAGCTTGCACGGAAAATATCATCAAAATATATAAGCGAAAAAATATCCATCTACATTAGATAAGGTCAATTCGATAGGGAATTAGATTATTATCCTTAGCGCCAACTGCTACGTAAGTTAAACTACGTAAAACGAGTTGCTCTGAATTATAATAAGGGTTCTGTATTCCTGTTTCTAGTATAAGGGCCTTCCAATCAAATACCGGCGTGGCTATAGTTACATAGATAATATTTGTGCAGGTCAACAGTGTGTCACTGAAAGACTCAAGTGGCCTGCCATCTAAAAGAAGTTGTGCGATAAACATAAGTGCACCATGAAGGAAAACATACCAACTGATGACCTAGGTTTCCGATATATATATATATATATATATATATATATATATATATATATATATATATATATATATATATGTATATATATACATATATGTGTGTGCATATGTGTGTGTGTGTGTGTGTGTTTCAACATCATATTTAACTGATGATTATTATATTTAAAAGGATCATATAGCAGAAAACCTTGTTATTGTCGGATCATGGGTGCAATCCTTATAGGTTTGCATGTGCAACATTGGAATACAAGCGATGTTTGAACAAGACGGACGGAATATACTTTATCTCGAATGATTGTATGGAATATGAATGTGAACATCGAAAGGACACAAACGCGAGAGGTCTGTGACTTGCAATGCAAGGTTTCATTGTCTTATTAAGTTTAGATCTCATATAATTAATGGCAATTTTCAGTGTCCACTGTGCAGTCAATCTAAAAAAAATGCGGGCGATGCATCTGTGAGGGCTTTCTCGCAGGATTATATCGATATGACTCAAAAGATATGTAGCTTGGTCTCAGAAGCCAGGTATCTGGTCTCCATAGATAGACAAATGGATACCTCAGTCGCAGAAAACACGCTGCAGCCACGAAAAACACTTTTAACACTTGCACACGATATTCAGTAATGCTCGGCATGTGTGCAAGGGAGATTGAAAATAGGACAGAGAACGTCAGACCTGAATTCATGTATGAGGGATGAACATGTACATATGATTTAGCAAATTTCCTGCATGGCATCAAAATTACTCGTATTGTTTGGCTTCCCATGAGATACTTGCATGCATATTGTACTTCGATGAACTTGACATCACGAAAAGTAGTTTGCGTGATTCGCCTTAGTAATTACTGTTTTCGGGATTTGTTGCTTCATTTTGTAAAGGCCTGTTTTGACCTCATAAGGCTGACGCATCGCGTGTCTTCAAAGTCACCTTAACCATGCTAATAGTGAAATTAGCGCAATGTAAACTGCATGCAATTTTGTGTAAACATGTTTCAATTCAGCATAGTGTTTACATTTAAAAAAAAAACTTCCCATGTAACTGTAAGTGTATTTTTCATTATATAAAATATGAAAATATATGAATAATACATTTTTACACTGCTGTGTACATGTTTGAACACCTTCTAATATTTAATAAATGCTTTGTATAATCTTATTCTTAGAGTAGGGGTGAAATTAATAAGTATATATAGTGTTCTTTGCAATGCTATTCGACATATAACATGAACTGTTTGCACTCCTATATAGATGTTTTGAAACACTTCTAATATCTGACAAATCCTTGGCATAATCTAATTCGTAGAGAAGGGGTGACTTTAATTAGTATACACTGTTTTCAATGGAATACTTTTCAGTATATATAATATTTATTTTGGCATAGACCTGCATTTACAGATACACGTGCATCATCAGGGAAACAATTGTGCAATAACGTTACACCTTCCAAGGCGTGAATTTGCGGAAGCCGAAACCATACAAAAATATGGGAAAAGACATATGACCCTTGCTGTATGTAATTATGGTAATAGTGATGACGGGAGGCTTTCATGATATTTTTTCAGTCAGATTATTTCTAAATTGCATATTGTGAACATACCGTCTTTTACCATGTCCCTCTATTACTAAATTGCCTTATTGAAAATACTCAATATTACGTCATTGACTTGGATACATATAGTATAAACTTACTATAAGTTTTCAGTAAAAAAGGCTGTAATTGAAACCCAATTATAATCTCACACATTCTGCAGCTGTACATAGACCTGCATTTACAGATACACGTGCATCATCAGGGAAACAATTGTGCAATAACGTTACACCACTTTGTCACGCATGGAAATATCTCGGTTAATGGAAACCTTACTGTATATTTTTGCATGTTAACAAACTGTATGGAGTGAACATTTCAGACATATCTTTTCTGTGTTACAAACTCTGTAAAATTGTTTACCGATGGCAAGACGTTGTCGACAAAAACTTACGGCATTCAATTATCAGTTGGTGCGCCATTGTATTGATAAGGCCATTAACACGAACATGCTTTATGGTACAATTTGATGTTCCCCGCATGTGTCTGTAGGATGAAAACACGACATGTATTGTATTCTGAAACCATTATAGTAAAATCTGCACACCTGCACTCTCAACACTGTCGCGGGCAAACCAGTCGACAGCGACAGGTAGTTCCGATAGTCGACTGCATCTTCATTTTGTCGTTACTTTGTGTTTTCGATGAATATTTAACCATAAATACATGAGAAAGCTGAAGATGGTATTATTCCACAATTCTTTAGCTTTTCCTCTGGATAATATGATTGGTAGAACCACAGGTGCCTGGCGCATGACGACGAACACCAAGTAAAGCGTGGTGTGGGTTGTTTTAATCCTCATGATGACCTGGCATAGCGCACAACGACTCGCACCTCGCTTCGCTACGAGTGAAACAGCTTTACCGTCGCACTATCAACGCTAAAACAGCCTTTCCTGTAACTGTGAACGCTAGAACAGCTTTCCTGTTTGTGATTTGGGCGTTAATACATGTTTCCTCTTAGCTCTTTGCGTGCATCGAGGAAAGTTGTTCGCTTTGTCTGCAGATGAACAGGTAGGACTTAAGGGTTTTTGTGCAATCAAATAAAATAACATCAAAGGATAAATAGCACACAGTAAAGATGGCTATGCATGCCGTAGTTTGAGAACAATATAGTCAAGTTTTATTTGCCAAATTGAGCTGTTGAGCTCCATAGAATCACTCAACGAGCCATGAAGTACTTCAATCTCTGTATTATAAATATAAACCAGAAAGTGCCGGTCGGTGGTCACTTGAGAACATTGCTGTGGCTGTATCGTGGTAAAGGCAGCCTAGTCCGTGGGTGAAGTGGAAAACACGTCTGACGGTCTCACCGGAGGGTGTGTCCTGTGGGATATGCAGGAGGAAACCGGTGCTGCTCATATGGCCATATACAGTACGATGTATATCGAAGTCATTCTGTGCTGACGTGATTCCAGCAGTTGTATTTAATTTCGATCCACCTGAAGATTTATCACCTCTCTACATCCACATGTCAAGTTGAATAGATTTTACAATGTATCTATGCATTAATTATGGCAAAGATGTCACTCGGGTTGATGAGCCTATTCTCTGATTTTGTTGCCGGAATCAGACAAGCTCGTTAATCACAGTGGCCCACGTGTGGGGGGCTTGTTGGTATCGTGCTGCCCACAACGGTCAATCCTCTAACGCTGATCCATTGCAGGCCACCTCGGCCGTGTCACGTTTGAGCGATAGGCTGCTTACTGTAGGACAGCCACCCCGTAGGTGATTCCCAAATGGGATTCACTGATATCTCCTTTCCCAATTCCCCACCTTAGGTCACGAATGTTTTTGCCTCACTGAGTTTCTGAGGCAGTGATTGGCTTTCTAGGCATGTAATATTCGTGTGTACCTATACATGTGGTTCATGGAACGCGGCTGCTTTGACACATATACAATGTTAATTACAGCGGACACCTACTTTATGTGGATATATATGTCAATGCTTTATAACCCGAGTTTTAACCCTTGCGATGCCTCTACAACTAGTTGCACCAATCTCTGATTCATTTTTGATCACGCATTATCGGGTAATGAGCTAAAATGTGTTATGACATCATCCGGCTTATGTGATCACGTCTTGATGTGTGTTTTGTTATGGGAATGAGTCACCCCGAAGTTATTTGGAAAGGTCATGTTCAACGTCGTGGTCATTCTCATTTGAAGCTTTTGACCTTTTACCTCAGACAGGTGCCACAGCGGTATTGTACTTGATGAATGCATGCACCTTTTTTAATGTCAACTTTGAATTTCGACTGAAAACAACAAATGTTTTATTAACGAAGACACAAAATATATTAATTTTCCGTCATTAATTTGAAGGGAGACGGATAGATAGATAGATAGATAGATGGATAGATAGACAGATAGATAGATAGATAGATAGAGAGAGAGAGAGAGGGAGAGAGAGAAGGGGAGAGAGAAAAAGAGAAAGGTTTTGATTAATGGAGGCCTCATAAGGGTTTCTAACATTTGTACTAGTTTGAGCTATCAATAAATGACGATCAAATTGAGGACCTAGATGTATTCTTAGAGGTTCATTTGTGCTATAAGGCCTGCTTTCCAACATCCTTAACTGAGAACATATGTAAGTTTAAAGGAGGATCAACTTCCGGACAAAGACATTTCCCCTCAAAACAGTGGACTGTTGTTGTCTTCTTGAATAATTTAGGTGGATGTTGTGTCAAAACGATCACTCTGAACGAGAATTACAAATAAGATATTTACGAAAAGTTGCCGAAACCATCGTAATTTAAAGGGAGACTGGGTAAGGCAACTTATGTTAGTCAGTAACTGCAAATATAAGAAGTGCAGCCACCTATCGATGGGAATCAACGAAAGGAATTTCACTATGAATTGTTTATTGCATCAGGCCACCACCCTGGTACGATGGCTTTCACTGGTATAATGGAATGAAGTGCCCAGTGATGATTCTTCATTTCAAAGGATTTAATACCGCATGGGTACGGGAAAGTCTGCATTATTTTCAAAGAACAATCCATCACATTCCGAAGATGGTTTGTATACGCGATTCGTACGAGTACTCCTGATACGCGTCATATCGCCGTGATGAGCAAATCCATCATAAAGTCGTCATGATTAGCGCTAGTGTAAATATAAAGTGATATAATGATAATCAAAATGTCACGGCTAGTGAAAAATGCATCCATTCAAAGATGAGGGCTTTCAGGCTTCGCTTCGACATTTTGGACAGTGGAACACGAGAGGCCTATTTTTCTGTGGTGGTTGTAAAATGTGCAAATTGATGAGGGGAGAGTGGCTGTTGGAGCTCCACTGCGCATTCAAGTGTGATATCCAGGCTCTTTATGACCACATTCACATAAACAATTACACGCCGCTTATGGTTAAAAATAGGTTGCAAAAGTGTATCGGTGCTGTCATGTATTATACACAGTTTACAATATTACCACTGGCCGCCATTACACGACGCTTTAAAACAAAAAGTGCCCTTCCCTGGAGGCAACTATAGGTGCAGCAAGGTTTTAAAGTGATGTGAAATTAAGTGAAAACACCTTTCAGGGAAATGGAATGTAGAATATTTTACTTTTACTTTTTTAAAGGTGATGCGGATATGCAGTTGCTTCATTTTGCATTGGGAACTTTGTATTGTACCGATGAAAACACAAATGATTTATATCAATTAAGCCTTGTTGGTTAATGCATATATACTTAATTCCTACCATGATGTCAATATTTGCAATAATCCTTTTAACTCTATCTAGTTAAAGGATATCAACAAAATGTGGTAATACAAAATGTATACGGCATATATTTAGTGGTGTTTTTTGCATTTCGTCCGACCCAGCATATATCCTTAAGTGCAACTATAACAGAGAATACTACAATGATTTTTAAAAATTACCCAGCCGTTCTTATTTATAAAATGCTGCAACAGCTGATGAGAAAAGCTGCTTCTGATATTTTGAGCCTTTGATTAATGGTGTATCGGTTTTATCAATAATAGCGTTTGACATGTCGCACGTATATTGTAATTCATGCTCGGTTTTGCTTTTGTGGAGCAATAATTTGGTATGAAAGGAAAAAACAAAATTATAGTTTTACGTTTTGTCTCCAGAGTTTAGGTATTAAAATATTTCTGAAATGTGCCTTCCTTCCTAACGCGAAAAGCGTTGAGAATATGCTATAATGTTATCAAAAAGCAAATAAATACACAACAGAAATTGTTCAGCAAAAAATTCTCAGAAAAAACTCAACCTTCTCATGGTGGTGTTTATGTCAGAATATCCAAAGAGCATTCACGATTTCGTTACGTCGCTTTCTCTAGACGATAAAGGCGCAAATGACGGCTTAAGCTATTCCTATACAATGTAAGATGAGACGTATAACACAACGCTTGCTTTAAAGAAAGATATATTTCAGGGCTGACGTACCTGGGGGATCTTCGGCACTGCATTCCATTGAAATAATGACAATGATAACTGTCACTTCCTGTATTAATGTTAGAATACTTTCAAATATGGGGATTTAATTTCAAGTGTGTCCATCAAGTGTACTGTCAGCAAGAACACTGTTTGGTAAGTCAACTGCTTACTATTATGAATGCAGAGCGTGAACATCACAGACATGTCCATGTGAATGCAATTTGACAGACAGCTGCCCGCTAAAGTTAAACACTCTTAATACTGAGTGAAGCACTGCAGCCCAGAAATACTATCGTTAACTATTGTTTTACAAGCCGGCAAGACAAGTGTATCGTTTAAAGCCAATTGTCAACATAACGCATCATTAAGGTAAACAACACCATAAATCAGCTTTTGGGTGTCGGGACACACGCCCAAAAGAAGTGTCTCACGCGAAAGTCCTTGAATATTATAAATCAATATTTTGCTGCCTGAATTAAGAATGATTAGTCCACAAATAGCTTTACATGAAATACTCGTGGTTATTTGCCTATTCAACTCGAAAAAAAAAATCAGTTCATGAATTTGCAAACCCCTAGAATAGCCTTAAAGAAAAGTCCATGAAAGAGAAATCGCCAAAAATAGATAGCCCACAAAAACAGTATTTTTATCAGAGGGTATTTACCATGATTTGATAAGTTGCATAGCAAAATTCAAGACAGTCGCTGCCATGACCCACAACCCCTGTTTTGAAATATACAAAGTATACCAGATTATTGCCTCACGTGATAGGCTTGTAGGAGACAGTATCATTAACGTATATCTGGGTTCGGGCCGAAGAATTGTATGTAAGAATAAGATATTTAAGAATAAAAGTTTGTGTGTTAAGGTAGCAAAATATAATGAAATGACTTCTGTCCAAACCTACAAATGTCTTCATCATTCTACATTAAACATAATTTTGTGTATCTCCAATGACCACAAGGATCTCCAAAATGTAATAATCTGTTAATATAGCATTGCCAACCTAATGATTAAATACAAGGCTTATCTGGTATATAAAACGGTGAAATTAAGGTTCGGATATGCAATGAAAAATAATAACATAGCATCATTATGGACCTGGAAGTACGATTGTTATCATTTATAATGTGGGAATGCATGAGAACTCAGTTGTTATTGGTATTGATAATGGCTCGTAAGTACAATGAAGCACCCGACACAATATTTATGAGCTACTACCAATGGTACTAACTACCAGGAGCGTCTCCGTTATAAGCTATTGGTTGAATGAATGTCGCAGGCTCAACACAAAAAGGATATGTGTGGATCAAATGTGCCCAGGGTATATATCTCGTGGGTATACACTTGGGAGGTACACCAGCCAGCAAAAGCTTTGTAAGTGATTAAGACTTCACTACATCTGTAGTGTGCATGCATGATGTAATCTGAAAGGACAATAACATGATGACGTTTGCTTGTAACGTGAATTACTAAATGAAAATGGGCAAGGTGAGACTTCATTATACGCCAGAAATTCCAAGCCCACATACAACAGAAGATGGGACCATGCTATAAAACAGAAGTGTGGGTCTCTTGTTGACACACTATTCATTCATATTTTGAGGGGTTTAAGAGCCGACACAAGAAAGAAACTGTTACACTTTCTTACTTGCATAGTTAACGTAGCCAAACATAGACCATAGTTAACGTATACCTATATACTATGCAAATATATTTTTCAAATCATGTTTCATCGTTGGCGTGTTAGTCATTGTGTCAAAAGTATAGGCTGATCGAATTCGTTTTGTTCTGAAAAAGTGTCCCCTGTGTCTTTCATCTCAGTCACATATCAGGTGGAAGCATACATTTGGCATCCGTACTATGCTGCAAAAGTAAAAGGTCGCACGCCGTAATAAATAGATGATAAAGGATATAGCAAAATATATGTTCCCGAAAATGTATGGCATGAAGTTACGACGGCCAGTGTGATGCTCTCCATAACGCCATATAGGCTTTGTCTGAGTTTTGAAAACCACCCCCCCCCCCAAAAAAAACCAACAAAGACACAGAAACAAAAAAAAAACAAAATAACTATATGAAAAGGGGGCGAGAGAAAGAACAAGACGAAGAAGAAGAAAACTACATAAAGGGCAGGCGTTGGGAGGAATTGTAGCGAAGTAGTAACATGCCCCATGGTTTTATATAATGACCGCTGCCCCAATGCCTGATCAACAGTATTATCGTAAGGAATGATGGGAACATCAAAAGAGTGGAATAGCACGGCATATTGAATTTTCGCTGTTGACACCAAAGACAAATTTAAAGCTCAGGGGTAAAATATCTCGTGCATAGTTTGTTATGCATTCTGGAGAGGCAATACAACATTGAATAATTCATTCCCGAGAATTAAGGGCATCACTGTTGCTCGTTACCACTTCCACCAAAGGAAAAGTCCCCATTATTCATCATTAAGCTTGTCCAAGCGATTGGACTGGCCAAGTACAGGTGACAGCAAGCCGTCCCATAAGCAGCTGATGTACCTGTGCCGTGCACCACCCGATATTGACGTTGACTGCCCCAATGGCTTAATTGACCTGTATCCTTTTTGTTACCTTTTCTTTCCACAAAGGGTCAATTTTTACATCAATCTGTGGAACTACAGGCCTGCTGTACATTTCCAGTGAGGCTGCATATGCAGAGGACCTTAAACTACCACCTTGCCCCCACATGTCAAGACTGCTTTGCGTTAATGACAAAATTTGGCATGGAGAGAGTTCAACAAGGATAGTTTCAAGAGTGAAAGGGTTAGAGAGAATATTCAGCTGCGCTACAACACATCTTACTGAGAAGAGGGAAAAAAAAACCTGTGAACATATTGCTAATTTTACAAGTACACGCATCGGAAGGATAGTTGGGTTTTTAATGCAAATTTAGTTACCACTAAAAAGTGAGTCTCTTAATGAAAGTTGTATATTTTCTTTTGTAAGGTCAAGAATATAATTTTAAAAGCTTTCAGAGTTCTTCTTTTCAATCTTCGGGACGGAATAGGCCTTAATGCGGAGGCCAATATCAAGGCCTTTTTGTCCACAAAATGACAGACCAATCATATTGTAATTTATAGGATACAGTGATAATGAATACAATTCTACATATTGGGCACCATAGCAATACAATAAACTACATTCACGCTGGAAAAAAATAAAAAAATATATCACGTTTTTTTTTATGTTGCCATACATCAGCACTGAAGTAAGTCTAGGAGGATAATGCAATAGCTACCTGACTGAACATTGGTTTTAATTACAAACATGGCTATGCGAGTCTCAGAGTTGACGATTGTGCACATGAATGGATGAAGGACTATTCTTCTTCGTGTGCTTTCAGGTTGAGCAGAATAAGATGGTCTTTGATCCATCAAGTTAGTTTATTATACCAGTGAGAGATAACTGAAGTTTCATTCTCTGCATAGCACTGACGAATGCACTCTCCACCCTTCTAGTTATTGCTGCTTATTTGCATTTTATTGATGAGAAAAATATGCTGATGGAGCTTGCGGAGAGATATATTGAACCATTGTCCTCCTCTAAGCTGAAAGACTAGTTGTGTTATCACTGGTAAGGCTAAACTGATTCATATATTTGTGTACGTGTAGTCTTTTAAGTGTAAACAACGGTTAAACGTAGGAATCCTTTAAATTAAATTGTGTGAAATACTTGTTAGTTTGTCTCTGTCTCTGAAACTTAGATTGAAATTGCTAATTAAAACAGAACCAAGGATGCCTAGACCTGTGCCCGCCCCCGTATCACTGTGGCCCAGATACTTAGCCTGGTGACCTTTGTGTATGAGACAACCCTTGATTCCAGATACACACGTGGGTAAGCTTTTGTGATTCTAAGTCAAAGGACAACAGATTAACAGCTCGGACGCACGTTTGCTAAAAAAATAAAATAAAAATAAAGTAAAAATAAAAAAAATAAAAACGCACGATGTGCGCTTCCTCCGGTAGGAGAGGAGAAAATTCAATAATTCACTATAGCTTATGTGGTCTTTAAATGTATTGGTAAGGCAGTAAAGGAAAATATAAAGCTACTTTCGGGATTTCATTTTGATACAAATGCAACTTCACACATATTACATTTCTTTCGAAAATATGGTGTTTTTAAGAGGAATCTCGTTTATAATGAATAAATAAGAGTGCTGCAGCAGTGTAAAACGTCTTCAGCATAATAGCACGGGACAACTTAGGGCACAAATGCCACCATCATAGTCAAACGAGCAGCACTTGTAGGCACTTGAATTGGCTGTCGTACATGGTAAGTGTATACTTCTTCAGCCGATGTTTAATGATAAATCAGCGTGTATCTCAAACCATTATGATTGTTGTGGATGTTTAAAAGCCATGCCGCCAAGCATAACCACCATATATAAGTACGAAAATGGTCCCATTATTTCAAGTAGACTAATATGCCCAGTTGCTAGGATCAATGCATCCGAGAGTAAAAAAATAGATTAGGGACTTAGATGTTGCAATTCATGGGTATTGGCACTAAATGCTCGTTGACGTCTCTCTCCTGTCCTCTTCTCTTCTGTGTCTTGCTCCTTTTCTCTCTGTCTAACTGTCTGTCTCTATCTCTCCACATGTGGTGGGAAAAGTGCCAAATATTTGCCTTTGAAGGAGTCCACTACTATATGTCCCCTGATTTGCTACATTTCTAAGTATTTCATCTGTCCTGACATTTTGTGTGTGCTATGAGGTCTACCAAAGTCAACTGTGTTAGCATTATCATTTTGTTTTGTTGGGACTCGTGTCTTGTAATATGAGCATGTTCTTGAAGGTGATGAATGGTTGGATCCGTGTTGTTTTTTTTTTTTATGGTCGAGAATGTTATTGGAATTTTATGAAGGACCGAATTGTGGTTTTGGGTGCAAAACACCCAATTTAGTATTTGGATATTATTCAGTAATTATTGTGTAATATAACTGTCTTTTACATATGTGCTGTAAAAAATCAGGATAAATTTTGCTGCAACTACTACCACTACCACTACCACTACACTACTACTACTACTACTACTACTACTACTACTACTACTACTACTACTACTACTACCACCACTACTACTACTACCGGTGATGCAGATATTACTATAGTACCAAGATATATAAATATATATATATACATATATATACATATATATATGTGTAAATTTTGTAAATAATATGAAGATCACTAGGCAAATGTCTCATTACATTGGCATCACAGCTTCTACTAACGTCTCCTTTGTCACACACACACACTTGGATGCCATATGTGAAATAGTGATTTGAGGAGCGTTTGTATACATTTATCTAGTAGACTTTGGATTTACATTTGCATTTAATCCGTAATGTAACAAATAGGTCACTTAGACTTATACTTGTGACCTCTTCATTCAATTAAATTATTAATTACTATTGTGTATATTACTTTTAATCACCAATAAGCTATGCCATGCTATGTGTATCTGAAGTTTCGTACCGTTTACACTGGGAAATGAAGTAGGAAATGAACCTATTTGTAATTTTTGGTCACTGTAACATACACTTTTAGAGCAAAAGTGACAAAAATATGAAGTCTATAAGAGTATGAGCGTGTACCCGGGCTGTCCATATTTGTTACTTTTTTAGTGTTGTTGTAGGGATACTTATTCCGTTGACTAGGGTGGAATTAGATGACATTTGTAGGCACCAGTAAACATTTGCTTTATAATAACTAAACTTCTGCTATAGGGTTTCTCTGTCGCCATAAACATATAATTTTCACATCCTTAGCTTTGTGGGATATACACGTAAATCTGGCTCCTCTTGTGATTGCAATTGCATATTTTTGTCCTTAGAGGGTAAGGCACCATAGGGTAGGGGAAGCCATTCGCAATCAAAACATTTCATAGGTCCAGGTATGAACTATATTCGCTTTAAAGGAACAAAATCGACCTTTATTAATCACAGATAGTGCAGAAACACAACCTCTGTTCCTTTCTGACTCTGTTATTGAGGAAATTCCTCAGTGGAGAGCCCGGTAATCTTTGGTAGTTAATAGAAGGTATACAGATGGAGGTAGGATATATACCTGTGGAATACAATGCCACAGCTGCCACGTTTAATGCAAGCAGCTGTGTCAGGGTACGAGTAGCTGCCTGCAGCACGCAGTTCTATCAAGTTGTGTCTTCTACAGCGTCAGGCGGAGATCAATACATCAGTGGCAGAGCATGGTCTTGTTTGTAAAGGCTTAGAGTTCTCAGTCGGCTGTGGGTTCCTCGATCAATAAAATACGAAGGATGACCCAGACAGGGTCTTCCTATGCCGTAGTGCAATTATGTTTTTTTTTGGAACAAATCACTAACTACCAAGGGCACAGGGATGTTTCGCAGTGCTTGATTTAATGTTGTTGCTAGTCCATGCTGGGTTCTCATGAGACTGATCCGCAGTGTCCCAGCGTACCTCTGCGCCACATAAACTGTCCTTGCCACCATATAGAGGTATCTCAGACCAGGGAGTTCAAAGAATGACCTCTGTAACAGTCGATTATGACCAACACAGACAAATCGTAGCCAACCAGTCTTGGATATCCAGCATAGCACGCTTTTCCTGAGCTGACGGGTCTAATCGCTGGAGAAACCGAGAAGCAAATATGACTGCCGGTTTCAGTTGTCCTAGTTTGATTGTGTAATGGCCAGGGAGTGTTCTTTGGAGGTCCCGTGAGGACATCCACATGCCGAGCTATTTGTCAAGCAAACTCATCAATCTAGATAAGCTAACAACCAGCTCGCCTTACGGGATAAGCTCCCAGCAATAGACTAGGTCAGTGCATCGAGGCTTTGTTAACTGAGTCTCATCTCATCCGGACTGGCATTGAACACAAGATACGTAATGCGGGGCCTTTGAATCACTGTATCGTAAATCTCAGCAAACCATTGAAGAGGCGAGCAACCACTTCTTCTTAGCCATATTTCATGTGCAGTAATCAATGTATAACAATCTGTGTAATTAATGTTTATCTGGCCACATTTATAAAATAAGCATTCTTTTATCATGTTGTGTATTATTTTGTATGACAAATATATACAATAAACATTCATAGCTAGGTTTCAATTTTTCAACATAAAAACATTTACATTCAACTGTAAGTGTCACCGAAATCCCAATGGGAGGAAAAAACATGTTTGGTGAAACAGTGATAAATACGTCAATGATGCCTTATGGCGAGATTATACTGGCTTTGATCCAATATAATTTTTCACATCTTTTAATTTTATAGACATATATTAACTGATGACTCATGGCCATTGTCTCTGAAATTTTTGATTCAGAGAAGGATTACCTGTGTACCCGCTAGCTTTTGCCTACGTGTAGATGCATGTTTAATCTTCTTTATTTTTTTTTTGAAGGAAAGTTTCGATTGATATGTAATAGATAAAACAGCAGAAACATTGAAATTTTCTTATTTCACCATAAAACATAAATAAAAAACAATCTTTCCAAGACATTGTTGATTAATGTCTTACCCCTAAAGTAGACGCCGTTATTCCTGAATAAATTTTCTATTCCTTATCACTATCAGTATAAAAATGCTGTTAGGTATTGAGCATGTTCCCATGTGTCCCATAGCATAGCTTTTAGAGATAGTGTCATATATTATATTCTGCATCATCAAATACCATATTTTTCGCCAGAAACTCTTTCCAGATTGATCCCCTTAAAAATCAGGTGTTAATGCATTCATTGTTCGAATCGAATTCTTTAGTCACTTGGCTTCAGTATTGTCAACTCTTTTATTAGTTAACCGTGATTTGGCCACGAAGCACATATGGTTTGATGGCTGGGTCATAGAAGACCACCTGAATATTAGAGGGAAGACACACACCAATGAGCGTGGGATCACCATGGCCACATCCATTGGGTGCGGGAGTTCACCTGTATATAATATGCTTTACCTTTTAAAATCAACAAGGCATGTTTTATTATGGTAAAACTACAACCCAGGGAAAACAGGTGACTGCTTCACACTCTGAAATGGCCACCAGCATAGGAGGCATGGTAATTACCCATTGGCTGCTGGTCCATCCACCCTCATACAATTCCTCATTGAAATCTTAGAGCAAAATAACATATTTTTTTATCCACCAGAATATGTATAGTGAAAGCAAACATTGGTTTACCCTACACACTGATCATCAACGAAGTTTGAAGTGCTTGGCCATACAAAAGGAATGGAAATTACATCATGAGAAACTGGTTTCCTTGCACAGGGGTAAATATTTTGCTCTGCTCCCAAGGATCGTCTGGCTACTTTAGCTAAACTTCATTTAGAAGTGAAGATGTTAATGGGAAAACGGAGAAGGTCACATTCTGTTTCATCAATCATTTCGGGTCTGAAGACCCTCCTTCTCAACTATTTTGAAAAAAAAATTATGTTGTTATTGTGTAGAAAAGACATTGGTGTCATGGTGCCATTGTGGTTATAACTCTTGTTACCTAATACTGTACACACATCTGTCTGAATGTATGGCTATTCTGTGTATAAATTTTCCTGCTATCAGTCCTACTGAAAATTAAACATTCACTGCTGTTCCTTCCACCTGCATAAAATTTCTCATTGAAATCGTAGACCAAATAACACATATTTAATCCACTTGAATATGTGTTGAAGTAACAGACATTTATTTATCCTACACACAGATCATCAATGGAGTTTGAAGGGCTTGGCCATCTAATAGGAATGGAAATTACATCACGATGAAAACTGGTTCCCTTTAGTCTTTTGAAAGGCACAGGAATAAATTTACTTTCTCTGTTCCCAAGAGCCTTCCGACCACTTTAGCCAAACCTCATTAAGAAGTGAAGATGTTGATGGGAAAACAGAGAAGGTCACATTGTGTTTCATCTACCATTTCAGGTCTCTCAACTCTTTCTCAACTGTTTTGAAATATACGTTATGTTGTTATTGTGCAAAAAAGACATTGGTGTAATGCTACCATTGGTGCTATCGATCTTGCTACCTAATATTGTACACACATCTGTCAAAATGCAGGGCTTTTCTGTGTGTAGATTTTGCTGCTTTCAGTCCTATTGGATTTTGCGATCTACAGCAATATGTTTACCTTGCCGAAAATGTGCATCATGCATCCTACGTCCCAAAGGTGACAAATAACCATTATGTTGGTATACACTTGGAAATAATTTGCTCAGCTATGTAAAGATTGTAACACCATTTTGTGGTCCTTTTGGGTTAAAATTAATGATCAAAGAAGTAAAGAAGTAATTTTATGGTAAAGCTGGGAGAGCAGGTGTTTGGCTTGTGCTCTCGCCGATGATCTAGGCATATTGATGCGTTTCATTGATAGTGAAAAAATCATTAAAATTTCATAATGATGATCGAGAAAAAAAAGTGCCATGTTATGGCAATTTCACGAGCCGCTGCATCACAAAATATCTTGCAGGCTTTTGTCATCATATAAAAGTGTGAATAAATTTTGCGCTTTGGACTATGTTGGGGAAAATCATGTACAGCTGAATGTTTTTAACGAAGGCAAGATTAGGTACGAATAGTGTGGGTGGGGTACATTAATTGCAATACTACCACTTGTTGGCTATATGTTTGCTCCATAAGAAAACGATCACAGGAAATGCTACGTTTTGAGTTGGTGGTTAATATGCTTACTTCGAAAAGTACCACACGTTAATCTTACATAGTGAAAAAGTTGTATGTATGCAGTAAATGGGCGGGGGGGGGGGTATTTAACTCAAACAGTTCATCTGTAGAATGCACAGTTATGAACCAGATCAGTGTTCGCATGTACTGCTTTGAAAGTTCGAATTATTTTCCAGAGAGAGAGCAGGAAATGCTATCTTGCTTGCAATTCACATTTACGTGTACCTTAACCCTTTTCTGCTTACAGTAGGTCTTCTTGAAGCCTGTACAATGTATCCAAAGCATAGAAGGTGATATTTGACATCGGGGTGGTTTGATTCACTTACGAAGTACAATGTTCAAAAGTGTGTATCTAATGGTAGTATTGATTTTGATAAGTTGCAATGCCTCAACACAAGCACCAAAGGTATAGTAGAAAATAGCTGACTTATTGCAGTTGAGCGGTGAAAAGCAAATGTTTGATGGCTTGTAAGGTGGATATGATGGTTGCATCTAGTACAGAGTTGGGAATGTGCGTGACTAGCGGTTGTTAGGAAGCCGTCATACCGGCATCCTTTAGATACAAGGGTTCGTGTTAATGAATGCTTTCTTTGCTTATTTGAATCAACATATATCCCCTTGTGACAGTACAGTAGCTGCCATTCGTTTCACGATGTGGTTATTTTAACTCATGTACATATGGTTCAGAATATATCGTAACCTACACCAAATAAATCCGCTCAGTTCTCATCAGTTGCAGATTTCTTATCCTAACATATCATCATGAAAAGCTACGATGATGTACCTTATATTTCTGTATTTAGCACACTGCTGTTTAAAATTCTTTAAATGTATTGTTATTTTACCTAACATCCATTCAAAAGTAATGCCGGTAATTTGTTGAATCAGAATCAAATTAAATCGGACTATATTCTATAAGTCCAATTCTCTCACATAAATTATCATATCATTGTAGGACTGAAAGAAGTACCATATTTCTGTTGAATTGTGCCAAAATAAGTGTTCCTTGTGCACATAATTATTTTTTGGGGTCTTTGTGTGACAAATTTCCTGTACTAAACTGTTCTTCATAATAATTTTATAAAATATAGATGGCGTTTGTTCTCCTCACCATTCTTTTTAAAAAGTAACAGTGTAAAGCCCAGTCGTGTAGCATTAAGATGTGGTTTGTCATATATATATATATATATATATATATATATATATATATATATATATATATATATATATATATATATATATATATAAATATATATATATATATATATATATATACATATATATATTGATTTGATATGACGAAATACACTTAGGCATATGTTTAAATATACAATATTTATTGGTGACAATAAATCGATTCAGTGATATCTTTAAAGGCAATAATTGATATCACCAAATGGATTTTGTCTTATGATTAAAAAAAGATGCTTTTTCCAGAATTAGACAAACCTTCAAATACATTTTCATGATAAAATAAACTCGAAATAATGTTATCTTTAAATATTTGAAGATATCTTTAAATAATTAATGGTATGATCAAATATTTTATAATGATATGAAATAGAATTCATAATATTGTTAAATATTTAATGATATGCTCAAATAATGAATAAAAGGATAAGTGACGACATATATATATATATATATATATATATATATATATATATATATATATATATATATATATATATATATATATATATATATATATATATGTATGGCATTTTAGTTGTGCTAAAGTTTTTTTTTTCAATTTGATACAAACTGTGAACGAATAAAATATTGATAACGTCCTGCCCGCACGCGTTACCTTTGGGTGGCCTAAGCCACTGGCTGGCAGGCATGGGAGTTTATTCGTCCCTGTCCCTGGCTTGCGATCCCTGACCCCCATGGAACAGGGTATGATCTTTGCCAATCTGGTTTCTGTCGCTAGCTGGGGAACCTTCACAACCATGGGATGAAGTGTGGTCCTTGTCCTGGTTCCTGTCCCTCACTTGGGACCTTGCACCTGCATGAGAGAGACTGTTGCCACTGTTTTCACTAGAACACCAAATGGCCTTCATAGTCCTGCCCCAACCTTGAAGATAGCCTTGACAATCCAAGGAACAATGAGTAAGCTCGCCAGAAGCAGAATAGCAGTGGAGCCAGACCTCTTCTGCCCCTGCCTTCTCTGATTCTGTTGGCTGTAACCACCAGTCCTACCCTGTCACGTTTAGTACCAACCTCCAATG
>OZ026623.1:12234182-12361682 GCA_964020975.1 Hermodice carunculata | reverse complement strand
TGTGTTGTTGGTTGTGTTTTCGTACATTTATGTGAGCAGAGGAACAGAACATTACCTCCTTCATCTTTTATGGAGAGATAATGGACAGTTACCTTAAGGCTTTCAAAGAGATCCTATTTTCTTATTGAATTGAGACAAACTGCCACTACCAATCACTTTGCTAATGGCCCAAGACCATATCAACATTCTATAGTAAGATAGGTGAGCTTAAGCAACATATAAATTATTCCAAGGTTTCCATCATGGGGACTCGATATACTCCCATGCTAACAGCTTACTCACAGCTCAACTTCCCCCATGTATGTCTTAAGTGTGGTGAATGGTGTCCGACCAATCGTTTTTGAGGGGAATACAATGGCTTATGGAATAGACATAATCTGATTTTCAAACAATAATTCACATTCTTATTTTTTTCATGAAATAGTATTTTTTTTCAAAGTGAAAGTTCTCCATCTTCGTGACTGATGATTTCATTCTCCTTTTTATTTCAGGCAAAGACAGCACATACCTTGACTGTAAGTACATAAGCTACTTCACGCACATTGATAGAGACGGTTTACGGACCACAGACGCAATATTATGTAAGTATATCGTTCTTGTATTAGTCATGCATGATTTATATCCAACTGTTTTCCTCTTTAAGACACTTGTTTACTGTTACTGGCATATTTTCTGATGCTGGCCGAGCCTGCTTGTATTATTAAGCATGCAAAACTGTCAATTTCCACTTTGCAGAATTTTACGAACATGTACTCTAGACAAGTACATAGATGTGTGAAAGCTCCCTCTCTACCTATCTATCTGTCTGTCTGTCTGTCTGTCTGTCCGTCCGTCCGTCCGTCCATCCATCCATCCATCTATATACTGTCTATCTATCTATCTATCTATCTATCTATCTATCTATCTATCTATCTATCTATATATCTATCTATCTATCTGTCTGTGTGTGTCTGTCCTCCTACCTACCTACCACGCCAGCCATTATTAGCCAGAGTAGCGTAAGGAAGCATAAATGACTGTATTGGTAAAATCGCGTACTGTGTGTCACACCGCGGAGTATGTCCTACACTAGTAGGCAAATAATTCACTTCACGACAGTATGTCATTGAATATCACAGCAATGCAGCTGCATCCCTGACAGATGGGGCGATCTGATTTTAGTGCCGGTCGTTATCAACAGTAATACGCATTATACTTTTATTATTAAAACAATTTTGACCTACCGTCATTTCAAATTGTATTTAAAACAAAAAGTCCTTCTGAAACAGTAATAAGAAATCAAATGACGATTAAAGAATATTGCTCTATTATTACTTTCATAATTAGTTTAGCTACTGAGCCATTGCTGCCACAGCTCTGACCTCTGCATTTTTTATTTTCTATACCCTGTAAGTTACATTTTGTCTTTTAAAAAGAATTCCTCGCAGTATCGGTTTGATCGATGTATGACAGTCTCCATTTCAACAGAAGATAATTAGTTTACCAACTTATCATGATTATTTCGGTGTCGAGTTGATTTGAACCACACTTATCAGTTAATATTGGAAACAATTTATCACTGCTTATCAAGAGTCTAGCTGAAGTAAAGATGCCGCCAAAATATTGCAAAGACACTGTTATAGATGGGATAATGTGAAAAGTATTTATTAGTTATGAGAGAGACAACTTCTGGATTATATTGGATGAATTTATATTCTACCCCAACTTAGTGCTGCCAGTTAAACATACATCAGAGGGAGAGAGAGAGAGAAAGAGAGAGAGAGAGAGAGAGAGAGAGAGAGATGGAGAGAGAGAGAGAGCTTCAGAAACTTACACATTATAATGTAGTACATACAATTTTTCTCGTGACGAACAACAAATTGGTATGTCCAGTGGCCATGTTAACAATTTTATTTACGCTAGCAAACTGGTTTATTTCTCTTGATGAGCGCTCGCATGATCCTCGTCAGTAATCCGCAAAATGACAGGTTTCATAAATGGATAGAGATTTAGTTTCACTGATTGTCATCGTAATAAACTCTGAATATAGGAAACCATGGAGGCGAGGAATTACATTGCACTGGAGTAAGTTTCCATTGAAGTATTATCCCACAATGCATTGCTCTTTATCTGTTTGAGGCAGAATGCATAGACTTTCGTGATGTAGGTCACAAACGTAAGTAAAGGGACGCGGGGGAGTATTTATGAGCGCTTAAAAGTCTCTTACCATGCATATGTGTAGCAATGCATAAAGAAAAAACCCAAATTCTTGCTGAAGACATGGGATATTCCATTTGTATGTGTTTTATGCAATTTAATTGCGATACCAACGGGACCTATAAGTCTAAAATAAAGATTTCAACAAACGTCAGAAAGTCAAATTGTAAGACAACCAGACATCAATAATTATGTCCATTCAATATGGCTGGCAATTCACCACGTGCAATGGTATAGTCACGACCTCACAGCCATATGTATTTGGAAAGTACATTTTGTCTGTAGGTTAAGGTGGCACAAACAAAGCTAGGCACTTAGAGGAGTGCTGTCCTCAACCCGCTATCCTGTTTTGGGTTTTTATTTTAGACCCATAAAACTATATATATTCTTGTTGCTTAGGGTCTCTAAATTATAATTACACCAAGAAAAATTTTAAAAATCATGTTTTGGGGCGAAAAATGGACATTTTACGAAAGGGTCCAATTTGGAGATTATTCTCATGTCGGCTTATATCAACATGCGATTTCAATAGCAAAAAAAAGCAACGGCGAATACAATGACAGATACCTTTCATAAAAACATACAAAGAGTCCTATACTCAACTTTGTTTTTGGCCATTTTGTGTACAATGTTTCATGGCTATTGATAAATCTGTGTTTTGTATTTCATCCCACAAGGAGTATTTCCTTTATACTTTATTCAGTCATGACTAACAGACGTGTAGGAACTTGTGATGCATTTGTTGTCCCTTAATATCTCAATACATACTTACAGGTGTAAGCTTGCAGTGCCAAGTTTTCATGATGTGATCTCTTTTAACCAACATCACACACACAAACACACACAAATAGCAACATGAAGGGAAAATATATTTTACAACTCAAAAGATCGCAGATAATAATGGCTCAGCAGTTGTAAAAATGTTATAGCATACATTATGATTTCTTCATGGCCGTTGAAATGTTGGAAGCCAGGTAAGCAAAGCAAATAAATGGGCAAACGGTATTCATCGATTTCAGTAGTTAACTGGAGACTTGAAAATAAACTTGGTTAATATCATATGGGACTATGATACTACTACTATAATAAGGAGAAAAAAACCTTTGTATTTTAATGAGAATCGGGGAGGCTGGTAGAATTTTGATAAATAAATCTCTAGTGCTACAGCTGTTAAAAGGCAGCTGACACCTCTGTAAATGGCAGTTGAACTAGAGTCTAATGTTTGATATCAATGTACGGGTGTCATCTCTTCTCGCAAATAGAAAATGTTTGAAGTCGATCTGGAGAGCAAGTCGTTCCGTCGATTCTCTCATCGTATAATAATATTATGAATATTTCTCTGCTCAACGTGCTCTGCTGCTGTCACTCCCGATTTCCGTGAAAAGGTAAACATCAACCACAGCCCACCTTGTCACATAAGCATAGTACAGACCTTTTGGATATTATGATGACATGAATACGGAATGCTAGTGTCACCTTATAGGGTGTTGTTATTCTGTTCGATATGGATTAGCTCCGTGTATGAACAAAGCCAGGCCTTCCCATTAAACACCCACACACACAAATCTTGCCAACGTGTGACTTTGTACATTGATGGTGTAATTTGTTTAACATGGTGCAGGCTAGTAAAGCTTCATTATATAAACTGAATTGCAAAAATGTGTCCGGGCTATCCTTGTTTGTGTTCTCTTTTTAATATTTAGCATTTATACTTGGGCAATGTTCTGCTCCCATGCTATTGTGAGAATCCCTACCCTGTTGTACCTTGGCGAAACGTTTGCCAGTGTGGCCATAATATTTGCGTTTTTGTGAGATTTCTCTTGCCTGTGAATAAGCAATCACAAGGGCTACATACGTGTGGTTCCCTGGAAGGACCCTTACAAACAGGCTTCTGTCACATGGTTTCTGGTCTCTCTCTTTTTTTTTTTTTTTTTTGCTTCTAGCTATGTTTCTTGTGTGTGTGTGTGTGTGTGTTTGTTTGTTTGTTTGGTTTTTTGTTCTAGTTTTGACATTCTATAAATCAGGCTCACAATAATTACGAATCAACTATTTGAAACCCAACGTCATTTTATTCTGCTTTGGCCTTATCCTTTATCATGAACGCCATTAGAAGGCATCGGTGTTAGAGGTCTAATTTGCATGTAAAGACAAAATTACGGAATTACAGACAGAAGCAGCACATTTGATTCCCATAGGAAAGCAAACTTCATATTGGCAAAAAAGGAGCATGGCCAATTTTCTCAAAGTTAGTTTCTATTGAATAATACTGGCAAAAATTAAGAGATGTTATACTTTGCAACGAAAGTAACCAATGTTTGAGCCATGTGTGTTGCTGGACTTGGAAACCACTTGTAGGGATCCTGCCTCAGTTCGTCTATTTGGCTTAGCTGACTCAGTAGAATATATTTAGTGTTTGACCAACCCCACTGCCAAGTGTAAAATAATAAATTGTGTCGTAAGCACACAGATGTCTGTCTTAAGAGAAAAAAATTCCCAGCATCCCCAGCTCACCGATTCAAGTTGATGACAGGTATAGTTTAACGTATATTTAGTTTAATGATATGGAACTCTACAGACAAACACATAGATGGAAATGGTTGCATAAAAACTGACATGTATGTGCGTTGAGAGAGTGATTGATATCAGTTGCAGTGTCGTTGAATATCCACGGCCAAGTTGACTTGTGTAAATATACTAAAGGTGCACGTATATAGACCAATTCACGTCATTGTATTGACGGACTAGAACACATATTTGCAAATCTTCTATATTTGGTACTTTTAATTTTATGTCTTCACTTGCCCTGCCTGAATTCGAACATGACGTCTTTAGGTGAAATGGCTGTGGACACAAGGAGGAATAGAGCAACATTGCAGATCATGTATATCTGGTAATTTAATCGTAAAGGGATAATCCTTTATTGTAAAAACCCATTCAGCATGACATCTCTTATTCTTATGGGTGCTATCAAGCTCATGTAAACAGAGTGTCGAGTATGATGCCATGACAATCATATTGTCAGGAAGACTTGGATACACATAACAGGAATATGCTACCCTTAATTTGGTAGATGAGTATTGTTCTCTTAAACACAGAATGGACAAAGTATGCCACTAGCTAAGAAGTTTCCATCACTGCAGGTTCACATACCAGATTTTGGACTCTGTTTGAGTTGCTCTCACAGAGCTTAAACGCCTCAATTTATTTGCTCAAACAGAACTAGCTTTCCACGAACATTTATCAACTCGCCTTGAATTCCCTTTTGATAAAAAATTGAACACATTATATTTGCAGGGAGTGCCAATGGGGTGAATCAAACAGAAAAAAAAAAAATAAATCTAAAATAACTTTTTCGCTACCATAACGATGATTGGCGATTTGAAATGTGAAAATCATATCTTTTTGCTGTATGCAAAACGAGGTTGTTGTATTATTATTGCTAGAAATGACTATTTTGTTGGAAATGAAATCTTTGTTTTTGATGCAAAAATAGATAGATAGATAGATAGATAGATAGATAGATAGATAGATAGATAGATAGATAGATAGATAGATAGATAGATAGATAAAATAAAACACACACACACACTTTGATTATTATTCATAAGATCATTACATAGGTGATGGCACGAAGATCTGTCTAAATATACATAGCCCTTTTTTCTACCGATGTTTTACCCGTAACGTTAATAATTCATAACATATCAATAAATCGACAATTTCAGTTATGGGTTTCAAAGTATGTAAAATTTCAATGTTGTAACTTGTATAATGGCTGAGCAAACTGCGTCACAAAACGTGGCGGAAAGGTATCAAACAATAAAGAAAGATTACAGAGCGTCTAACAAAACAATATTTCTGGGTTCGCATCAGACATAATTACCATTTTCGACTCATCCAATACAGTCAGCCAACCAGTTGACGTGTATCATGGTTGGCATTGCCCTGAGTTTGTCAAAACGTCATACTCACTATATTTGTGCATTCCGAACTGAATCAATTTTTTTTGTTTTTTGTTTTTTTTTGTTTTTGTTTTTGTTTTTGTTTTTTTTTTGGGGGGGGGTAAAACTTTGAGAAACCTTGTCCAAAAACCATTTTACCAATTGCTCTAAATTTGTACAGGTCTGCTCATTCCTGGAACCCCTTCCGAACTGTCAACCAGATGAACTTCATCTTTTGGAAGGGGGGGGGGGGGACCTTGACTATGTCTCTACCGAGTTTCTGAAAATGGTCAAGCTCCAGTGACTTTTTATTTTTTATCAAGGTTTTGTTCATGTTGTGGCAAAGTCCATTTTGTTTCCAAAACGACTTAACCAATTGCTTCAAAATTTCGAATGAACATTTATAGCCCTTTTTTCATGAATTTCAACTTGCATAGGTTTAATCTTTGGTATTTGTGTCTAATGCAGCTTCAGCCCTACCTTCAGGTGGCTGTCAGGCTTTCTATCGGACATCCTGTTGTTCAATCATTATATATTTTATATTTGGAGATATATCAAGTGAGTGGAACAGCTAGATATACGTGCTTCACACAATTATTTGACTTGGTCTCTTGATTTGAAAACGAGACTTTCAGGAGATCCAGAACCTCGATATGGAACAAGTTTTACAAGTTGTCTTTTTTAACCAATTTCTGCCCTCAATAGATTTCCGTATTGTGATTGTCTAAATTTGGGGGGAAGAGCACTGCCTTCAATAATGTCCATGCAAGCACCACTTGTCAAATGGGTATGCGGGTTTTATTGACACAGTTTTATGTACCCGACTGCATATAATGCGGTTTGTACCTTTCTCAGTATAGTCACGTGTACATTATTAGGGAGGTGGAATGAGGCATAAAAGTTCCTGGTATCATGCACATCGGTTAATGCAGTCAAGCACCACGAGACATTAAAGCATAAGCACCAGATTTTGTGCATCCCAAATCAGGTTTTTATTGAGCAAACATTGGAACTTCTTGTAGTTCCCAAACAATAGTCCATGTCATGGGGCTTTTAATCATTTTCACTTGTAATGGAAAAGAAACAAAGGTTACCATTAAAAAGTATTTCATTAAACTCTCCAATCTGCTATATAGTAAGACGAAGTATACACATGACATTTATGTTCTTGTTTCTTGATTGGGACGTAGCAACACAACGAAGTTATATCATTTATTTCAGCTATACATGTTTACCGTAGTCTTCGGTTCAGCTGTGTTTCTATTATTAAACCTCCTCCATATGGGGGTGAGATTGGGGAGGCTTGTTGCCTGTGAAAAGTTTATACAAATGCATTTTACTTTATTTCTACTACTACTACTACTACTACTACTACTACTACTACTACTACTACTACTACTACTACTACTACTACTACTACTACTACTACTAATGATAATAATTATTATTATCATTATCATTATTATTATTATTATTATTATTATTATTATTATTATTATTATTATTATTATTATTGAAAGACCCGTGTCATTCAAATGGCCTCCCCAGTCAAAAACCACATCCGACATTTTTTTTTTTCATTTTCCATTTTGATTTTGCCATAGCCATGACTACAAGCTAAACGTCACCTCAGGGCACCCCTAGATCCACGTGTTGGTCACCATGATTAAATTTCATTATCTGATGCAGCCAAAGAGAGCATCCATGGAAGCTCAGTTCCTTCACTACATTTTGCCGCTAGTAACATGTAAAGTCAGTGTTGAAAGTCGAGGCCGTATAGTCATTTGTTGGGTTTGGAATTAATGAATATGGATCATGTGTTTCTGTACTATTTGAAAATTACTTCATTGGCTATGTTGTGCTGTGGGCTTTGTTCTCCGACTCATAGTTATAGTGGAGGTAGGGTGTGTTTATAATGTTCCAGATTCATAAATATCACAAAAACGATGTAGGCCTACTTTACTCTTTTACTTTACACTTAGCTGACTGACAAGTCGGGAGAACTAAAGGGTGATAGGCCTAACAGGTCTCTTTTTATTTTGGCAGAAGATATGAAATTTGTGTTTTGGATGGTTAGGCCTATACATTTTGGAAAAGAATTAATGTCTGCAGTTAATGATGAATATTTCTAAGGTTGAGAGGACCGGTTTAAAACCACCAGTTGCCTTTTATGGGTGACTGCCTGTCTCAAGTCAGGAGTGAAATTTGTTTCTTTACATTGGTATTGGAAGAGAAATGTTGATACTTTGGCAAGTCTGGAAACTCTTTGCTGTCATTGTTGGGTTTGGAATTAATGAATATCATGTGTTTCTGTACTATTTGAAGAAATTTATGGGGTTTTTTTTCTTTTCTTATTTCTGTTTTTGATTTTTTTCATTTTTACACGCGGAATCTCCAAAACCTCAAAGCCATCTAAGCTTTCCTTGCATCACTGAGTGTGACTTGCACTTAAGTTTTGCACCCACTATGTATTTAGTAACCTTGACGTAATTTTCTCTGATCGGGACACCATGTTGACAAAATCGTTTCATGCCCAGCACCAAATATAAGTAAGAGATTCAAGTGATGTAAAGCTCTGTGGATCGCCGGAAATCGGCTGCACATAAAGGTGACAAAAAATCCCTCGATTGATGGTCAATGTCATATGGCCATTTGTAAAGATTACGCGCTTGTCCCTCAGATAAATTTTGTAAAAATCAACTCTTAGACAGTTCAGGCCCACCAATCACCACTGAAGCAGAATTACACTTGCGTACTGAGGTTTAGCATCTGGACCTTAATGTGTGACTTTCCCTTATATTTCAAAAGGCATGACCTCTTCAGTTTATACTTTTAGTCAACACTTGTTAGGCCATACCACAGACTTGTCAATGCTCGCTCGGATTTGGCTAATGTTGGTTGACATTGTAGCGATACCCATTATTGTAAGGTGCATTGGCTTTGAAAGATCATTGGTCATGGTGGTTGTTATATGCTGCAAAAAGGCAAGAACAAGTGAGAAATGGATCGTAGTTGCTTATTCTGATTCCTTGCGATCGGAAATAATTATTTTTATAAACATCCGTTAAATAAGCACGAATTTGTTTCAATAGAAACGATGTAAGCATCCAACCATTCTAAAATACCCCATTGAAAGTAAAATGTAAAGAATATTTTAAAGTGGCTTCCTTTCGAGATATATTGAGATGATGATGATGATGATGATGATGATGATGATGATGATGATGATGATGATGATGATGATGATGATGATGATGATGATGATGATGATGATGATGATGAAATGCAGATGACAAATTATACGACACAACTAAAGTTCTTGTGCGAAAAGATTAAGCGATTGTTAATTATTCCAAGTACACCAACAGGACATTTTTCCTGCCATAAGAGAATCTAAAGCGACTGTAAAGGTAGAATGTAAAAATAATGCAAAAATACTTTCATTTATCTGAAGGTAAGCGATGTAAATAAGTAATAATGACAATCACGTAGTGTTTAATTTATATTTTTTTGCGATGAGAACTATAATCTTTCGTCTCACAAGTTGATACTTATAATGCTGAAGGTTGATGTTTTGGTAATACTTGAATCTGCTTTTCGTTGTATTTGATTTTGCTTACATTGTTGGGTTGGAATTTGTGACTGTGGGAAAAATTTCTGAATTACTTGATAACTGATTCATTGGTCATGTTATGCTGTGGGCTGTGTTGTCCAATTCATAGTTATAATGTAGGTAGAGTGCTTTTGTAATGTCCCAGATTAACATATGTCACAAAAATGATATAAGCCTACTTTTTTCTTTTGCGGTCAGCTAAGCTGACTGACAAGTCAGGCACAACAAAAAGTGGCAGGCCTATCATTTCACTTGTTATCTTTGACGCAAGTGATAAGTTTTGTTTTTTAAGTGGTTAGACCTATACGTTTTGGAAAAAAAAACAAACAAACAAACAAACAAACAAAAAAACTCCCTTCCCAAGAAAAAACAAACAACCCCCCCCCAAGAAAAAACAAACAAAAAACCTCCAAACTTAAGTTTCTAGTTAAAAAAGATTATTTCTCATGTTGCTACCTCTCATGGGTGACTGCCTGCCTCAGGAAAGGAATGAAATTTGTTTCTTTGAATTGGTATGGAAAGGTGAATGTTGATGTCTTGGTAATTCTTGAATTGCTGCCGTTTTGGTGTATCTGACTTTGTGTCATTGTTGGCTTGGAATTTAGGAATGTGGGTAATTGTTTTAGCTCTGCTGTTAGGTCGCAGAGTTTATGCTATCACTCGTGTCTGTCTGTCCGTGAACTTTTGCTGGTGAGTGCAATACAGTCCATCCTTTTCAAAATAGCCACATATAAATTCCGCCTGTAATTTGATAGGAATTATGAGCCAAAGTGTGTTAAAAGATGTAAAATTCAATAAATTTCGTAAAATGATTTATTGTGTGTTTTCAATAAGTCGAAAAGTAATTTTTGATTCGAACAAACACATCATGTATGGAACGCTGACGTAAAGGGCACATTTAGAAGGCAACGATTTTTAATCCGGGTTGAAGGTTAAGGTCAAATGGCCAGTTGAATTATCGGCTTCTCAATGTATAACACTTGTCAATGCTCTGTGCTCCAGAGGTTTTGAATTAGGCTCATATTAATGTTGAACGAAATGTATGAAAACCTGCCTCGACTTCAATGTTCGTGGTGCCACATACATTATTATGTAATATACTGGTCACAATTTAAAAATCGTGTGACTAGACCAGCATCCACAATATTGTATAGATCTTCGTGAAAATTTGTGGGATCATGGAGGAGATCAAAATCTCGTGTGCATATGATACTAGTCACGCCATCCATACTTTGGTGGAAATTATGAGTTAAAATGACTTTAAAGATATAAAATCCAATATCTAAAAAACAAACAAACAAAAAACAAAAACATAAAAAAGAATTGAATGAAACATGCCAAATTTATTGGACATATAGATCATGCCTTATCTTAATATGTTGTGTGATATCAATGATCTTGACTCTTTTTCGTAGGCTACCGGACATGTACAGCGGGAAGAGATTATTTTGTGATAGCAGGGTGTAGCGTGAATATCAGTGGTACACAGACTTGAGCTTCAAGATCGAAATTGCACCTGAGCACATTGTGCATGAAACTCCACTAGGCGACTTACTTTTTTGTCACCGCGACCCAATGATTACGTAATTTTGTCCTTTTTCTATGTCATTAAGCACTTAAGAAAAGGACATTTAATTTATAATCTTGACAAAAAAATTAGGCAAAGAATTCCAAATGTATCACAAATGTGTATCACGTGAAAGTTTGATATTGTATAAAATAGATTACCTTGATTATTTCTCAAGGTCATCGACGGAATGCTTTTCAGGAAATGATTTTTTGGTGATGGTCAGCAGATTATATGTCAGCAAACACAGGCTTCTTTCTCTGATCTATTATCTCCTTTCCTCCCCCTACCTACTTCTCCAGTCTTGCGATTCCCATCTCTTTACTTTTCCGCATCTAAATGATGCAAGAACATTGGAAGTTCTCATATTTTCCTTTAAGCAAGCCACTCCTTTACTTTGTAAGCTAAAATGAGAGAATTTGAGTACATGAAAATAATCCTCACCATATTTCATCTGCTATGAGTAATGATAATGTGTATAGAATTGATATGGTTTATTGTTTTGATGGTTTTTGCCACTTTTCGAAGAACTTAAAAAATAAAAAAATAAAAAATTCCCCTCTAAATTACTCTTGTTAATATCCGACTTTATTAGCAAATGATAACGAAAAACTGTGTTATTAATGGAAACGCATTTACTGTGCAATGCTATGTACATACACGTACACAACTATGTTCACTTTGGAGTCGAAATGCACTGCTTTGTATGTTCAAAGCCCTGCTGTGTTTTGTATCCAGCCCATAGCAGGTATCTTCCACCTGCAAATTCAAACATTGCTTTGGAGCTCCTAAATCTACCCCAGTAGTATAAAATTTACCACTACTTGTCAGCATCAAGGTAGATTAACAGCAGATTGGCTATATAAAAATTGCCCCAGTTTTACAATTTATCTATCAAATCAATAAATTTATTCTGGAGAGAGAGAGTTTACAATTTGGAAACATAGTTGAAAAATAAGATGGCTATTATTATTGAAGTGTAAGCAAATTTCTTGATTCTTCATCTCCAAAACCAGTATCATCCTATGTTGTATCACATACCACAACCTAAATCTTGTACAGAAACTAGGTGAACATTGTTAAGAATGGAATTGTTACTGGGCACCATAATACTAAATTTACATTGCATAAGATGAAGCAAATTTAAGATGCAATTTGTATTGTGCGCTAACACTACTGTGCAAACAGCACAGAAAAAAGTAACAGTTTTATAATATTTTTTATTTCTCCAAACATTTTATGTGCATTTTTTTCATCTGGGGATATTTTTGGTTACTCATCGTGTTATAAGGGGCCAACCCAAACTTATCAGCAATGTGACCAAAAGTCTGTAATTGACAGTTAATGCACATTTTATGTTTCTCGTATTTTGTGGGGCACAGAGGTGGGTGGCTTGTGTATCCTGGGCTTTGGTATTGTGGGTCTTGCTGCGTCCTTTCATGTGTCTTTGTCTAGTACTTGTATAGATTTTATGAGTCAGGTATGACCTCAAGATAAACTAGTGAATATAATCCACATCTGGCCACTATGCCCCCCCCCCCCCAAATATCATGGCCTATGGACTGAAGGTACACCTTGACAAGCAAAGGAAAATATCCTAATCCATGATGAGTAGCAGTCATATCGAGCTTACCTTTTTAAAGATGGTCATCTGATGTTTGCTTGATGACATACTACTACTACTACTACTACTACTACTACTAATAATAATAATAATAATATAGAATGCAAAATATAGGTAAAAAAGTAAATAAGCACTCATTATCGTTAAAAATGAAAAAAAAATCTTTGAAATTACATAGAATGGTTAATCTCTATATGAATGTATGTCCAATTACCAGATTTGATTGTGGTGCTCATATTTGCTGCCGGAGTGCTTTGTCCCTTTTATCTCAGACCACGCCAGTATTGTTCTATTCAAAACGCTTTTAGAGATTCCACAAAAAAATTCAAATTCTGATTTCTAGCCTCCTTTGACCACTTTGAATAAATAAAATCCTAGGTGCAGATAAATGTATCATACTGAATAACAAGACACACCAAGACAAAATTAAGTTATCAGATAAGTTGTCAAAAATCTCCACTTTTTCACTATCATACACTTACAGTAGACAAATGTATGCTTCTTCAAAGCAAAGAGCACCCCATAGATGATATAAAATACTCTACATATTGTGATAGATATTATGGAATAAAGACCTTGCAGGACAAGAAAAAAATTCAACTCCGACAGCCTGTCTTCCTAAAGCATATGGTAAAAGGTAGACTTTTCAAATTACAAAATAATGATCAAACCGTTGTAAATAAAGGGTTACTCTGCATGTAACCACAGTGTAAGGTGGCTTGGTTAATGCTCACCTACTTTTATTAAAACATGGCGAATGGCTTTCCTCGGCCATAAGAGAAACTGCTCAGTGCTAAAGAAAACCATAAATATCCACAAAGAGGAAAGCTGTGTAAGGTGGTCAATGCCATAAAAAATGAAGCTACTGACGGTGAGGGATACTGCTTGCATAAATCATTGATTCGCATTGAAAAAATATTGTGCCAAGTGTTAGAGCTAATCCATTTACATTAACATAGAGACTGCAATCATCTCCATGCTATTAAGAATTATAATATCTTTGCTTAAAATTAGGCACTGAAAGAACTAAGCATTATCCCCATTTGATCCCATTCAAAGACATAAAATTCACTGGTGGGAAACGCAGTGATGATGAGGTTTCCAAGACCTATGAGATCTATTTGCATGGAACTCTTTATCTGCTGTTGTTCGAACATGCGTGGGACAACTCTCATTGAAATTATTATGACAGAATGACGCAGGGTCCTAGAAGGTTCTACCCTTTTCGCTGGCTAAAGTATTTGTAGCATATGATACCAGGGTCTCTGTTATTATGATTGACTACAGCACGAAAATCAGTCACACCTGTATTACATTTTGGTAAACTATTTATCAGGTACCATATTGTACTCTTGATGGAAACATATCGACTATATTATTACTATGTAGAAGGCGTGTTATAAAATTTGGCGGAATTCTATTATAATTTATATACTGTATTAATTCTGATGTGTCTCGATATATTTGAGCAATTTGCTTTCAAACCTCATTTATCATACAAAGTCAAATACCCCATATGCAAAATATTCCACACATCTATACCAATACTGTTTGTAGCTACGTCTATTCCTGATCCACGGTTTCATTGAAGGCTTTAGTGCCATTGCCAAAGTTTGGAACAATTAATAATTAATAACTTGTCAAGGCTACTGCAATGGTCGTCGTCAATATTAATATTTTTGGAATAATTGACAACTAATTACTCCCCGAGACTGCACCAATGATCAGGCAAATATTCATTTGAACACTGGACAAGATAGAAATAATATCACCCAAATTCATGAATGATTTGCCAAAGTTTTATTGAATTTTATTGATCTAAGTTTAATTGAAATGTGCTGGTCGATTTTAGGACAATGAGAAAATAATCGCAACTGTCATATGCATAAGAGTTTTAACTGCTGCCATTCCGCCAATGGATAGCCTTCGAAGCGAACTTTTTTCACATTATTTCGTGGGTAGATGGTTGCTCTTTAGACACGGAAAACCCGGATTTCAGGCGATGCGTGATAAGATGCATGCATCTGAATATATGCGCATTAATTTACAGCTCTGTATATTAAAGGGCGAGACTCTCCTGTAATTAGCTGACGAATTATAATATCACTTCAGCGTTGATCTCAAATGGCAATGTTTTGCAGACAAGTGTATTGTATATAACTGGGAATCATTCACTGAAAATGATAATGATGGTCAGTTGAAGATACATCTATGACACACGTGGATATGCTGACAGTAAGGCAGTTCGAATAGAAGGTTACCAATAATGCCCTGTCACGATGGACACGGTACTTCTTGCGTTGCCTTTCATTTAAGTGTGTGTGTGTGTCAAGATACACTTTTCTTATTTTCTCACTTTCCTACTTTCGTTCGTTCGTCTGTACCAGTGAATTTCACACTTTTCTCTGAAGTGCCCATCGTAAACTGCCGTAACATTGTCGTACAGATCATACGCTGTTGCACTTCAAGTGCCCACTGTATACTGTCGTACTGATAATACACTGTAGTACTGAAATTATACAATGTCATACCAGTAAGCTTTGAACACACACACACACACACACACACACACACACACACACACACACACACACACACACACACACACTGATTTGCTTTGCAGTAAATCGTCTTTTCTAGGTAAATTGTTTGTATCAGAGGGTTGTTAAGATACCACGTTTTGTCATCGTGATTTTTTTTTCTGTAGCTTGGATGTGTTTGCCTGTATAATTTAAATCCTGTCATGTGAAAGGAGCTACAAGGTATGGTCCTGTTGACGTCATGAGGTTCAGTGTACGCATAAGCATGCATATAAATTATATCGCAGCTCTTTTTGATGCAAGAGACTGACCATTTACAAAATTTTCAGAAATGATTTGTTGAAAACAAGACACATTTTTTTTTTCGGTTAACTGTCAAATTAAGTCAAGGGTTTAGTTTTTTTAGTTTATTTCAGTATCCAAGGCCTCTGGACCAGAGTACAATAATTGAGAATTTACAGAATTATACAGATTCACTCTGAGGGTGACAGAAAATTATCCCTTTTCTTAAATGCTTCATAAATAAATTCCGCAAGATAACATTGTTCCCTTGCATTGGTTGATCTCATAAGTCTTATATAACTATCTTGACATTTGTGTTTAGTTATGTATTCAGATAATAAAGAAGTCCTGAATTGTTCATATAATTTACATTCGGTTACAAAATGAAACTCATTTTCTATACAAGATTTGCCTTGATTAATTCAATATCATTTACAGAGTCTGTCACTTCTGTCTAAACTTTCTCTCCTGCCCTATTCAATATATAAACAAGGTGATGAACAACGTAATCTTGTTAAAGCCGTTCTATGTGATCTATAGTATATATTTGTCAAATATTTTGCAACATCCAACAAACTTTTAAATAATGCATATGTGTCTAACTTACTCGAATCATTAATACTAATTCTCCATTCCTGTTCACAACAGTCTTTAATCCTTTGCCTAAATTGTCTCAAAAATAAAACTACATCTGCTACACCATGCTCAAACCATATAGTTCCAAAACCATATCTAAAAAGTAATTTCCTTATTTCAGAATACAAGGTGTCTCTCCCAGCTTCTATCAAATTCCGTAACATATTATAACAATTATTAGGGAGACGATCATCATGCATGTATTGCAGTTTTAACTAGTATTTAGTGCACCGGGTCATATATAAAACAGATAGGGGATTGCCCTCATATTCACCTAAAACAGCGTCATTTGATGTATAAGACTCAACCATCAAAATTTTTTTTTTTTTAATTTAATTTGCATATTCTCTATTTGCGGTGATAATTTAAAACCCCATATTTCACTACCATTAAGTCAAGTGAACCATATGTAACAATAATACGATTGTAAGGCAGGTGTCGGTGGCTTCTGTCTTTCAAACACAACTCGAAGTTGTATGTGGATTAATTAAATTTTCGATAAAATGAAATCCCATTAACACCTCCAAAAATAATTTGATTGGTCTTTTTCTTATGTTGTGTGGAGCGAAAGTAATAATTATAGCTTACATGACATTTACCTAACCGTGGCGGTCAGACGGCCTACTTGTGCACTTAGCCATTTACCTGGCCTGGCACACCTATATCGATAACCTTCTTTCAATTCTAATGCCAACTGCATAGAGCGAATCACTCCGGACGATCTATGATTCTAGGCCGTTTGCTTTTTTTTTCATGCAGGAATCATCTACTAAATTCCACCTTTTTCTACAGTGGACTGCATGTGGCTATCTGTGTTTAGTTTTGCTGATAGGGAGTTGTGAGCTGCGTTTGTTGCGAAATACTTTAAGCTTGTGCGAGAGTTCTAGGCGTAAGACCCCTTTCTCCCATGAAGTGTAAATTTGAATTATATCCTATGTTGTGAAGTCATGTGATATAAACGTTTCTGCGAGATCAGTGCAAGAAACGTGTGTGCCACAACGTCCGCCGTACAATAACCTAATATAAATACTTACATGTTAACTGTTAACTTAATGAGGTCCATAATGGGGGTAGGATAAGCTTGGTAACACATCACACTATCACCATTGGCAAATGAACGATGCAAAGATCTAATAAGCGATCTGTGTAATGTGGTGTAAAGCAGGGCAGTGCGCCGTTTTGACCTTGAGACCGGTAGCCCGGCACCATCAACGTCTGGTCTCCAGTACAGTTGCCACCCCGGCATTGCCAACCATTAAGAAGTCTGCCCAAAGCCAAGCGATCACGTGAAAACCATTAAACATCGGTGGACCCTTGCACCTCACTGGAATGTGGTCAGAGACGGAACATAGGCCCGGATCAATATTGCTGGCCGGCTGTCCAAACGTGAACTTTCAGCGTGCCCCTCAGAAAAATTGCTGTGCACATGTTGGATGGGTCTATGGGATCGGCAGTAACGAACAATTCAATCAAGTCACCAAGCGCCGCTCCTCTATGTCCAATCAAGTAAGGCGCTTCCTTTGGATGCTTACAACAGCCACACGGTGCACCACTACTGGCCATCATAGGACGTCAGCCCCCAATCTAAGGTCTCACATTCATCCTCACAGCACACGTTGTCCCACTTCTTGTCTTGTGCGCAATAGCAAAGGGATGATTGATATTCATTGTGAGAGCTTCTTTGTATCAACAATTCTAACCAAAACAGATTACAATGAGAGGTTTTTAATATCTATCTATACTGAAAGGTGTGTAGTGGGATACATGTCAAGTATTTCGCTAAAGAGAAATTTTTTGAGTGATTTTCATCAACATATTTCATTTTCGTCAAAACGAATACATTTCGTTTTGGATTGAACGATAAATAGTTGTCTTATTTCAAACGCAAATGAACTTGATTTCGTTGGTTTGCGGATACAAGGAATCTTAAATTGAAATGCTCATATGACTAAAATTAGAAATACACTAATTTAAATTTTAAACGTATCAACAACTGTATACCAACAAAACGTGGTTAATTTGGTACAATTTCCTATTGATATCACATTTAAGATACTGTGTCTTAATTGGCATGGGGCTTTTTGATGCATTTTTACATTACAAAAAAGGCTGCCTGCCTCTTTTGTAAACAAAATATATTGCATATACTGATCCACTTGGCAAACCATCTAATATTTAAAAGATTCGCGACATACTTTTTTCAAAATTCACATATGACATGTGCTAATCCTTACCAACTCTTTCCAGAGGGTCTGTCCACCTACCCATACCTTCCAAAACTCAACTTAAACACTGTACCAGATGTTACATATCAAATTAACTCCATCGCGTTACCCCATGTGATAAAAAAAAAAAATCCACACATTCCCATACCGGTTTGTCCTTAAGTGCAAAATTTGCACTTTATAAATACTTACCAAGAAACTTGTACCACACCTGATTGCTGTGCAAGTGATGAAACAAAATGTTTTGAAACTAAGCTCTCGAAACTTCATTAGACTTGCTATGTTTTATGTTATATTCTCGCGTTCATGAACTTTTACCATTTAATAATACAAAAAAATTGTGATACACAATTTGCAGGAGCCAAACAATCTTTTCCGTTAGAAGCGTTTCAGTTTTAAAGAGTAACGTGCACATAATAAATACTGTACCTTCAGTGTTTCTATGCATGTCAAAATCAGAGAGCCGCGAGAGACCCGGATTCATATCGATCCCTGTATTGCCAATGGGCCAGTATAAAGCCTATCCCAATAGCAGACACACTTTTCGCACCTGCCAGGCCGTTATCTCACTTCCGGAACATTTCCTTTTTGTGTGACTACTCAGGTATACCCCTAGTTGTCTTATGCATGTTACATAACACTTTTTTGTGACACCCACATTTTCTTTAAAAATGAATAACATTTAGAGCAGCCTATGTTATACCAATGGGGGGGCCTCATTTCCGCCCCAGGAGCATGTGTATGTATGTATGTATGTATGTATGTTTGTATGTATGTATGTATATATATATATATATATATATATATATATATATATATATATAAACATATATACATATACTTTGTAACATTGCCCAGAGCGAGCCCGGCCAGTTGCCGAGCGAGTCGTTGTAGATAGGGACTTATCACACCGCCGATTCTCGTGGTGCAGCTTGCAGAGACCCGCACCTACCAGTCCACCCTTTTGCATTTATTCACAAGGTCTGACAACATGGCCAACACTGCTTAACAAGCGGCGTAACATTGCAAGACGGGCTACCTCCAAGATTGCCGTCGCGAAAAGTGCCTTCCTGCAACGACTTGCCCGGTCACGTTGTGGGCGGCTGGTCTTTTACTGGCTCTATCTATCTATCTATCTATCTATCTATCTATCTATCTATCTATCTATCTATCTATCTATCTATCTATCTATCTATCTATCTATCTATCTATCTATCTATCTATCTATCTATCTATCTATCTATCTATCTATCTATCTATCTATCTATCTATCTATCCATCCATCCATCCATCCATCCATCCATCCATCCATCCATCCATCCATCCATCCATCCATCCATCCATCCATCCATCCATCCATCCATCCATCCATCCATCCATCCATCCATCCATCCATCCATCCATTCATTCATTATGGAAAACTGAATATTAAAGGGGCCTAAGAAAATATACTATGAATCATTGAACACGCTATTTTGGTTAGCCGTCTTTGTGGCGCACATTTTAAAACAAGATGTCAAGACAGGCACTTATCAAAAGAGCAGTTTAATGGGTAAGAAGTCACCAATGAGCTGACAGCATCCACTTCGAGTCTTAAACAACAACGACGACATAATGCTTGTATGCTGAAGTATTCATTGAACATCGTCGTTATAATACTCGGGAATTGTGCACCAGACAACCGACCCTTTATGTCTTAATTGTACGCACGACGTGGTGTAGTTGCATTGACATGCATTTAAGATAAGGGAAAACCACGAATGAACATTTTTAATTTTTCAATTTTAAACCACGCTGCCTTTATTAAGCAATGTTCTTAAACCAAGTCGTCAATTTCACTCCACTCAGCGCCGGATCTGTTGTCACCTATTTACACGACCGGTTACACGAAAGGCTCAAAATAGCAGGCGATTCACAGTGAGCCTCGGTGGTGCAGTGGCTTAGCTACGGGTTAATGAAAAAAGATAAGAATCCCGTAAGACCCTCTTTAAACGTTTTTGGCATTGAGTGTGGAAAACATTTCAAAATTTCAAAGTTAATCACCAAAAGTATTGCCGAGCGAAACAACGTGGTTTATTATAAAAAAAAAAAGTGAAGAAGAAATCACTTCTTGTTGATGCACCCTCATGGTTGTAGTGGTTGTGTGCAGTCAATGTGATGTCAGTATGGCAGTCTTTTCTGAATTTCCTCTCAACTTTCGGTTGAGGTGTCAGCCAATTTGCCAGCATAGCTTTCTTGGGAAACTTGGCCTAATCAGAAAAATCTGACACTTTTTTTTCCGGTTTTAGCTAATAGTTCAACCAAGCTGTGTTTTTTCCCCTTTGGTTAATGGATAAAACTGTTAATGTTATGCGGGTCAGTTTACCTATGATATAAAGGTAAAGCATTCCCTGTCCCTTTAAAAGCATTCCAGCATTTTAAATCCAAATGACCTGCAATACATCTTTTGTATAACCAGTACTTGAAACCCCTTTGCTATGTTATATACCCCCGCTGCCCGTTTCATCACTGAAGGTGGAAGACATCACATTTCCATAGTAATATAATGTACTTCCAGAAAGATATGGATACAGGTGCATGGGATAAACAAATCTGTTGTCATATTAAGACGACGTTCAAACAGTATTTTGTCAATTCCGCACTAGGGCAAATTCGAAATGGCACCAGCGTGAGGGACATACATTCATATACACTTGTCCTTTGCCTGAAATTTTCGCAAATGAAAAATCGGAATAAGGTAGTGTACATGCACCTTTTTCAAAGTGAGCTTGAAGGCTTTCTTGGTCGACGCTCTGCCAATCGTCCGCAATTAATATTTTCGACTATTCCATAACAGGTGGCCGAATCCTCTTCACACTTATAAGTTTGATAGAGGTTCGTATTCTTTTGCTGATTCTTGGGGGGAAAAAAACCTCTAAAACCACTTGGCCAATTTCTTCGAATATGCGTAGGCATATTCATACCGAACCCTAGAGCTAAATTTGCTCAATAGGTGGTACCGCAACTTATTTATCACCTGTGTATTCTGTTTATGGGTTTTTGTGAGTTTTTCTATTTTTGACTTTCTCGAAAACCGTCACTCATTGCTGTTTCTCGTGGAAGTGACAAACAAATATGTTCACAAGATCATTATGCCCTGGCTCTCTGATGTTAACGATTTTTTCAATTTGGGTAATTATCGGTAATTATATACATTCATGATTGATTACAATGTACGTCAATGAAAATTTCAAGGTAATGAACATTTTGGATTTTTTCCCAAGTTGCAAAAAAAAATTCACTTCAAAGCTTGTGGCATACCTTGGGCAATCCTGCACCATATTTGTTCAAATGCTGCGGTGAGTTTGGGGGCGGGGAGGAATTTGTGATTATATATATATATACATATATATATATATATATATATATATATATATATATATATATATATATATATATATATATATATATGTATATATATATATATATATATATATATATATATATATATATATATATATATATTTCATAATTTGCAAAAAACTTACAAACTCTTCGCAGAAACGCTTGGCCAATTGCTTCGAAATTTCGCAGGCACACTTCTAGAGACACTTAAACGTTCGTTTGTTCCACATTCGACACGGCACATTTTTGCGTCTTTAATTAGTATTTGTGTATTTTCAACGTCTACTGTCAAATCACATGTGGGATTCTTTTGAAACTTGCTGTGATAAATTCCCGCCGACGACCCATCAGTACATTCATTTGGTTGTTGAAGAATTGAATTTTTTAAAGTTATATATCGAACGAGATAAGAGTGATTGATCAAAGTTTAAGTTAAGGCTTAGACTGATTGGATTTTTATTATTATTATTATCATCATCATCATCATCATCATCATTGTTATTATTATTATTACTTGGTTCAGAACGACAGTCAAATTTCAAATTTATAACATGACAGTCATGTTCTAACCAAAGAATACTGAAAAAATGTGAGGCCAACGATAAAATTTATGATTTGGACCTATATACATGAATCTATTTGAAATTCTATTATGGTTATATCCCACCATTATTGTTTCTAGCAGGTAAGATCGACCGGAACATTAATACGGGAAAGTTACTATACTGTCAGGCAAGTAGCCTATTGCACATCAGAATGGATACTGAGTCTTTGACGATTTGCTATGTTGCTTTTAGAATAGGTTGTCGTACTTTGCTTTAGATTACCTCCTGCGATACATATCCGACATTATTTCCCGGTATTTGTTCAGATTAATAACGCTATTAAATTAAATATCTTTAAACGCGGGATTAAGTCCTATCAGTGCAACTTGAAAGTAAACAAACAGAAAACTACAAGGGTCCTAGAAGCCACTCTATGCAAAGCATTACAAACGCAGCTATTTTATGCTATCACTGACGTACTGAAATCTCATCAATTTTATTAGAGATAACAAACCATCATATTTGCCCACAGACCTGCAGTGTGGAATTAGTTTGTTAGTGTACTTTGCAGTAGTAAGGGCGGAGAATCCTTCGCACGATGCGAGGAAACAAAAACATTAAAGCAACAGGAAATAATGTATATTGATTAAGGTCTTTCACCAATGGGTGTCCTGTACAAATGGAATGTAGCAGGCTTCTATATATTTTGAACTGAAAGTTAGCTATAGGTGTTTAATTTAACTAATCTAGCCCTTCCAGGATGTATTGGTTTGGTTATTATACATAACATCGACATTAATATAAACATACTTTTTAATACGATTGGATAGCAGGGCAACCCATTTATGAAGTCTTCTCGCGAAATACAGATGAATACAAAAGAAAGACATAGTTGACGCCGACAAAACATCGGTTTGAAAAAGACGTTTACGTAGATGCACAATACCACACACCGAGACCTGCACAAACCAAACAGATTTAATATATTATAACGAGACATAACACACAGGATAAATAGACTTGGATGTCTCTGTCGCTGTAACCTTGTATGTGATACCAAAGACACAACATATCAATATAATTGGAATCTTTTTGACTTGTCCATAGACGACTACACAGCACTAAATATTTTGGTTTCCGATAAGGGACATTCTTCACCCCCAAAAATGATAGATTTTTAACTAAGAAGAGTTATACTAATGTCACATTTGTGTAGGTCAATTGGAATAGAATTATACTTTTGGCAAATAAAAAAGTAATGGATAGTGTCTTCGGCAGTCATGTGGAAATATCGATGAATATGCACCTAGGTTTCTTCCATCTGGAGATCTCTTTTCTTCGATTGTTTGGAATTATCGTCTGCCAGAAGTTGACGGGAAATACACCAAAAACCGGACGAAATATTGTTTAACCTTCTTCGCTAAAAGAGTTGGTTTAATTTATGTATGTCTGTGTTGCGTAAATTGCCATGCTATTGGTTGTATGTAATGTAAAGGCCACCAACAGTTATTATGTTTGCCCGAGAAGGGCGATGTTCGCTATCTACCAGTAACGGCCACCTTGTCAATTGTAATGCAGCAATTATAACATTTTGTTCAATCTTTGATGTACCCAGAAAGGATCATTTTATCGAAAGTGAAAGAGTATTCCTTGTGTTACTTTACATTCACCCAGTGGAACTGAAAAGGCTAGTTTTGGGATCCTTTATATCCCGTATATTTAATTCTGAATAAATGTTTACTGCATGTGCTATGTTTCAGACCTTTACGAAAGTAAGTGTGCAGGCCAGCCAGGCGTCTGAAACCTGAGCGATAACGGTGTCACTGTTACTGATGCTACATAAACGCTGACATATAGATTGGTTATCACATAGAACATGAATGAACAACAAGAGACAACTTTGAAGATGAAATCAACACATTATTTTGGCTGCCCTTACATAAAAAACAAAGAGTTGTATAAAGATTCGTACCGTAGTGTCAACTTGTCATACGTAATGAAATTTATAACTGATAGCCCCACGCACCCATCCAGTGCCAATGATACATTGTTTTTCGGACCACAAAAATTCAAAGCCACAATTTTTCTTTTCTCTCTCTCTCTCTCTCTCTCTCTCTCTCTCTCTCTCTCTCTCTCTCTCTCCTGATACCGGACATGTAGCTATGACATCTGTGGATATTCTCTTTTTTTCCTGCTGAATAATGGGAGTAAAATGTATTAGGTTGACCTACGTTCTCGATAATCTAGACTTAGTGATGACAATGTATGACCTGGCGCAAGACACGTCCTATTAAATTTTCACAGAATCTGAAATTTGGACGTTCGGAAAAGAAATGAATTTCTTAATCAACCATGTGTTCCTTAATTAATATAGCTCACCATGAGGCAGGTCTGCGTTGTATATGTTCATAAAACTCGGGTGTCCTAAACTGGATCTAAAAGTAGAGATTTTCATTTGGCTGCTTTTATATCTTGCATAGACATTAAATACATTTACGTAGTAATGATTAGATTATCCTGCATTGGATGGAATCAATAACAACAACAACAACCAAAAAAGATGTAAACAATATATCCTTATTGTGTTACAAATTAGTTGTAGTCCCTTCTTTTCTGTTTTAAGCGATTCGCAAAACCTCCCCTGACAACCATGTTAAGCTTAAAACAGTTTCAATATTTTTTTAAAGTTATACTTAGTTTCAAGCATCCATGTCTTAAGGTGATGTCCAACCAGTTTTTGGACATTATGGTAGACATATGGATCGTCCACCAGTTGTCCAAAATCGGTTGTTTTAGTCAGTACAATCTGAAAAAAAGCTAGGAAAATACTTTTTCCTAGCTCTAGCACAAGAAATGAAATTTGTGTTTTGGGTGGTTTGGCCTATACATTTTGGAAAAAGAACTAGTGTTTGCAGTTAATGATGAATATTTCTAAGGTTGAGAGGACCGGTGTAAAACCACCAGTTGCCTTTTATGGGTGACTGCCTGTTTCAAGTCAGGAGTGAAATTTGTTTTTTCACATTGGTATTGGAAAAGAAATGTTGATGCTTTGGCAAGTCTGAAATCTCTTTGCCGTCATTGTTGGGTTTGGAATTAATGAATATGGATCATGTGTTTCTGTACTATTTGAAAATTACTTCATTGGCTATGTTGTGCTGTGGGCTTTGTTCTCCGACTCATAGTTATAGTGGAGGTAGGGTGTGTTTATAATGTTCCAGATTCATGAATATCACAAAAGCGATGTAGGCCTATCTTATTTTTTTTATTTTAAACTCAGCTGATTGACAAGTCGGGAGAACTGAAAGGTGATAGGCCTAACAGGTCTCTTTTTATTTTTGGCAGAAGAAATGAAATTTGTGTTTTGGGTGGTTAGGCCTATACATTTTGGAAAAAGAACTAGTGTTTGCAGTTAATGATGAATATTTCTAAGGTTGAGAGGACCGGTGTAAAACCACCAGTTGCCTTTTATGGGTGACTGCCTGTTTCAAGTCAGGAGTGAAATTTGTTTTTTCATATTGGTATTGGAAAAGATATGTTGATGCTGTGGCAAGTCTGAAATCTCTTTGCCGTCATTGTTGGGTTTGGAATTAATGAATATGGATCATGTGTTTCTGTACTATTTAATGCTAAGATGGTTGTAAATGGATGGTTTTACCTTTTACTTTTGATTACAGACAATAGGTATTTGCACAAAAATGTCCAGTTCATGTGGATATTTGTCTAAAATTAATTATCTGATTTTCGAGTGTTTCTCGGAAAGTATAACAGCTGAACATTAGAAATTATGTTTGTAAATGAAACTTAACTACACTTTTTTGCCAGTAAATAAAACAAGCTTTTTCATGTTTTGTCCCCATTTTTGTTAAAGGTAGTCCAAACGATAAAAGGCACTCCTCCGACAAATTAATTTGATTGTGGCCAAATCTTTGATGGGCAACATAGAGCGCTTTGTTTTGCTACTTCCTTCCTTTAATGGATAAGGAAAACATGTACCGATGTGCAGTTGCTCTCCCGAAAGAAGCCCTCATTTAGGAGTAGCAGGTCACCTGCATATGAATCTACTTGTAGGATTGAAGAGGTAAAAAATGTAATAAGTCTTTTATCATAAACGACAAACTTTCCATGGTATTGTCAAGAAGATATAAGTTTGGCGGTCCAATAAACAAGACGATATCGTGCAACAGTTCCAAGCAGCCGACAGATATCCCTTCATGACATCCACGAAATTTGATACGAAGCACAACACGAGCACAAAGCTATTTTTTATATTTACTTTTGCCTCACTAGCCCCTTTCCACAAAGTATGCAGATGTTTTGCTACGATGTTATGGCAATACAATTAATGTAATTGATGTACCGCATCAGGCTTCATACAACCCATTGTCCTGCTGCATTACTTCATTGGATACCTTTTCTTGAGCAACATGCTGTCGCCATCTCTGCAGCATAATACAATATAAATCATTTTAAAGACCCTGATATATTCATTTGTCTTCACAATCATTTTAATGTGCATAGGTAAGAAGAATAAGACTATAAACTGTCTATGGTGTTTAAAAAACGCAGCTCTCGTGCTTATAAATACATAGCTAGCTCTTAGAGGCACGGTATTCCTCTTATCACTAGTATGATAGAAACGATAACAAGTGATTGAACAATGCTTTGTACCACGGAGGGGTCAAATGGAAAATCTGATGGTGCACAACTCTATATGTGAAGGACTTGACTCACTAGCATGCGTCCTTTTTGCCCTGAATCTTCACGTAATTATGTGTTGTTCTCGCATGACGTTTGAGATAACTCTCATGATAATATCCCTTGTACGTGAAGAGATATTGTATAACTTCATTGTTCACATAGAGAGTAACAGTAGATATATTGAAGTAAAACTGGCGTCCGTAAAGATCAATAGAAAGCAATGAATCATATCAGGAGTGACACATCGAATGTCCAGAGAGAGCATTTACTTGAATACTGGGTTCTCCACGGGCCCTACCTCAAAATATGATTGCTACGGACACATACGATGAGTAATAGTGTTATCAATATTACATGACAGCATGTGTGTGTACCATTGAGCATGTGTATTATTGAAGCTACAAGATTATATTTTGAATCAAATATTCGGATGTCTTTTATTTTTCAGTGTCAATGAGAAAAGCAACCCTATTTCCTCTAATCAGCGTCCTAGTTTTGCTCGTTGGGGGTATTCTCTGCTTTCTGGGACACTGCAACCACAAGCGGAAGGTGCTAACCTTCGTCTCGGGTATTTTATACGTCATGGGAGGTAAGTGTATAATATTTCTTGAACTCTAAACCTATGTATCGCGAGGAGTGTCTTAAATATTTGTATTACCTCTGCATATGAATTCAAGAAGAGGCATTAAACTCCTTCTGTGGACATAACCCGATGCAGCCTCTCAGCCCGGAAATGATCTATCACAATTTGGAGGAATGCAAGCTGATGACACAAGTTTGTGGCGACCCAGACAACTTGCTAGACATGCTGATTAAATAATCCATGCACGTATCAGTGTTGAGTTTCATATTTATAATTGTTAAATCTTTAACGGTAGTTTGGAAGTAACGACTGTTAAATTGATAGAAATTATTTAGATCAAGGGATTTAAAACCCTATGGGAATAAAGACAACACTCAATTGGCGAAAAGGTCTTTCTTTCACATTTTTCCCGTCTTGCGGGTTTCAGCATCTGCGATACTATTAGACACACAAATGTAACAGGGAAACCGCCATACAGGTAGTCTAGATGTATACATATGGAAAAGTCATTCAATAACGAAATTCATATTCAGGGATTTGAAGAAACAAAGACTGTCATTTTTGAAAGGAATAGTCTTTCACTTGGCGAACAATACAAATTCGTCTTTTTGTATTCTGTATGTTAGCGACGAGTCTGATAATTGCGTGACGGGAAACCTCCGACTCTGTGTGGTTCACCAGGGTATGTGTTTTTCGTATAAATGTGTGACAAGAAACCTCTGACTTAGTTTGATTCACCTGGGTGTGTGTTTTCTATATAATTGTGTGACAGGATACCGCTAAATTCGTTTCATTCACCTCTGCATGTGTTTTTCGTATGATGTGATAGAAAAGGTCCGCCCCTGTTTGTTTCACCTGAGTATGTATTTTTCATATCTTCCCGGCAAATATCAAAACAATCGAAAGTCATTATCTTGAACAGGTATCGTTCCTATTCCATTTCTTCTTGCGAATAGAAGGATATTTTGTCATATGTAATAATTATATCTATATAGCCAACCAATCATGACGCCCCCCCCCCTTCAATCTGGAGACAGAGGAATTGTTTAAATACAGTGCAACATTGATGAGATGACCAGCTCATTGTAACCTATATGCTGTGTTCGCCACCAGATGGAGTAACCAAATATTCATTGGAACATACATGTATGGACCAGTTACTTCGTGTGGCAACTCCATTTCTCTCTCTCTCTCTCTCTCTCTCTCTCTCTCTCTCTCTCTCTCTCTCTCTCTCTCTCTCTCTGTCTCTCTCTCTCTCTTTCACTCACACTGTCCGAATCTCTGTCGCATTTTTGTGAGCCTTTGAAATCACCAGGTCCCTCTGGCCTTGCCTGTTAGATGTTAGTAGTGGGACAGTGGAACTACCATCGTACAACAAAAATAACGGGTTATCTAAAAAATTCATAGGTGCTGAAATACTCCGGTATCATCGATGTCTGAAATCTGCTAGCCACGTCGTTTATTCTTCGTGCCTTTTGCCTTTCGCAACCAACTCTAAAATATATGCACAGAAACATTTAAGAATGTTTGTTGTATTTTTTCACCTTACCACATTCTAAAGGTATTTGAAAAATATATATGCTCTATACGCCTGAAGGGTAATAACGGAACATCAGCAGGTATCTTCGAGAACACGTTTGGGAGTCTGGAATACCAGGGATTCATCTCTTATGGGGACTTCTTGTCTCGCTGTGCAATTGAATCAATACAACCCGAGTGCAAAATCAAAGAATATAATATATTCTTTAATTTTGCATTTATATTATGAATATGAGATGGGACAATAGCAGCATGTTAAAGTACAACTGCTTAGGATTTAATTATAAATGTAAGACAGTTAAAATAACATTTCAAGGTCACCAGTGCTTCACCTGTACAATTATCCAGGATTATTTGACAAAGAAACCTGACATTCGTTCAGGCGCTTCATTTTATTAGCATATCAGTTCTTAAATTTAAGTTCAGTATTTCGCTCGATTCATTAAGACTGTCTTCTTGGTTCAGTACGAAGTTCCGGACTTTGCATCGGTCAAAATATATTGGCTCAATGACCCAATTAACAATTGTAAATAGATAAGTAAATATAAATTGAACTCAAAAATGTGTAAACCCAGACAAATGTCATGGATACGAACATCAATTTTAATCTCACAGACAAGAATACGTTGTTGGAAGGCTTTACAAAATAACTGATGCCAGGGGCCTTCTATGCACAGCGTTGGGTACCAGCCGCCACTGTTTGAAGCTGGACTTTGTACAGTTTACATAGATCGTGCATTCAGTGGCATTTCCTATGAGCACATGTATGATCATCAACATCTTTCACTTGAAAAGGAAAAGTAAATACCATGCCAAATTTGCAACACGATTAATATTTCTGAATATCAAATCATCTGTGGAATATTCTATACTTAGCTATTTTCCCACATACGCCACTGGAGTCAGCCACACAATACGCTTGACACAGTAAAACAGTATGCTTGTCGATTGTATAACCGTATACTGTAGAAGGAAAAAAATCATTGAAATATTACAAAAGATCATGTTGATATTCTAACCCAAATACACGGAATGAGTCCTGCGAGACAACGAACAGTCCCAAAATAAACGGGGGTCCACGAGGAGAGAAAAACAAGGTAAAACGTGTACAGCTAGTCTTTCAGAGCCACCATTGCTTGGCCCTGGTCACCAACGCGCGCGTGCATTCAGAGTTTGCGAACCAATACACATAAACAGAACCCTTGCGACATGGTGCTTACCAGCTTACACTGAATTACCAGGGCTATTCAACGCACACACCAGATTTGCCATTTGGGTGAACAAAGTTACATTTTCATGGTAACCAAGGTATAATAGCTCCCTTACGTCGCACTCAAAGAATTATATGGGTGTTGTATTCCTCTCTGTGCACGGAAAATCGGTAAAATATACATATGACAATTGTGACAAGTTTTATTGCAGTCCTAAGTCAGTACAAGACTGTTGAGGTTTGGATGTCATAACATTGAAAATATGACCAAATCATTCAAAGGGTAAAAATCAGATAATTATGTGGCGATGACAGGTACACAAGGTGAATTAAAAGATAGTACATGAAGAGCACTAAAATCAATTTCATTGAGCTCATAAGACACCAAAATCAGTCGACAGCAAAAAAGTTTCATAAAACAATGAGTGATAAAAGAATCATATATCAGAAAGGCTCGACATGATCAAAGGTGAATTGTATACAACCTTTTTAAAACCAAACAGGGATCGTGCATCGCAGACATGTTGAGGTAGTTTATTCCAAAATTTGGTACCAATAAAAGAGAACGTTTTAGGGGAAGACCTTGCCCGGAAAAATTTTGAGGAAGTGGATGCTCTTGTTTGACAGTAATGGATTTCGGTCACTGGAGTAAGGATATTTTATAAATAAGGTGGGACTTCATTATTAACTATTTTCCAAAGAAAAGTACAGATATTGTAGAACAATTTCTGTTTGACACTCATCCATTCTAGGGTCCTCAGCATGTCGAGGATGTGCGTGGTAAGGTGACATAATAATATTATTCTCATTGCCCTGTTCTGTAGTCACTAAAGGCGTACAATGTCAGCTTTCTCCACATTGCTTATCCAGACTGTGTTACAATAATCAAAACGAGGTAGCACCAAGGCGTTGTACAGGGTAATTTTGGAGTCTGCAGAAAGGAAATTTATAGCTCTGCTATAACCACCAAGAGCTATCTTTGTTTTAGTAACATTCTCATTAGCCTGCTTTTCAAATTTCACTTCCTGGTCAACCTTTATCACCCATGTACTTACAAGCTTCTGATTGGGAGATATGATCATTGTCATAAATCAAGGGTTGAGTTGATGGAATTTCTCTTGTGATTGCTGAAAATAAGCATACACGTTGTTTTTCCAATGTGGAGACTTAATTTATGTGCATGCAACCAGTCAGCTACTTGAATCAGATCTTGCTATAATACAGAGTAGACAACATCTTTAGATTTGTCAGCATAATAAAACAGGGTGTCAGCTGAATATAAGTTGACTTTAGATTTTTTGAGACAGATACTGATATCATTTAAGTAAAGAATAAACAAGAGGGGGCCAAGCATTGACCCTTGGGGGACGCCAGTACTAATCTCCATGGATTACTACAAGTTTCCATTGACACAAGCAATCTGCTTCCTGTCAGAAAGGTACCTCTTAAACCACTGAAAACTTGTCCATAGTGTTCAAGCTTTGCAAGAAGTATATTGTGATTAACTGTGTCGAAAGCTTTTTTTTAAATCTAAGGTAACAAGACTAGTTATGTTTCCGCGTTGAATTTCTTCAAATAAGGATTCAGTTAATCTTTGAAGACCAGTCTGTATTGAGTGGTTTGCACGGATTGTTCCAGGCATAAGATTTTGTGTTCTGAGCAATATCTGTAGACCTGCCTATGAATTTTTTTCCAGAAGTTTGGAGATTACTGATAGGATTAAGAGAGGTCGGTAGTTTACTGAGTCAGTTCTAGAGCCCTTTTTGAAGATGGTTGAAAGTCTCGCAAATTTCCACTCATCAGGTACAATTTCTGTTTTGAGCCATTTATTAAATATAAAAGCTGGACTATATGATATAGCTGAGGAAGCAGTTTTAAGAAGTTTGGATTGGATATTGTCAAGACCTGCTGCTTTGTTTTGTGGTAGTTTGCCAAAAGTTTTGAAACATCATATTCGGAGATACTGCTGAAAGAAAAATGTCCAGGAGAATGTGGCATGTACTCGAGGAGGTATTCAATAGATGATCTAGTGGAACTTGGAATTTGGTTAGATAAATGAGTGCAAATTTCAATTAAGAATTTATTGAATTCATTGGCAATTTCAGAAACATCATTAATGAATGTATCAATGATTATGGAAATAATACCATTTTGTGAACATTTAGGTAAGAGGTCTTTCAGCACACACCACATTATCTTACTGTTGCCTTTGATATTATTGACTGATGAGGTAGTGTGTTTGAACTTAGCTTGGTGGACCAAGGATGTAACTCTGTTTCTTAACTTGTTGTAATTTGACCAGTCAACTGTATTATTGGATGCAATTGCTCTTGAGTGCCATTGGTCCCGAAGAGATTTAGCTGTTGCAATCTCCTCACTATATCAAGGAATTTTGGCTTTTTGGGCTCAGAATCTTTTGATGGGGGGGGGGGGGGGGTCATGTTTTTAAACAACATCAGTGAAGAGTAATTTCTAACCTAGCAAAACATCATTAATGCTATCAAAGCAGTCGATATTATGCCAAGGTACAATATGTAAATCCGCTAAAAAATCACTAGTATTCAATCTTTTAAAATTTTTAGAAGTCACATAGCGTTGATTGGCTCTATGTGGAATGGAGTCAAGAACTATAACGTTAAACAGGTGGTCAGTAACTGAAACAATCCCAACTCCAGATATTGATTTTTCAATTTTTGTTATAGTCAGATCAATGATTGTTGCAGAACAGTCTGTATTCCCCGTTGGGACCTTAATTGTTCTATTAAGGTCATATGTAGAAATCAAATCATTGTGTTTGTATGCTGAGGATCCGCTAATATTGACATGAGAAAAATCAATATTGAAGTCACCAGTTATAACAGAGTCATATCTGGGATTATCCATGTGCACTAGCATTTCTTCAAAGTGATCAAGGAACTTAACGGTAGAGTGAGGCTGCCTGTAAAGAAGAGTTACCAAAAGACTCGTACGGTCGCCCCGATTTATCTGAACAGTCAAGCTCATAAGATTAGGATAACCGAAATCAGGAGCTTCAGTAAAAGAATTGCCATTGCATATGTAAATTCCAACACCTTGGGCACCTTTAAAATCAGTAGGTTTGTATAGTCTACAAAAAGAATATACCGCAATGTCAACTGACTTAGTAGGAACACTGTCATTAAGCCAGGTTTCGGTAACAACAGGAATATCTTGTTTAAGCTTAAAGACAGTACACTAGAGTTCTTCATGATGGCGAAGAAGACCGCCCTGAACAACGTTTATGTGACCGCTTTTGAAACCTTTAGACTCAGTGAATAAGTCACATCCAGCAATAATGTTAACACGTTTAGGGCATGTATTTGAAATGGGTGGATCGTGAACGTCCAGATTAGAGAAGTTAGTTAAATTACAACACATATTGAGGTAAGAGTTCGAGAAAGGATGAAGTGTACAACAATTACAGTACCACTCGAGTGATATATTGTCCTGGTATCTTATGCACGTAGGAAGGCCTATGCATGCAACAGGCTTCAAACATGTTATATGTGCTTGATTATGTCAGCGGTAATGATGGGGGCTACAAGTCTTCTGATTCAGTAGTGGCCGCTATGAGAAGTGCACTCAAAACAGGTCACTGCACACTTATGTGAATGCTTGATTCAAGGCGCGTATGAGGGGGCTCTGGGGAAGATACGCGTCATCTATCTATCTATCTATCTATCTATCTATCTATCTATCTATCTATCTATCTATCTATCTATCTATCCATCCATCCATCCATCCATCCATCCATCCATCCATCCATCCATCCATCCATCCATCCATCCACCCATCCATTTTGTCGTGTCTAATTTAAAATATACTTACTTTGCTTCAAATGAGTCCTTGATAATATGCAATGAACAGCCAGGTCGCTAACTTTAAATTTTCTGTGTTTTGCCTTATTCCTAAGTCATGTTCACTTACACATGCGGTTTCATTATGAGGGAATAGAATGGCAGACTATAATAGATTGGTTTCCTATTCTCAGCATTCTGACCAGTGATTTTAATGTTGCCTTATATATTTTCATAATCAGACAAAAATACAGCTATTTGGCATAGCTGGTTATCCCATTCGATGAACCAAAATATTTTAAAATGAATTGAATTGCCAATTGATAATGCCACAGGATGCTTGGCACAGCCGTAAATCAATATCGACGCACAGAGAACTATTATAATAACCATAGATATGACAAAGAAAATTTAATAAAACAATCAGCTGAGCAGACAAATAAAAAAGGTAAAAAATCTGTTCAGAAACATGGCATACATTCGCGAAATGTAAGTTCTTGTTTTCCAAATTTATGCTTTAGTTTGTGATATTATGGTTCCGGCAATGCTCTCCACAGAGTAAGAATCGAAATGGACATTTAACTTGACTCACTCTTCATAAACTAGGCACATCACTGTAGAACAAATAGGAAAAGGATAATACTCCGGTAACTTTTTTTTCGATTGCAAAATACGGTATATTCGGTCAGTCCTTACTTTATATAGAAATGTTTGTTTAGTTGCAACAGGGATCTACATGTATCAACCCACTTCCCTGGTCGCAATGAATCTTATTTTTGTGTTGTAGTGCCGACTGCTACCATCACATGCTGCCATCTAGTGGCAAATTCGTCACTATTTTTGTCAACCAATCACAGTTTGTGCGGGTCTTACTTTTTTATACACCAAACCCAGCTGATTTCCTATTACTCTTCTTGTCAAAGACTAGTGTTCCCCAAACATTTCCCGTATCCTATAGTAATATTATATAACAAAAAGTGCATATTTTGAATGTAGTTCATCCCTTCGGAGCGATAATGCAGGTTATTGGACCAATAGAATGGAGACATAGCGCTGCACATTTACCATTGAACGCTATTCGTGTTTTCATCGGTATTTCAAATGACATCTAATCAATAATTGAACAAAATGTTACTATATCAGGAGAGCTTGTAGGGTCAATAACAAACATGTACATGCTTGGAAGTGTCACGTATTCCAAAATAATTAATTGTCGCGGTAACATAAAAGATTTGGTCTTCAAATTTTCTCCTTCGGTTTGTCACAAAAAGCAGAAAAGTGCTCATGCAGGAGGGCCTCACGCTGATATATCAGCAATTCTTTCGCCATTAAAAATTGTCAGAAATAGTCCAGTGTCGTAAGTGTTGTGTGCTCCTGTTTCATCAACAAAAAGGGAGGCAATTAATCAATAGCTTTTCTCGGCAGACTTTGGGCACAGATTGTACCAAGAAAGTTTTCTCCTTCCCCAGAAGGTTTTATAAAAATAGTAGCCGGTTTCCAGCGATATTTTAATTGGACACAAATAATTGACAAATATGACTACGTCTGTCGAGTCTCAGTCCTACAGCATTCCCACAATACCACATACTCATTTGGAAGAACTGAAATTAGTTGTAAAGATCGATTACCTCATCTCAAAACTTATCTGAGCTTCAATGACGTGTAAGTCCTTCTGTCACTTCATAACTCATTTCCGAGTTTACTTACTCATTTCTTTAATTTGATAACTTAGACCCGCCTTTTTCGCAGTGTAACCTGTAATTCGTTTACATGACTAAAGAGGTCGTTCTTATAACTTCATGGGTCATTTTCATTACATCTTATTTGTCATATGTCCCATCAAAGTCCTAGCTTTGTTTGTTCAGTTTCTTGTGGCGTGATTAATTTTGATGAAAACGACAGGACGTCGCATAATCTTTCAAAAAGTGTTCGGCTTGTTTTCAGTGTCGAGCAATCTCTTTGATATCAGAATACTACAATTCTAATTTGTCTTCTTCCAACATTTTGGTCGCACCTCAAACTTGAATCTTTCGCATATACCCATTTCTGGTAATTTTCAGAAAGCTGTTGCTTGTCTCAAAAGTGGATAGCTATTATTTTTTATTGTACTTACATATTTTACAAAGTATTTAAAGCAAATATCTACATATATACCTGAATTTTTCGAATGTTGTTATTGTTTAGAAGCTTTCATCAGTTTGCAAAAAAAAAGAAAAATTTGTTCGGTCGGTTTCTCTCATGCCTGAAAACAGTTTGAAAACGTTATAACAATGATAAAAAACGGACATCCTAACACAGTGAAATGTGTAATTCCAAATGTGTAAAGCTGGTTCTTATCCATATTAAAATAAGCTGTGTCTTGAAATTGTGTGAAGTTCAACGTACATTTTTGTTTTTTTTAACTTCCTTCCCATGGTGTGTAAGACAGACTACCGAAAGGTTATTTGGGCAATGTTTCGCCACTGTCTATGTCTGCCATGTCAACCCTTTTACGTGGAAATTTGGAAAGAAATTGCATTGGATAGTAAACATGGACACCAGTGTTGTATGATATCTGTATAGACCAGGCTCAGTCGTCCCTGACGACTGTCATATAATGAGCCAACAATGCTTCTTTTTGAGTCCACAAATAATAAGCAAGAACGAGAGGCAAAGTCAATATCGCTCTCTAGATACGACAATGAAATGTGTGAGGATCACCATACATGGCAGACTTCCAGCGCACAGTCATTCATACACAACAAAACACAAGAGATGGGCTCGATACATGGGAATCAACCTCTGACCTAGGCTTCATAAAACATACATCAATTATCTCGGCAGAGGCTCACGTGGAAACCCATTATCAAATGCGCATACAAAACTAATTTACAGTAATGGCACGTCCGTCTGACTGCGGCAAGAGCATCTGCAGAATCGTCGGAACAAATCAAATTGCCTTTGACAACCCTCGGCCTCTGATTCAAACGATTGAGGTGGCGGCAGCTGAGAGTGGCCATGCTGGTTTATCAACCCCATCGAGATTTACCAAAGGAATGCCTTTATATCCCTTGTTGCACGCTCTCGTCGAATATGTAGATAACAAAAGAGCAATCAGGAAGACAACAATCGCCCTAGAACGCCCAGGAGTAGCTTTCATGCTACAGTTAACATTTTCTGCGTAAACCGGTCGACAGCGATTGTTAGCTCAAAAAGTTGTTTGCTTCAGATTTTACTTTTGTGATGGGACTAAATACATACTGTTCGGAGGGAGAAAATGCTTGTAGTCGGCAGCATTCTTTGACATTCTCTATAGATCAGGTACCAGTGACTGGGTGAGGCCATTAACTCGATTGTTAATAATGCCCAATTTCGAGCAGAATTTGTTTTTTGATTACAACTAAAGGAGAGGAGAAGGAGGTTAAATTATGGTATGTTGATTAATTTCTAACTTATAAAGACAGGAAGTGCCATTAATAAAATCTATATTCCCCCTCTCCGAAACGTAAGTTACACTGCTTTGTTATTGTGTCCGTGGATTTCCCGAGTAAAATTGCTAATTGTAGAACCAGGTGGTCTATCTATCTATCTATCTATCTGTCTGTCTGTCTGTCTGTCTGTCTGTCTGTCTGTCTGTCTGGCTGTCTGTCTGTCTGTCTGTCTGTCCGTCCGTCCATCCATCCATCCATCTATCTATATGTCTGTCTGACCATCTGTCTATCTATCTATCTATCTATCTATCTATCTATCTATCTATCTATCTATCTATCTATCTATATTTTTGCATAAACTTCAAAGTACCTCATTCAAGGAATTTCTGGGCGAACTAATTTGATATTATTCAATTTGCACTACCATTTTGGGTGTCAAATACATTTTGCTTGTTTTTTACAACTTGGATAGACAAAACACAATTCAAATTTTTTAGAACAGGCTCTGACGACAGGTCAATGGAGTGTGCAAATGTTGGCTCACGATCCTGGTCGCTTACGAAGCTATGGGTTTTTCAAGATTGATATTTCTTAAAACTTAAGTCGTTGAATGAGTTTATTTGATGTTGGTTACATATGGCCTCTTATTAGACCCTCACAGAATCACTTTTGTGAATGCTTTGAGCCAAATCTTAAGGTCGCGCGAGACAACGTTTGCGAAGTTTGGTGTCTGCATCATTACATCATTTGGGCTTCAGACAAGACATTGTCTTTTGGTCACATGAGGCCCTTTGGAACTGATTTGGCAGTGATTTCTCATTACTCTTTAGGGTTTTCTTTTAATTTTTACTGAATGTTCATATTTTTAAGCCTGTTTTAACTTTTTCTGTAGAGAGTCTAACTTTCATTTCTTTTTCTTTGGCTACCATTTTCTCAGGTTGAAGATTGAATTTCTGAATACAGTTACGATACCCTGCTTATTTTTGACGCCCAGTGCACTTACTGAATCTAATTTCACCATTGTAACTTTGTTTGGCGCACTTGGACAAGCTTACTGTGGGCCTAATTACTAATAAACGTTATTATATATTTTTAAAAAATCATATTTTGTCCCCTGAAATCCTTTTGCAATTAATATATTTCCCATATATTGTCCTAGATTCGCCTGGTTCTGCTTGTGGCCACCAAATGGTATTACCTCTTTTTGCAATTGGCGCTGTCACATTGTTCTCAATGCCCATTGCAAACAACCTTATTTAAACATAAATACTCTCTCAAAGAACATATTAAAATTTCCGAAAAAATATTCAGACTTCCCATTTACAAATGAAATTACAGGTCGATATACAATATGTATCAATACACACATATGTATATATATATATATATATATATATATATATATATATATATATATATATATATATATATATATATATATATATATATTTGACAACTTTGGAGATTTTTATTTTCCTGAATATTATAGTTAAACAAATATTTGAGCCATGTGGTCAGTACTACAATAGTTTAAAGTCCTTGGTAAAGGCTTAATTTAAACAAGATGCGTATGACTTACCTTCACCCAGTTTATAATGTTACAATAGAATTGTCACGCTTCTTGTTAATTCTGACTGTTTCAAAACACCCCACGTGTTTTCTGCTGCAGTACTACCAATTTGACTGTACATAGCCTCCTGTAACTTGTGAATAGGGGGCGTTTTTTATGAATCAACAGAGCACATGGCCATCACGGTCCTGTAGGTTGGAGAGATGCTAACCGTGAATAGAAACCAATATGTTAGAAAATTTGATGGCCCCAAATTTGTCATTACTGGCGAGTGACTTTTTGGAGAACCATGGAGTGGCACACAGCATAATTAAGAGCAGTATAGTTTTAACTGTCATTACAGGTAATTTTAATTTTATTAAATTCACAGGTCTTGGAAATATATGTAGTTCGTATCATTGGCTTCAAAATTTCAGGGGCTCAGACAGGAGTATCGAGTTCTTTGACTGGTCAAAAGGAGCTGTAGGTTGACCTTATGATCTGAGCCGACCTGCCTTTTTAAGTCGCTTACGGTAGTTACTTAAGAAAGAGAATAGATTGGACAGATAGTTGTATAGTTTCCGTGAGAAGTAGAAGCCAATTTCAGTGACGAATGCGTCATTCATATTAGCCTTAATGAGCTAATAATGAACATTTGATGAATCGTGGCCGGAAACGGACGGACATGAGTGTCGTGGATAGATGTCGGACGACACTGTTTGTGTGACTGCTAAACAGGTCACGTGACACAGTGATCTCGGAGCGTCTGTCATCTAGGCAGCCAGGAACACATAAGCCGTGTTGAATGTTTTATCAGATTTACGTGAAGCAATTTCTTAAGAAACCATCCATAGCCTTATTTTCCTAATTTATTAGATTTTCACCTACCTAGTTGAGACAAAATGCAACTATTAGCGAAAGCATTGATAGAAAAAGACCACCCATAATAACGCTCAGCTGGAGAGTGAATGGTATTTTGCGGCGGTCTCTTTTATCAATACACCTTATTCCTTCTATATAGCATCCCCTTTACGAGGAATAATGTGATGGATGGTGTGTCAAATTGCTCCATTATACTGCCAGTTGCTGTGCATCTCATGTGGCTTCCGTGCCCCCTAGCTTCACCAAATATCAATATAACGAAGAAATTTGGCTCCTGGCTGCAGGAATTTGATGAGCACAAGTCCACTGCTCTGTGAGGCAACCAAGCCCCCGAAAGATCCCATTTCATTACAGGACAGAGCTTTGATAAAACTACTGAATGTATAATTTAGTAGCACAAGTTATGCAAATTTGTTTGGAATCATAATTATCAGGAAGCAACGTAAGTGAGGACTCTTTCTGTAGGCATTTTGTGGTGCAGGTCCGACAAATAAGGGTTCTTGGAAACGCGCCTCAGTGCAAGTCGGTTAGAGGTCATCCTTTAATGTCCGCGCGTACGACTCTCATGTTCCTGACAAATGTGTCTTCTTGTACACATGCCGCTTCTATGCGTTTCATGCGGCAAATGTATTTACTAAGTTGGGAGGGGGACCTTTAGAAGATAATGCAACACCTGGGGCCCAATGTATCAACATGATTCCAATTGGCAGTGCGTGTGATTATAAAAAAAAATGAAACAATTCTTTGTGCATAAAATCATGCAGTCTACGTAGTTAGTGACACGAGCACATCAAAATGATTTCTTTGTTATTCCACTTAATACTTACATAATCAGTTCACCTATTCCCATTCAGCACATTTTAAAGCACAATTTTGAGCTTGTGCTCAGCCTGTAAACTCCACGTTCCAGTTTTAAGAAGCATGGGAAATTTAACTGTGACTGATTTAAATTGCATTTTGTGTCTCCAGAGCGTTGCAAATACATGCAGACACGCAATTTGGTGCCGTGTGATGCAAGCATTTAATAAACCTGTCAGAGAATATTTGCCGCTTAAATCACCCTAAAGCACTCGGATGCAAATTTTCGTCTGCTTTAATGTTTCACTCAGAGTTCATGTGTCTAGATTTTTGGGTTCAAATTGTGGATAAGACTTATGATAACGGCACGCCTCAGGTCAATATCTTTTCCTGTCACGGGTTCCCGCGTCAGGAAAAGCTATTACCCGAGTTTCATTCCAATCAGAAAAGGGTTAAAACCAAGCAACAAAGAAGGCATTTTTATCGTCTATTAGCATATGGCTTACGTACACCTTTGCCGGAAATGCATAGTGTCAGAAGACATATTTTCTTCATGTACCGTTACGTCAATCAATGTGCATGTATGTGTGTTTCCATTAATATTTATTTCTGTATTGCAGGGTTATGCACTCTGGTGGGAATAATACTCTACATAGGAGCCATAACGGAGGAAACTGGGGGAAAGAAATCTTCTGTCTCCGATCCTAAGTTTCGCTACTACTATGGAACGTCATTCATGCTGACCGTTTCCTCCTTCATAGTATCAGAACTGACAGGAGTTCTTTCTGTCTATTTGTATATTTCAAGGCACAAGCATGCATACCAGAAAAAACAGGAACGCATGACAATGTTGGAAGCTAATGAAAGACCTCAGCTCACTCGTTATAGGCGCTCTCGTTCTCACTCTGGCGAGAGAGGGCGAGAATACTCACGGGATAACTCTCCCGCCCATTCTGACAGTTACTACACTTATACGCCTGTGTCGGATACATCGAAGGAGATGTCTAATTACACTCTACCTAGGGATACGTCTAGACATACCATATCAACTACGGCTGACACTCATATATCGAAAGACCATTCGGTTCACTCCGTTAGGGATATGGATACTTTACGGCGAACCACGCCAGTATAGGTAACTTCGTTAGTCTCATGAATACTTGGTTATTTAGATTACATCCCCGAGCTAATGCCTGGGGATTGAAGAAGCCATGGCGGCAGTTGCAAAAGATGAGCTAGCCCTCGAGATGGCGCAGCGAGAGCTGTAGCCTCGTTATGGTGCTGTTTTGATGATCGCCAGACTGTTGCACTCCGCCATAAAGTTGTACACGTCTGGTTGGCTTCAGGCGACAAAATACGTCTTGGTGTAGGGATTGAGGATCACGGATCACTTTGCTACCCGGATCTATTTGCATGAATGGATAGGGAAAGAATAGCTACACGGGAATTGATCTACCCAGGACTCAACCATGTACACATATCATACGTTCATGGTTCATCACTTTAATGACGCCCTTATCATGAAGGTGGCACCTACTGCACGACTCATGTTATCGTGGTTAAGAGGAGTATGTACAGAAGAATGACAGAGACTGATACAGAAGGTTTTCTGGATTTCAGTAAAGACACGCATTTAGCGATGGATTTGCAATAAGTGGTTACAGTTGAAGGTTTTGTTTAAGGGAGGATGTTACGTGGGGACATTTCATCAGGAAACAGGTCACCCCGCGTCGTTTTAAGCAACCAGTTCGTCTTACCCAATTGGATGCCACGTTGGCGCATGTTCTTGCCTCTATTTGTATTTAATTGGAATATTTCTAGTTTTCTTTTACATGGTATAGTTTTTGGTGGAGATACCGTACCTCAAAGGCTTTGCTCTTAGATGCATTCCTACCTTGACACAGAGATGGCGCTGTTTATTGCTTGTTATTCTGCCTGGAAGCTCCTTAGTCGCTTGGCTGCTTGACCGGTGGGATTCAGTTATCCCCGCATCATTGTGTATTTCTTTTCAGCATCAGATGCTGGAGTTTCATGTCCCGGATGAAAGATTACCATACTGAAACAGTGTCTTGTTTGAATCCCACGCTCTCATGGACACAGTGATGATCATATGTCATGGTACTGCAATCCCTATAGTGAAGTGGTAGGGAATTTTTTAACAGAACTTAGCTGAAGAAACTGTAGTGTAACCTGTCCGTTTAGCTTTGAAGGAATGAATGTTAATATTAAAAGATTTTAAAAATGCCCTGTCTTTATGTAATCTAGCCGCGAAGGCGGCAACAATGACTGCTGATCAAATCTAGCGTTTTCTCGACAAAGAAAACATTCTTAAAAACTAAAGGAGTAAACTGCTCAAGGGCTTGCCATATTTATTATGAAACAAACCCGCTTCCATTTTAACAGCATGATTTTGAGGAGAAAATGGTTTTATATAAAATAAATAAAGGTATGGGTGTGTTAGGTCCCAGACCGCCAGGGCAACTATTCACCTCCGATGGGTTTTAAATGTCGGCCAAAAATGTGCAGTATTGGGTGAAGGCAATTCATGGTCGATTACAAACCGAAGAGAGAGGTTACACAATAAATGGGAAACGTGAAAGTGAAAGTGTTGAGCACAAACAAGGCAATACATGGTGAATGATACCTGAGAAGCAATGCTGATGTTGTACACGTGGTTTGGCCGTATTATGTATGTTTTTAACGTGGTATAAGCTCTCTCTACATGGATGTCCGTCTCGTCAGCTGTATCGCCAACTGTATGCTCTACTACTTTCCATAAGTTTCCGATGCAAGGTAAGACTTATTTGATCTGGGAAATTGTTCAACTTGTATTAAATAAAGACACCTTTACCTAATCACGAGTTTCTGTTTGGTACAGATCCCAAGATGTGTACCCTGTGTGTGTGTCTGTGTGTCTGTGTGTCTGTGCTTGTGTGTAAAGATGGTTCACGTATATATTGTAGGACTATTCAACCAGCTAGTAATACTGCAATTTTTAGATGAAAGCGCATCTTTCTCCCTTTATTTGTTTACCACTCTCTTCTATACGAAATGATGTTTTGAAATGCAATATTGATCTCGCCCAATTTACAGATACAGGTATCTTCTTGTGGGCCAAGTGCTTACGTCCCAAAGTTAAATGATGTTTGTTGAGGTTTTTTTTTGTTTGTTTTGTTTTGTTTTGTTTTTGTTTTTGCTCATCTTTATTCTTGGGCTATGCGCTCCGCTGATTTTTCTTAATGTTTCTAGATCCAGAGCTTTCTTCCCGGACTTAACAATGTTCTTTTTCAAGGTTATGTCAAGAAAAGCTATCGATTAAGGAACGTTTGGGCATAAAACTAAGGACAGATATCTCCGATTAATTCAGAAAGCATTTTTCCACAACCTTGAACTAAAATGCAAACTTCACAGAATGAACATAATGATGAAGTGTTGACAGACGTTCTACTTATTTTCTAATCCCTTTTCTCTGGAAATAAAGTGCATTTAAAACAAGAGTCAGACAACCAAACCACAATCTTATTCTTAACATTGGTAAATAGAAGGAACTCTTAATCTATTCCACACTGATGGATTCCCGTATACATAGATCAAAGTAATACAAACCTTGCTGGTATCAAATTGTTTATTGTCAGCGAACTGATGAATAATATAATCACAAAATACCACCAATGGCCTCATTTTAGCATAACATAAGATTTGTGAAAAATCTACTTCTTGCTAATTGTTCTAATGCTGCATGGCAATATCTCATCATCATTGTTCCTGGAATCAACACAATACAGTAGTTATCCAGGTATATTAGACATATTAAGAGTTTTGTCATTGGAATAAATGATACATTTATTGTATTGTGCATCAGCTATCAAAATAAAACATAAACCACATATATAAGCACATGTTTGTTAGGTTTACGATGTTAGATCGTGTGTCTGATAGCCACATACCAAAAGCTCTGTTATGGTCTTCGTGTTCTCTTTGCTCCTGGCAAAACATTACTTGACAGGAACGTGAAGATATGTGTCAATAGTTGGCCACTGAATCCTACCAGTATCCCAACCAGTAAATGGTCACCGGCTAAAACGGCGTACGTGTGTCGCATGAGGAAAAAAAAACATGTGTATGGTAAGATATCTGGATGTATCCTAAATTTAGTAATAAAATTGCCTTCATACTGCATGTTTATTCCTCTAGCATACGTGTGTTCAGAAGGACGTTACCACATCAAAATGAGCGAGCGTAATGAATCTGTTCCATTAGAATGCTGGAGAAATATGACCCTAGCAGCATTCAGTATTTTCCAAGGGAAGATACAGTCTCCGAACTGAAATAGCATAGGATGTCAGCATATCCGTCATTTTTCATTAGCCAATGAGAATGCTCCTTTTTTTTGTTACCCCGATAACTAGCCACACTAGCCTTCACAGACCAGCAACGGCAACTGGAAGGAAAAAGGCAGCTTGAAATTCTAGCTGAGCAAAGTCGTTTACTTTTGTTTTCAATTTTGTGTTTCTTGTAGAAACACAAGATGAGTACCGGTATTTAGGATACATAGATCATTATATGTCCAGTTCAGTATCCTTGCCTGCACGGATCCCCCTCAAGCCTATGTCGTCCCACGACCCTTCGGGTCTTGGGACGATACGGGCTCCGGAAGATTCATACAGGCAAGGATACTGAATAAATAAAGCAAAAATAAATAAAGACAGTTTTTCAATGCGAAACGAAATTAAATATCTCTGTGAACTTTCTCAGCAGTTGTCCCTGAAACTTCAAGTCTCATATTAGTCTTTCACATCCAAAAAGATACTTACTGAGTGGATATATGGTAGCTAGATAGACAGACGGAAATAGATAAATAAATAAATAGATAAACAGTCATAGAATGATATATAGATAGATAGACAGACAGACAGATAGATAGATAGATAGACAGTCAGACAGACAGACAGGCAGACAGACAGACAGACAGACAGACAGACAGACAGATAGATAGATAGATAGATAGATAGATAGATAGATAGATAGATAGATAGATAGATAGATCGATAGATAACCCGTTAATGTACGTTATTTAGAATATACAGAACAGGCAGATATGAAAAGTAATCATCTTGCACACGTTAAAAGGATGTTCAATTGAAGACTTAACTGCATTAATTATGTACCTATCGACACCCATCAGCATAAACCTTTTGCATCTCAAAAGTATATTTTAACCTATGAGGGTAGCGGTAACCTCGACAAAATGATACCTTGTATTTTACATGCTAATAATACGGTCCGGTAATGTTGACTTAACGCCGAAAAAAACCACTTTGATTTATGGTATGTCCATATTTTCGCCTTTCATTTGCCAAATTTACACAGGCAATATTTTGTGTTGCAATAATTGTTAATACCAAAGGGCGAACGTTGAAATTATTTGTAATCTTTATATATAGCTTGTATTTCTGTTTATGGAGCAAGGTTCCCAGAAAAGCGTAGGCGCTAGACAATGCATTACCCTTCAACCACAACTTCTCCCTTCGCTTTGCAGTGAAAATATAGTAAAATAAATGAAAAATAAAAAAATAAAAATAAAAAAGTCAGGGTACCTCAGCATTTCCGCTATAACCATGGACTAAAAATTATTACCCAATGTTAAAACAAATAAGTACGCCACAACAGGAACCAGGAAAGGCAATATTTGGTCATTGTTTGCGAGATTTATGCCACCGGTCAGGAGTTGGTGGCTGAGCAATGACCTAGACCAGACCCCAAGTTGAAGGTTAAATTACTTTTCATTCATTATGAAAATATAAAATATATAAATTGTAATACAAAAGGAACAATAAAGGGTTTCCAAAGCGGACCGAACCTTCAGACTTAACAAATTATTTGCCTATATCACTTTTCGGCCTGAAACTTGCACGCACAATGTGTTGAGCCATCTCGTCAACACTGCACAATAATAATAATGATGATGATGATGATGATGATGATGATGATGATGATGATGATGATGATGATGATGATGAAAATGATGATGATGATGATGATGATGATGATGATGATGATGATGATGATGATGATGATGATAATTATAATAATTTGAAATACAATCCACAATTAAATGTAACAAAAACCGTGGTATCTTTTGTGTTAAAATTTGTCAGAATGAGGAAGTTCCTTAGTCCCATTTTCCAATAGATATACTTCTGCTCACAGTGCCTCTTGTATAAAGCAGGGGGTGTTGTGGGGATTGTGTTAAAGTTTGTAATTTCAAAATTCACTTTCAGCTGGTCTCATTTTGGCATTGGCAAGCATTTGCGGGGATCGACGATTCGCTGTCTTGAAGTCACGCTGGATGCCTCATGCACACAGACAGTAACAAAAGTATAACAAAATGAAATTAAAAAGGAAGCTAGAAAGATGATGGCATATACACCAGAAACAAAAATGAGGAAAGATATGACAATTTCCCTTCTGTATCATGCAGCAGATTTTTTTTAAATGGCACTATTTTGCTTGGGGAGACTATTTTGGGACAAAATAAAATGCCACGTTAACTGACACTACTTATAGAACTTGAGCACTGCCAAGTTTTATTGAACGGTAATGATTGGTCCCAAATCCAAATGCCTACAATCACTTGATGCCTGTATGAGGAGGTCGTAATCGATCTCGCCTTAAACGTTTACAGAAGGTAATATTGCTCGCAGAGGGGTTGTTGTACTCTCCTCCCACCCCTGCTTTCTTGCCTTCTCATCGCTCAGTTCCTTACTTACAGCTAACATCAGGATAAAAAGAGATGTAAAATGCATTGAAATTACGAGGCCAATCTAGCAGCCTGTCCTAGCACAATTCTAAATTCTGCCCTGCATAACCGGACCTGAAACATATCTTTTAATGCGTATTTGTAAGTGAATTCAAAAATACCAAAAACCATATGTCTGATCACAGCTATCTGTGAATCTTGTTCCTTGAAAACAGATATTGTGAAAAGTGTGCCACTTAATTTTCTACGTGCAGTAAAATTGTTCATATCCATTGACACACGAGATGCTGGCATGTAGATTTTAGCGGTATCTATCCTATTTGAAGAATTCAGGCTGCTATTTTGGTTTGGCTGGAAAATAAATTCTTTCCTGGAGTGACTGGCTTGCGTAATTTTTGACAAAAAGCTTGACTCACTGGGTCAACGTACACTGAAGAACGAAAGTGTATACATGTAAATTCGATGAAAGAAAGCCCAGTCAAACCCTTCAGCCCACCTTTTAGGTCATATTGCATTTTGCAGCCATGAGCCTCTGGATAATGTTTTGCGCGGATGCCATCTTTTCATCGATTCTCAATACACGCCCAAGGATGCAATGTGTTTTGGTGTAACAGACACAAGAAGTGTGATCAAAACCAATACAATGGGGACAATAAAGCCAAAAATGGGCATTAGAATAGTCATATTTGGCTGATATGCCGGATACCTGTGGCACAGAAATCTATATTTGATGAAACTTGGCATGCTGATAGATCATACCAGTAGAAAATATTTGGACATGTTCAGTGACCTTGAGATGACCTTGAAGTGACCTTGACGGTCGCTTTTGTGATCTAGATGGTCGTTCTGGCTTTTTTCCTTTTTTACACAATTATAACAAAAAAGGCGAACCATGCGAGTTGTGTAAAATTATGCGTAGAACATTTTGGAAAAACATTCGATATTAGCTCAAAAATAAAAAAATGTACCTGGGGTACTATGCAATAGTTTATTCTATTTTTACATAGCATGCATACATATTTATATGAAATAGGTGAGACACAAAATTACGCTCATAAAGTAGATAATAAAAGGAATTCTCCAAAAAGTTTATGGTTTAAGAAACCACGTCCATTTGAAATTTTAACTCATTGTTGCCGGCCATATCGGATTGAGAAATAAAAAAAAACGAAAAAAAAAAAAAAAAAAAAAAAAAAAAAAAAAAAAAAAACCCGAGGCTCTGATTTCAAATTGACATAATTTCCCTAAGATTAAACAAATTTAGGTGAACTTTTTTCTCAAAATTCTCTACTCTTTTCAGCTGCATCCAATGGTGGACATATTATTAATGAGGCAATTTATAACTTTTCAGATATTTTTGAAAAATACTTTTTCCACCCAAAATTTCCGAGATCAGTTACTTTCTGGTCATGTGCCAAATATTTTTCCATGATAATTCTAAGACTTCATTTTTTTTAAAAATAAACTGTGCATTTTGAATATATGTATCAATATCTGGGTAAAAAATTAACATAGAAATCTGTTTATAGCTATATTTTGGTGTTCAAGGTCACCTCAAGGTCAAATAAAGATCAAGTTTTGTATATCTATGGCATATTTCACTATCTGCTAAATTTCATAAAGATTGACCTTGAACTTCTGAAGATAATGGCAAATGTATTCTTAAGTAAACGAAAAATCGGTCATTTGGCCCCATGGTGAAGTGAGAATCATTGAATACTTATAAAGATATCAAGAATTAAATGTATTTTGCGAATCAAGGAAGTTATTTTTCACAGATCACCAAGATTAGGTGCCATGTCTGTGTTGAGAAATACTGAAATTTGTTCACTTATAGATCATGTAATACGTTTTAGCCATTACATCTTGAATACCTGGTGTGTAAAGGCATCCCCCAGCGCACAATTTATGGAGGAACCAGGTGAGAGTGGGGTAACACGATAGCTGACAGCACGTATGTATGTATGTATGTATGTATGTATGTATGTATGTATGTATGTATGTATGTATGTATGTATGTATGCGTGTATGCACGTACGATGTATGCATGCACGTATGTGTGTACGCACGCTCGCAAGCACGCACGCACGTATGTATGTATGTATGTATATATGTATGTATGTATGTATGTATGTATGTATGTATGTATGTATGTATGCATGTATGTATGCATGTATGTTATGCCAGAATATGAAAAACACCCATACACTGCGAATAAAAATAACAATGTACACAAGTTATTATGAACTATGACTTATAGACAGTGCACATGTTATGATCAGCTAGGATTTGTATTTCGTAATTAACAATCTAATTACAAAGACTATTTGTTCGTTTGTCCTCAAGACGTGCGTTTCCTTGCATTATGATAAGGCCATCCTTAATTAGAAGTGTCCCCTGATTTTCAATATCTAACAAATATATATAAGCATGCAGTCAATGACTACGTATATTTTAGTAAAAGGAGATATCTGTGGGACGTTTTCCACATGTATATCCTTGCTTTTGTTACGTAATCTTGTACACACGAACCAATCCGGCATTACACTGTTTATATCATTGCATAGATATCTGATTTATGTGATCTCAGATATCTTTGCAGTAGCACTTTTATGCTCGTGAAAAACAGTATATTGTAGTTTATGGAGTACATACCTGATCCAATGTACAGCACAATGAGCCGAGTACAATGCAAATTATCTATTGATTGTCAGAGACTCTCCGTGGTGCATTTTGTGGCCTTTTGAACAAATACCTAGAGATATTCAGCCCAAGCCGCGCAGCGCTTTTACAAAGAACCACGAAAGACATTTATCATCTGCTCATATAATTTTTCGAATTATTAATCATTTTTAGTGCTATTCAGCTGATTCATATGGGGGGGGGGGGGTAAGATCACGTCAGTGTATATTGTGGTTTCAATGTGCATCTGACATGTTTACTTACAGTAATTCGATTTGCATTGTTTCGCTTTGGTGTCTCAGCAGTCAAAAATCAACATCTAATAAAATCAATCAATATGAACAATCATATATATATATATATATATATATATATATATATATATATATATATATATATCGGCATTGTACAGTGTAATGTAAATTGAAATTTATTTTTTCCTGAATTCTTTTCAGAATAACTGTCCTGCTTGACATCGACACTTCTGGAAGGAACTACGTCTTACTTATAGTTTATATCAAATTAAACATGATACGTGTCTACAGTGATCACCTGCCTATTGTGAACTTTTGACTTTTTTCTCAGTATCAACTGCAATCAAGCGAGTTCATTGTGGACAGAACACATGTCACAGTATATCAGTGTCTTATTTCAACTTCAATCGGCTTACACTGTACCTAGAACCTAAACTTGGACCATGTAGTGCATGCTATCCACGCGCAAGGAATAATTATTTTATTCCTCATAAGGATTGAATCATAGTTACGCTCCATCAGCAGCAACATACGTAATTGTAAGACCTAAACAAACTTGTAAATCTTTAGTTAGTTGATGAGCAAGTGTTAGCATAAAGCTGCCGTCGTAAAAAGCTAATATTCCTTATGCTCTATGCAACTTGTTTACATTTTAACCCTGATCAAGTTGCGTTTTCCCTATATTTTTTTTCAAATTGCAATCGTTTTACCTTTTATGACAATCAATGGACGCGTGGTGTTTGGTCACAATATGCGTATATGATGAGTTCTTATCCATGTTAATGTATCTGCTTCAGCGTAACGAACTCGGAACTTCAGCCACTGTTTAATTTCGACACTTGTCCATGGTGCAAATTTTTTCCAGAACCGATGGTCTCCACAATGGGCAAAATTTAAGGTACTCTATTATTCGAAAATATCAAAATGAAATGCTTAGACATTTTGGAATGTGCAGAGAATTTGACCAAACCACTAGTGCTCCGGTCTTCACGGTCATCATAAAAGCATCGGTTTGAGTAGCCGGTATATGCATTGCTATCATCGAGGTATGTGAGAAAAGGAGAGATCTGGGTTAGTTCAAATTAACCTAGAGATGGTGCTGCCCATCCTGTTCATGGTTGACTGCCCACATCTTGTGATCACTTTTCATGATCCTCACCTTTTGGAATATAGTAGGTATAAATTTAACCTCTCTATATGTTGTCAAATAAGCTTTAGACCTTCATTTTATCAAACCATGGTGTAATTGCAGGATGACTATATATGTACTTCGGGTAGATTAGATGATTAACACAAAATGCTTCCTGCAGGGTGAAACTTTCAGGACTTTTAGGTTCACTGTAATGTAATGGTGTTTGCTGACCACACTTTTACACCTGACCTCAAATGGCATGGGTTGCTAGGTGTCACAAATATGCAAAATGGGAATGAAAGACTGTGTGTCAAGAAATTAAGCCGACCCAGATCACCTCTATTGTCAGGCAGGGTGAGTGGAGTGTGCTACTAAAATATACTCATTACTTTTTTTAAACCATGACAACGTCTTTACGTGGAGGTTTAGTAAAGACCACCAGAGGGGGAGAACCTATGGATAGGTTAATCCACATAACACATGACTATATTCACGGGTAAAACAGTTTCGTGCGGGCAGGAGTGCATTTTCTGTCTGATTCATATCCTGACTTACCAAATGATGCTCTGATCTGGTGAAGAACTTCCATTTAAACAAAATCTTCGGGTGATTGTATAAGGCAAGGAACTTCGTTCCTATAATATTTCATAATGGTTTGCGGCTAGAGCCCTCCCGACATACGCTTCATTAAGACACTTCTCCAACGTAGTACTGGCCTGGTAAGTGAAATTCTTTCTAAAACTTGGAAGAAATGACACGCAAATAGGTCAAAATTCACCTTAGGACAAAATTTTGACCTCTACAAAGGCACTTATAGAAATTTGGGGCTTTCAGAAAAAAAATTAGGATCTTATCCGCCTTTAGGAAAAGAACGGACATTTGTTAGGGGAAATCATCCGGAAAAGGAGTCTTTCAGAACTGCACATGGCCTTAATGCTATGGACACTTGTGGAAGTGTTCCCTTGCTCCGGGAGGAAAATAACTTTGCTGCTCCTGGGAAGTTTTGACCCCAAAAGATCCCAACAAACCCTTAAGAGGTAAATTGTGAGCTGAGCAGGTGCAGGTGAGCCCAAGTAAGGGCCTATAGATAGGCCAACTTCTCAAGAGTATCCTAACTGGGTGGACGCATACGTCAGCTGACAATCGGATGTAGCAATGTATGGGTTTTATAGAATTTCGAAGTCCCCTGGAAACAATTTTTTGGCGCGAGGGTTTGGCTGATACTGTTTATTCAGTTTACAATTTAGTAGTGAAAGAACGACAGCGACAGACGCAGAGACAGAGAAGTCCCAAACTGGTAAGACGAAAAATGTATGATATGATATATAGAATGACAGTTTTATTAGGTGTATTCATTTATGTAGCAGAAGTTTTAATTTTCTGTCTTCAGTTCACTTTTAATAGTGCAGAAATTTATATATGGTGTGACATTGCTGGGCTATGGAAATGCGGTAATGGAATTATATAAACGGAATATTCATAATGTAGATTTATTGTCATTAGAGTGTCACTCTTTCTGACTCTTAAGTTGATATATGCTGCCAATTTGTTCCACTGCAATCAATATAGATCGCCTTTGCGTTTTCGCAATTTATTTGATCCTCGGCGGACGCTATCGATAATTCGACCCGCGATAAGAGAGTTGAAACGGTAAATATTTTTTACCTTGGTATAAGACGCACGTTCCTCTGCTCTCGGACTATTGATGATTCCTTGAACCTGTTGCACTGTAACGAAACCCTAAAACTGGGGTATAATTTGTGAACTGTTACTGAAGGAACCATTTAAGTACATCCGGGAAATGGCGTTCTGCTTTCCCAAAACTGAATATATGCAGTCCATGATGTATGTATATGGCAGACACCACAATTACGGAAAGAACCCTGCCCCCCCCCCAAAAAAAAGGTATCTTCATAGGCACATACTATATATAGAAGAGAGAGAGAGAGAGAGAGAGAGAGAGAGAGAGAGAGAGACAAAAGAAAAATTGTGGCTTTGTATTTTTGTGGTCTGAAAAACAATGTATCAGAGAGAGAGAGAGAGAGAGAGAGAGAGAGAGAGAGAGAGAGAGAGAGAGAGAGAGAGAGAGAGAGAGAGAGAGAGAGAGAGAGAGAGAGAGAGAGAGAGAGAGAGAGAGAGAGAGAGAGAGAGAGAGAGAGAGAGAGAGAGAGAGAGAGAGAGAGAGAGAGAGAGACACTGTTCCGATGTCATTTTCTCATGGAAACGAATTGCCTGTCTGATACTGGTCATCAAATGCAAATGTATCTCGGCCATAGCTGCAATGGCCGTATAAAACTGGGCGCGATATTCCTGAGGTGAACATGAGCTGAGCATTTGTATTGACACAGAATTATTTCCACACCAGCAGAATATATGAGCATATCCTAGAGAGAAACCTCAGCCACAAGAACAAACAGCAAACGCACAATTTTTATGGTCAAAAAGGCTAATCTGCACACATGTATATTTACGGCGCATTTCACTGACATTAAGCATCATATGGCCCATCGAGCTTGTACCAAGGGCAACGTCCGTTTAAGATGGCTAGACAGAAGGTAATTACGGGAAGGACGTGGCTAAAGCTGACTGATACACTGTAGCTAAATCTTTACATTACTAGCTCATCTATCCTTGGCTTGCAGGGGCACAAAGGCTACATTGATAGCGTCTATATAGCCATCCCATCCTCTCGGATACCAACCACTATCACGCACGCCCAAACTTGATGAAGGATTAAGGTAGCCGCTCTGTATAAGACAATTCAAATCTCATGCCATTCTGACCGGCTTCTCTTAAGAATGCCGGTTAGCCAGATATACAGATAAACCGTTTTGAAGGGGTTCTTTGGGTAAGCTCCAACTATTTCCTGGTGAAACAAAGTAGTAGGTATTCACAATGGTTGAAGCACCGCATGAGAATTGACAAGTCATTACCATCACCGGGCTAAAGAGTCTGAGCTCAAATTACCCCTCGTTAAGGAACATGGCCAATAGCTATCCAATTGAGATAGTGCTACACGACCCCCTGCTGAACCCCCATGAAAGTCTGATTGGATCACTTCAATCCAAGCCATTTCCTTCAAATCGTCCGTGGCACGCGGTCTGAGTCGGCCACCCGCGAGACGGCGAAAAGCCTCTGACGTCATTAAAACGATAGGTCCATGGGCGCGGAATAACCAAGCTTGGCAATCCAAATAGCTCTGCTTTTTCATTAAACCTCTCATTTCAAAGGAAATTATGCTCTATTTTCTTTCCTGCGTTGCGGGCTAGAGTTAGTGGCGAGAGGGCTGTAAGTACCTTTCAGGAGAGCTTAATACTCAGCCTTGGCCATCCAGCCAATAAATGCCTCACATTTCCAGGCTCTATACATGCACGATACGGGATACATGCTGATTTGTCACCCACATACAAATATTAGTATGAAAACAATACATCATTAGTGCGAGCATCGAACATTGTTCAAAGTCAGAACACAAGTCTCATAGGGTGTAATAGAGACAGCATCTACGATTTAAAGAAATATCTAAATCGCTGAGTTTTATTGTTAAGGGCCGGCTGTATTTCCTTTGCTTGGATTTTAATTTCCAAAATGTTTCTATCGCACCTTTTTTTTAACACGTCACAAATCTATTAATTAAGAATTTGCTTAGTCTGAGTGGTTTTTAAAAAGAAATGTCTAAAATATAATGGCTTCTCTTTCATTTTATTTTAATGCGTTGTTTTACGAGTTGTCAAGATGAAACATATGACAGCTTAAATGTGCAATTGGATTTCCTGTAAATACATGTGTACCACTGTGTACCGCATTCGCTCTGATTCAAATTTAAAAAAAAAAGACTGTCTTATATCATGACCTTAAATCTTCCAGCAGAAGCTATTTTAAAATATTATCATATCTTACTTTAAGCAATCTTAATGATATTTTTAGAAAATGCGCGGGTCAAATATACGAACACCCAAAGAGGCCCAATACACAGGTATATTTCCAACTTTCCTATTCATGTTCCATTGTGTATTAAACTGTATGCGTGATATGGTCTAAGTATGAAAGAGGAAACTTTTTGATGAGAAATCCATGTAATCACGTTTGATAATTTTAGTAGTTTTATTCCAGTTAAAAATATTATATTGCTTGGCAACATAATACAAAGAGATCAGCTGATCAACTGAAAACCAGCCTTCCTTAAAACCTCTTTGTAAAACCAAGCCAACAAGAAAGATGTCATAGACTAGTGATATACACAGAACATGATTTTAAGACTGTGCCCTGGATATCTGACTTTTTGACCCAGGTTTTCTAAAATGATACACCCCAAGGTAAGATCTACCTGGAGTTTATTTCTACCTAATTTGAAACAGATTTCTCAAACGATTTTGGGGAATATTATGTCTTCAAGAAAACAGGTACCAATGCTGTTATGAGAACTTACAGGTCATTGTGTATTTTTTAAAAATCATAAGAAAAACGGGAAATGTGAGCAGTGGCAAAGTCATGCGCTCGTTGGTCCTTACATGCATTATGTTCATCAACCACGCAAAGTTTGAAATTAACCTGCAAATGTTGTGAGTTATAGTTAAGGATGTAAGTTCAGTATAACTGACGGATTAAAGGACCGAAGGACACGGAGAATATTTTCTACCCTCTACGGGGATGTAAAAGTGGTAGATAAATTAGCAAATAGCAATATATAACTCCCTGCAGTATGCGTGCGAGAAGCCTGGATTGAAAATAATGACATATAGTTTGTCCGTTTTTAACCTGCAAAGTTGTACTTCCATGACACTGAAAGCTATGTGCAGTTCGTATTGCGGATGAATAATATGCTTACATAAACATTTTCAATATCATGTCTCCAGATATGTTTATTCATGAAACCAAATTTGAAAAAGTTAATTTATTTCCTTCGGAAAACATACTGTCCTTGTATTGGGAGTTTTGTTGAATTTAAAATAATGACCTTGGATTTACGGAATCTCAACGCTGCACTTATTTTAGCGTGGTGTGGCGATACGACTTTTGAACTTTGGTTAGGAAAGAATGATGTAATGTCAATTGTCACATTTACTGTTACCTAGTCAGCATATAATGCAGCGCAGGTTCGAATGTTTGGGTCTTATATGTTTTTTTTTTTTATATTCATGGGCGCAATCATGGGTGTAATGCTACCTGTGTACATGTACATAACACGGGGGGGGGGGGGGGGTATTTCTGTTTTCGCTTCCGTGAAATTTATTGGTATATTCAACAGAAATTATAAACACATGATGTAAGTGCAGTTTTGGCACATGGTACCATTTAGGAAGTCAGGGTCATGACTTTCCGGTTTGTAATAATTTTGTTGTTTTGAGATTTTGTAATGTTCTAGTCGGCATATATTTCGCCACATGTTCAAATTTGAAAAGTTCAAAGGTCTGGCCAGAATACAAGCTGACAAAATGAATAGATACACTTTTATGCTAACATAATAGTCATGGCCGATGTTTATCTTAAGATCCTGATGACAGACAACAGGTATCTGCAAAAGAATGACCATTTCACATGTATGTTTCTCTAAAACAAAAAGCAAATCCAATTTATCAAAAGTAAAGATATCCACAAACTTTATTGTTCTCAAACATTAGAAGAAATTCATAAATTTTTGTATCATCTTTGTAAAAATACATACATCTGCGTAAAGTTTTATGTTTTTGCAGCCACGTGTACCGATATTTCTAAACTTCACACAAAAATAGAGTTTACCAAAAACCTTTGTGTTTGTACGGCAATTCTGAATTTTAAGTTCCTTCTCTCATATAGACCGATTCTTTCTGCGACGTCTTGTGGCCGATTGAACTCATAGGTTCGCCGTGTCAGCAATACATATTTCTGTGATATTTGGTGAAGAAGATAAGGCACTTTGTCCAGTTATTCTTTTCCTTACAAATGGCAATTTCCGTAATTCTTCAAATTTAAGGGGGAAAGGCCATAATCGAATCACATATGTATCTCAAGTACGTAAGCCAGCTGGGTGTTGAATAAAAACATATATTGTTAATTTGCAGAAGCTATGCCGGTAGAGTACCAGTGAATGGTGGTTACATGAGAAAATACGTTTTTATCTATTATTAAGTAATTATTTTGTGCATATCAGTATATTTGGGAATCTTCGTGATAATCGTGATTTTCTGAATATCTTCAAAGGATAATAAATTTCCTTTTCATAAAATACAATACATGTTTTAGTTTTCGAAGACATATTAGTATATATATTTTTAAATAATGAATGTTTACTAAACCATTTTCTAAATGTCAAAAATTATAATGTGTGACTCCTTCAGGTAATGTTTTGAAATTATTATTATCATTATTATTTCCGAACAACCGTAAAGACATACGGTGGAATCTCCCTATTCAGACCACCCAAAGGACTGACAAATGTGGTCCGAACAGAGAAGTTGTCTTAATGGGGATATAATTAAATTGAGGATGAATAAAAAGGGTTTGTAAATTGGAGGTCTGAATATAGAAATGGTCTCTTTATGGAGATGGTGATATTCTATTGTGAACACAGTGTTAAATTGAAGCGTGTGTTTCATTTTCGCCATACATCTTATCAGATATACGCGATTTGGGGTAGCTTGAGCAACAAGTGCTTGGATACATGCGCAAATCAACTGCAGGTTTGATTTCAACTTCTGTAAATCTGTTAATTCATGGTACAGTAAACAGTTGATTGTATCTGCCCCAGAGATTTATTGGGGAGGCAGATCTGGATAACACACGGTACATTATAGTCTAATATATATATATATATATATATATATATATATATATATATATATATAATATATATATATATATATATATATATATATATATATATATATATGTATATGTATATATATATATGATTTATGCCAATTTAAAGACCTGGATTTTATGTGAATGCTACAGTACAATAATTGTAGAATATGTATGTAGACAGGATTGCTGCGGCTGAACGTCTTGATACTCAAAGACTTTGATTCCCATTTATCTTAGGCGCAGTAGCAAATTAAGCTACATTACTTTTCAGTTTGACATTATCTTTAGCAATAGTGACACTGTTATCAGGTTAGCACCATGTAACGGAGCCCAGGCGAAAATATGAAATGTGGTATATTATGCTAAACCGCAAGATAATATGTGGTTTGGATGAAACACTCTGTAATTAAACCTAATACTATGTTTGATATCTAAATGAATTGTGTGGTTGCAAATATATGGTCAAAATTAAGTGTCCTCTTTCCGTGCACATTGCAATTTCTAGAGACCTCCCTGAACAGCATATTCACAATTTTAACACCGGAGCCACACGTCAAGAATTGCTGAAAATTGACGGCTGGTTTTGCTAAATGAATACTGAAAGGAGGAAAGAAAGAAAGAAAGAAAAGAATAGAAAGAGACATAAATTTTAGTTTGTTGTTGCTCTTAAATGCTGCCTACACCCACCGTCTTTGAAATACCTAAGCACAATACAAAACAGGTTTCATTTAATATTTTCATGGTTTAATTTGTGTCAATCTCCGTTTCTTTGCGTGGATGTTTACGCCACACTTTCCTCCAAAACGAGAACCAAGAGACCTACGTATGTATTAACATATATTGCCCACGCATTGTCCTCAATTTCAATAATATATAAAGATTCCATTCTTAAAGCTAATATACATGTGTCTGATTGCAAGCTCAATAAGTGATATGAATCGGGCATAAGAATGAGCACGTACAAGCCGTATCATTCCCGACTGCAATCATAAAATCTGACTCATTCCGATGTAATTTGATCCTGCCTCCTTCACGTAAACATCCTGATTATGGTTCTGTAATAATAAGGGCACTGGGTCATACATGAAGCTTTGCAGTGATATGGATTCCACAGTGTGGCCACAGTGATATTCGCGCGCGAACGATATCAATTGTAATAGTAAACCCTCGCGCTGTAAAGGCAACATTCAGGAGGTTTGAGAACAACTATATATCATACGAATATTTAAAGTAATCATATCCGAGTGTAAGATATAAATCTCTAAGTGGATGGAAGTAACTAGTTTTAAAAAGCTTGCTTTCCCACTTTCATGAGCAACCTAAACTGAAACTGTAGGTTTGCAAAATGTTTCTGGGCAATTGCCTGCCTTATTGTCTGTCTGTCTGTCTGTCTGTCTGTCTGTCTGTCTGTCTACATATTTGCATATCCGTCTATTTCAAATTATCTTTCTGTTTTTTTTTATATTCTGTATACCTACCTGTCTTCCAATGCACCTACTTATGTATACCTACCTACCCACCCACCCAACCATGTACGCTCGATCCATCTGTCCATCCACATAGACAAACTTGCATGTATTTTCTCTGATTAGTATCTTGTGCTAAATCAAAAGATACTGAGTGGAGTCAAAGTTATACACAAACGGATACTGTGGATGCATTATGCACATGTATCGCTGGCCACACAACGTTCATATCTTCTATATCAAGTTCACAATATCGGTAGTTTTTTATGAATAACTTTCGTCACGATGGAAAAGCAAAAAAAAAAATAAAATAAATAAAATAAAATAAATAAAATAAAAAAATAAAATAAAAGAATAAAATAAAAAAATAAAATAAAATAAATACATAAATAAAATAAAAATAAAACTTGTTTCAAATGTGTTTATATTCACAATACAAGCTGATATGTTTTATCTTTGTGGTATGTTTTATGCATTTTGTGATCCAAATCATTGTCGAAAGGAAAATTCAGACAAACCTACATGGTTATCATTCTTTTTTAACATTAATAATATTTAATTGGCATGCACTACACAAAAAATATACAAATTGACATTGTGAGTTTAAATTTTGTCATGCTATCGTCTTTTCTTCAAGGCTGCTGCGTATGTAGTTTTGGAGTACTTTTAGACATGGTTTTTCCTCAGAACAGGCAATCGTGTTTTTATGGTGACAGACAAAAGAATATACATTAAACATTTCGACGATGTTTGTACGTGCCATTTAAATGAATAAAATCTTTCCGATTTGTCACACCTTTCGACCATGAATATTCAATAACTGTATGTCCATTGAAACGAAACGGACTTCTGAATATGATACATTCTGTTTGGTACGTTATTGCATGAAATCTTGCAGCTGGCAATTAGCAAGAACATAACGCATGCCAGGGTGCCCTGAATCTGATTAACACTAATTGGGGTTATTTTCACCAGATGACTTTGAAGCTAGACATCGTCAACTAGATTAATCATTTCTAATAATACTTTGCTTTCCTGTTAGTGGGGGAACTAATTGTTGTGAACATTTGCCTCTCAACATTTTATACAAATAGAACCAGAGTAAATGCATGACAGGCCGCTTAGTACTTCTCTGCATAAGAGTATATTTTGAAGTGGATAAATTATTATTTGCTGACGCCTGCAAGGTTTGTTCTTTGTCAAATATATAAAAGATCGGTTGCTAAATAAATTTGTACGTCCAAAGCAAATAATCTATCATTGTGACAAGGTTTACAACATTAGAAAATAGCGACATGTTATATAATATTCTAAAACCAAAATAATATGTGAGAAGATCCACGTTAATTTTTCAAAATTGGAAAGACAACATTGATAGTAATATTAACCTGCAAGACGGGATGACAAAATGAAGTTGTCAGTTGGCTGATTTGTTATAGGAGATTTACGCTCGTCCCATGCTACCAACTTGTGCCAGCGATTTGGAACACTTTACCGGCAACGATGCTCCGACACCCGCTGCTCGTGATGCACATTCATTTTAACACTTTCGGGCTGAGTCCCCAGCGACTAAAAATTTTATGTGTCGTTTGCTTCTTGTGGTGTTACACTATCAGTATATTTTGTGTGAAAGTTATAGGTATGACCTAATAGGATAACATGACTACATTTCAATACCTTTCTCAGTCTTTCCTGGAGCCCGATGCCAAACGCAGTCCGAGGAAAGCAGTTGGTTTACTCTTACAAAATAATCGGGTATGGGTTGAAGCCTCTACGTGTACATAAAACACTTTCCCGCTCAGAAAGCGCCCAAAAGTGCCCGGATGTCAATTGTTGTCTACCTTAACGTTCTTTATTGAAATTTCTAGCTACTAGAAAACATTTTTGCTGAGATTTATATGTAAGACCACTCTTGATGGCACACTCTAAATCAATCGGTTTCCTTGGCGCGGGTTAGGCGCATTGCCCACGCCAAAGAAAGCTATTGACTCAGTCTTACTTTTACCAGGAATGGGTTAAATGGAGACACACAACGTTACAGCCAGAACGTCCTGTATTGATTTTGTGCTTCGGTTCTGGCTCTCTACGGGGATGGCAAATGTGCCTGTCAGGACTACAGGGTTTACATTTGCTAGAGGCTGGGTTTTATACAGCGCTGTAGCATTAAGAGAAAAAAGCCATTGTTCTACGTCACATGGAAACAATACGTGTCTTACTTAAACCTGCTGTGCCAAATATTTTTTCTCTGAGTCATTAAGCATTGAAAATATACAAATAAAGCAGTTACATGGATGTACATATTATGTTCGTGGATAGCTCTGTTGGTCTAGATTTTCATCTTTAAAAAGTGCAGGAAAAAATAAAACATTGAAGAGGTCGCAACCAATTTTGGTATTTTTACCATGTACTTTACAACATAATGGGAGTCTGATTATACTATTCACCTACGGGACAGGGTGAGCTGTAGATACTGAAAAGACAGCAATGAAAGAATGATTCACTGTGAAACTTAGGTAAACTCATTTCACGAAATGTTTAGATGACACCTGGGTCCCTACACTTGAAATGTGATCTGTGTTTCAGTTTGAACCATCTATGTTTTACACAATTTTTCGCAAGTCTCTCATTTGGTCGCACGTAAAAATCGAGTAAGTTGGTTAACCTCCAAATTGAAATAGTAAGTACAATTTTCAGAGATCACCAGTACCTGTCATATTAAAATGATCCTTTTAAGAATATTTTAAAGATATCAACATTTTGTTCAGGAGAACTATCTTTCTTGAGAGACGTAAAACGCTGTTTCTATTGCATTATAGCAAGGAGGAGAATCATAGTATGCAATGCTGATCGAAGGGCAACATAACAGATCAAAAGGAAAACATAACAATTGTTTTTCTTAAGTGAGCCACAAGATCATTTGGAATACTCCTTTACACCAATCTCAAATGATCGGAAATGTGTTGACTTCCATCTTGGCAAGACGTGTGTCATGAACTGTTCGAAATCTTTTGCCAATTTTACAAAGTTTACTTGTAATTTATCAGCCCAAATGACTCATCGGTTTAAAACTATTGAGCATCGTATTTTAATCTTTGTGTTATTTTTCAAACGTTTTACCGTGGGCTGCTTAATATTTAAGTCCGTTAAATATTTACCAATTGACACAAAACATATTCATGGTGCAGTTTTATTGCACAAAGTTTTTTTTCCACTTATTTGAATATTGTGTGGATGGCTGACTATAGTTAGGGTAGTGTTTTGATAACGTGTCTTTGACCCCTTTTACTGCTTTATACTTTCGTAGTCGGTGCTGGCAATATTTGCGTCAGAGGGGGGAGGGGGAATTCGGTATTTTAGCTACATTTTGTTTAGATAGATTGATGTTAGTGTTGAATAAAATGTATGCTAATGGGAACTGTTATTCACGGTCTGTGTCTATAACTTTATTTCAGAGTGGATTTTTTATTCGATGATTGTAGATAGAGATTGACCTTGCAAATAGGTGCCATTGTGCATCATCTGGGTTTTGACATACAGCTTCAGATAAGAACAATTTGACTTACCCCTGAACCAATATGTACCCTTTCTAGCTGGATAGCTTATCCTAGTTAAACCACCCGCTAGTGTATAACTGAAGTGGAAACAATCTGGGGCATTATATTTAGTCCCAGTGATTGTAAAATAAACAGTTGCAGCTAGACCACCTGTACAGACCAAGGGAAATCCTAACAAGGACTGCAACAATGGACATCCTGCACCAGAAATGTAAAACAATCTCCATGATGACACCTACTCCTCACTTTGAAAGTCTACAAACAATTAAGCTCTATTTCACTGCCAACCCTGAGTCAATGGCTCCACGTAATGTGTCAGGTTTGTGACATTTGAAAAAATACTGTCAATTTTGGATATTTTTTTTAATATTGAGTAAATGTGCATTTAGGCATGTAAGAAGAGAATGAAAGTCTTTATGCTAAAAACATGCTGTCAAAACAATATTGAGTAAATGTGCATTTAGGCATGTCAGAAGAGAATGAAAGTCTTTATGCTAAAAACATGTCATCAAAACAAATTTTCTTAACGCGATTTTAAGTACAATCAGGCAAACATGTAGCTGTCGTAGGCCGCTGCTTGCTACCGATAGCCCAAGGGGGTTTAACCTGACAGAAAACATGTAAGCCTAAAATGTCTGAAAGTGAATATTAAAACAGAATGGTGCCAAGAGATAAACTTAGGTAGAAAAACAGACAGGTCTAAAAACTTTAAAAAATTATTTTAGCCAAACTTTCTCATAATCTTTGGATATTAACAGCAAACTTTATAGGGCAAGTCAGAAAAGAATAAAAGTCATTTGTATTTAAGTTTAATGAATGCAATGAAAATATAATATTTCTTCACCAGATATCATGTACAATTAGGCAAGCTTGTCGTAGGCCGCTACTTGCTACCGATAGCACCTGGGTGTTTAACCTAACGGAAAACAAGCTAGCCTAAAAGGTCTGAAAGGTGAAACCTAAACAGAATGATGCCAAAAGATAAAATTAAGTAGCATATAACAGTTTCAACATGTCTCAAACGATTCCAGTTGCCAAATTACACTGTCGTGTCGTTTCCGGAAATGCAACAAGTAGTTTCAGATATATCAAATGTCATTAACGCAGATAAATATTCAGGAAGAAGCAGAATAACGAATGACAGTTTTATTTCTGTGCGTGTAATGGCAAAAACTACATTTAGTGTAAGTTCATTCAAGATGCTATATGCAAGTTATGGGAGATACAGATGACCAAAGCGGCTTGCTCCCTTGTTCTGAGACAAATGTTATTTTTGATCAAATTGTATGAGCACCATTTACTTTAATTGGAGTAAAATCACCGCAACGTATAGTAATAACAATTTTAAATGGCACTTTGATAGGCTGAATACAATTTTGGGACGATAATATCGATGAACTATGTAAATGTAGAGACTTGAATATGCGTTGTATTTTCAAAAAGTCACTTATATATGTATACATATGTTTTATAAGAAGTATTTTCCGGTTGTTGTATTTTTAGTCAGCGTGACACGTATTAAATTTATGAAAAATGTACTATTACTAATAGTCTGATAGAACATGGACAGTACTTCAGTTTACAATTTTTAAGCCTCCTAAAATTTCCCTCCCATACCTTAACGTTTTGGAACACTTATTTTGAAATAATGGCTATCAGCTCTCTCCTGTCATCCAAACTGCCAAATTTGTAATCTACATCAAACAAGATGACACATACCTATCTGATGGAGGATATATATGATGATTTTGATACACGTACAAGAATGCTTTTGTAGCAAAACCATGCATTATGATGTTAGCTGCATGCGGCGTATCGGTTCGGAGACTGCGGCAATAATGAAGTCTGTGCCATGATGAGATGCAACAGGAGGCCCAGTGAGTGACATTACAGTTGCAAATTGACCCAACATGAACCAAGGGTGGCACAGAGTGGTCCAACAGGTAGGCTGGCCAATTTCCTCAATTGTATAAAGTGGCGTCTGTGGTCTGGTAATTCTTTGAGCTCCGCGTTGCTCATCCATATCTCGGCAAGAAAGAAAGTTCAATTGCTACAAGATAAATACTTATAATACGACCCTTTCACCAGAACGAACGGTATCACATATCCCACTCAAACAAACTTAACCCCTGTTTGCCAAAATCAATCAAGGCGTGGTTTTACTTAATGTTTCGTTTTACAGAGAACATTTTGAAAGGGTATTATAGATGAAACCCATCAGGAGAGAACATCTTAAGTGAACGACTTCCCTTGCAGTGAACTAGCCGCTTATGGCCAACCTTCGCAAAGAGAGTCAGTAACTCTATATTATTATAAGCAAGGAAGGGTTAAAGGGTAATAGGAGACAAATTAATGGGTTCATGAATTATGCATCACGAGTCAGAACAACAGTCACATCCAACGTAATCCCTGATCAGTGTCGTTAATTTTCATTTGGGTGTGACAGGCTAGCTTGCCAAGGTGTGCACTCTGCTTTGCTGTCATACGCAAGCATGGTCTGACGTCCAGGCCCCTGGCCACATGTTTTATTTCTCGGAACTTTTTCTTACAGGCCTTAATCTTGAGTAATATAATTGAAGATGAAGAGCAGATGTACATGGTGATAATCGCTTACATTTGACTAATGGTTTTAATGTTCTCTCAAAACATATGAATTTTGATGTGAAACTGAACCATTTTCATTCTAACGTAAACAAAAAAATAATTCCACGAACAAAAATTCAAAAAAAAAAAAAAAAAAAAAAGCAATAGACATGGCATTAATTGGAGGAAATGGTTGTACATTATCGTGATAGTGCTTTGAATACAATCTACAAGCTCACCAGTGTTCAGAGTACCTTATTTTTCCATTGAAAATCTAACAAGCTAAACGGTATCGACAATGAGACTATAAAGTACATTCTTTCTCAGTATACCTGTTTAAACTGATGAATAATTAAAAAAAAAAAAAAAAACAACAGCACCAAGGTGGTAGATGGTGGCAGTTGAATATCACAAGACACAAAATGCGCGAGTGCCTGCTTAGTCTTACTTTACTCTTCGTTCTTTGTAACCTTCTGTTTTGGTATATTAAGACAGGGCACCAAAGGAGCCTGTGTGGTCGTCTTGTCAGCACAGAAGGTCACTCTGGACTGTCTTCGCCTGAACTCTCACTAACTGTACCAGTGTTTTGTACAGGGCAACGTTTGGACCTAGAAGCATGCAGATGATAGCCAGAAGATGAAGGATAAATGTCGACCGAAGACGGTCATAGTTTAATTGGGATAGAAGGATAAATGCATTGCACCATGGAATGCAATTAATGCGACGAGCAAGAGAATATCTTGCATGTTACTCTAGTCAAAATGGCGGCGGATGGGTCCTCTTACCGAATGGCGCGCAACTAATTTGGTGTGACAGTTTGAATAACCTTGGCCTAGCTACCGGAGGATAGGTGATTTCTATGGAGAATCTTTTCTAATGCATGCTGTATTGCTGTTCGTGACCTCTGCTCCGTCAGTCAGATAGCCAAAGTGCCATGATGTATTTGTGAGCCAGACTGAGGGTCACCAAGGGCACAGCAAGGCTATGCTGTATGAGTAGGATATTAAAGTCAAAATATACAGGAAACCAATAATGAATCTGTAAATTTTTCCACACTCATCCTTAAATTGTCTCCGTATCCGCCAAATGAAACCAAACCCAAAGCTATACAACACGATTCTTTATGTGTATAAGTAAGAAGTATCAACAAAGTGCGAATAAGAATTTTTGGCCCGTACATTAACATTTCCTTGTATGTGTGCCTTTAAGAGGAAATTTCCATTTAAAATATAAGCATCAAAAGCATTTCATTTATAGAGAGGTATTCTTCCTCTATGTATTTAGGTATTCTTCATGTCTAAGAACAAGATTAGCAGGATATTACGTTGATGATTTTGTAAATTCCTTTTAACGTTAATGCCGTTGACATGAATGGTCTCTGCTCATGAGCAAACTAACCATTATGAAGCCCATGGAGTGGCCCAAAGTGGATTAAACATGCAAGAATGTCCTGGCTGTATCAATAAAAAGATGAGACAACCGCGAAAGCGAATCACGTATGAACGCTCCGAAATTAAGAAACACCGCACGTATTGGCCAGAGACCGCTGAATGTGAGTGATCTTTGCAGCAAAGAAAAAATGGAAGCAACCAAGCCGAAGTTATAAGAGAATGTTTAATATGACATTAGACAGACTCTAGCGGTGTTTATGCTCTGCTTTATCAATTATTTATTCTCACTGTGTTTGTCTTGAAGGGCCAGAGCAAGGCACGCCAGGCCCCCTAAATTAGGTTTGGAATCGCCCAATTCTGATGGCCTCTGAACAGTAATGTGATTCAGTAGAATACCCGATGATGTATCTGCGCTTCTACCAGGTGTGTCGAGTTTCACCGTTTCGCCACCGCTTTCTACTCACAGGGCTTCGACGGTGTTGAAAACGAAGCCATCAGGCCGCTCCGCAGTGCCACTGGGGTTAATACACAGGAAACTAGTCGTACTGACGATTGCAGTTCCAGAGCGGAAACCGAAACGAGGCAAACCCCCAGTCACGGAAGCCTATGGTTGTAGTGCTATTCATTGTACATGCGCCCTTTGGACGTCCCTGTGCATTTTTCTGCCCACGCAATGAGTTTAGCTCAGTTCACCAGCCAACAAAGGGAAACGGCATGCTGTGAACTCGCAATTGAATTATCAACCGTTAGAGAAATGAAGAATTCGGCGCAGTAATATCACGTGAGCGCAAAGATTGATGTGAGATACTGGGGCGAGGCCCAGCCGTGAAGTGTTCTCGGGATGCCATAATAAGCCCAGAAGAACACAAATAGAGATCTATGAAGTAAATGTGACTATGAAGGGACTGAATGATGATATATTGGCTTTCTGAATAATGCATTTTTAACCCTTTTTTGTTCATAATTAAAAAAAGACGTTGAATCTCAATGGGACTGAATCTTTAGGCTGTGGTCACCAAGATATATGCTGCAATACTTTATGGTTTTGTAATAAAGGACGCATATTCAAAATGATGTTCGTTTCAAGCGAGGGAAAAAGAAGGAACAATGCTGAGTAAAAATGAATAATAACAGGCTAAAAACAATGCATAGCGTTGCTGATCTTCAACTTGTTTAATATTCACAGGTACATAGGGGTCTCATCCTGCAAGCAAACGTTGACATAAATATTGCTGGTGTTGGTGACCTTCCAATGAACATGATCGTCATACATGAACCTTGATTCTACAATATTTAATCTGCTAGTATAACAACTTCAAGGGAGTCCCTTCAGTAGACATATATGTAAAGTAAAGGTTAGAACATCAAGCAAAGTTTGTGTAAGTGAAAACCGGTTTTACAAGTATCAAGTTCAGTACAAACGTGATAGGCCATCGCTGTATGGCAGTAACTTGAATATTGTGCAAACATACGTGAGTCTTTAGATATTTTAATCAGTTTTACGACTTCTACAAAATATTGGTCTAGCATTCATCAAACTTGTATCCCACATGCACTGTGGGATGATTCTGGTCACGTTTCTTCCCAAGATGTTAAATTCATTGATTGTAAGGGCCTTTTTGATCACCTTAAAATGATCTTTGCAAATTGTTTGACTACATGTACGTGCTTTTAAAGTTCCTTGGAACATTTTTGGGTGCTTCTGAATCGTAATTTGTGAACAGGTACACTTGCTATCACCCCCCTCCCCTCCCCGTTTACCCGTGTTACATTTGTCTACATCTATTCCCTATTGGTACTGCCACTGGTAATGTACCGAGATTCGGTATGTTTCACTCACCAGATGCTGTTGCTGTTATTTTGTAGAAGGAAGGCAACTTTTGAAAGTTTTCGTAATGATTGATGCGGTTTACATGTCATCCTGTTTGCAAAAGATGTATCATTGTAAATACCCGTGCAGTTAAAATCGGAAAAATCAGATGGCGCCTAGGTACGTTTCTACCCAGCACACACATGCGAACTGTATAGACAGCTTAATAATTTTAAAATAGAACCAAAAATAGCCTAATGCACAGGCAACGAAGCTTTTTGTTGAAGGATTTCTCTTGCCTTCCATTTAATCCTGTTTTAAATGAACTGTGTTTTTGAAAAATCCAGAGTGCTTGGTTGTCAGGCCAGTGCATGAGATCAAGAAACTTCGTATGATGTGTTATCTCCGATGCAAAATTGATGGACATGCTCTTTCCATGTAACGAGGGGAAAGGGGCCACCACAGAAAATGGCCCTGGCCGTTTAGGCTCAGTCCGCGTTGAATTAAAGCATTTCATTACATTGGCATATAGGTTATCAATAACATAATAAAAATGGGAAAGATACTTTTGCTTTATTTTTCTTGGAACAAGAGGAGTTACAGATCAAGACGTACGAAAGATCATCACAAAATGTAGGTGACAACAACAACAACAGCAACAACAACAAAAGACAGATAAAGTGCTATTTTGATAATCATTGTACATGATTAACCAAGAAAATTATCAAATACTATGCATCTAGCCCGAGAAGATGTAAATGATGGGCGCCGTAAGTAAATTAGCCAATGCCAAGCGTTCTCAATTTACAATAGTGTTGGACTGCTGAAAAAATACTATTTCTTTTTCAGAACATTTTCAAATTGAGAAGCAACGTGTAGAAGTAAATGGCACTGCATATATTATGGACGTGTACTGAATAAGATTTGACGATTTTAGACTTTGTCGTCGTATTCCCAAATCAATATTTTGTCTGCACATATCATATCAGAAATGCATCATCTCAAGACATTTAAGGCAGGGATCAGTAGAGGCAATGATGTTGAATAATTCACCCAACGGCACATGAATCCAAAATATACCTGGTCACCAAGGAAACACAACAGCGACAGTTTGATCACTGGATACTGTAAAAAGGGCGTACCTACTGCAATGTAACTTAAATGACCGACTCACCTTACCGCTTATTAGGTGACTTAATGAAAAAGTCCATCATATTTTGCTCTCTTTAATTTCTGTTTTATTATATGCAGCCATAATATGTCTTAGTATTTGTAATTACCAACTACTTTTTATCGTGTTTGGCTGCACAGTTTCCTTGCTACAAAGAAAAAGAGGACTCGATAATCAAAGGAAGAGGCTAGCTTTTGGGCAGCAATTTAACAGTTTTATGTTGTTCAATGACAATGAATCGTACTGTTTCTGTTATAAACGGCATTTTGGCGTTTGCAGGTGGTGGAATGTGGCAAAGGAACTATATAAATTGTTCATAGCTCTGTTTTACCAAAAACCCCAATGTCTCACCCCCGGCCCACTTCTGCTCAGTATACTCTAAACTCTCATGCTTGATACATTGTGACCCAGGCTCCCAAGGAAATAGTCACCACACAAGTGTTTTGGCCACTACGAAACTTAATGTGAAGTGTGTTATCAACTACACCTTGCTGTATGTACCGGATTGAATACGTTAATAGTCCCATCATCAGCGAGGTTGGTGAAAGTGAGATGCAGCAGCTAGATCTTTTGGCAGAAGAGCCAAAATATTTCAGTAATCATCCTAAATCAATGTACGACCATGTGTCTCAACAACTTTTGTTTTACTGAATCAATTTTGTTTAAAAAAAATTAATGCAACAAAGTTTCCAGAAGGAATAGAAGATGTACAAATAAGCCGGTCAAAGATGCTGGGTACGTTGGTTTAATATACAATAGCATATCTGGGCAACTGGGCACGTTCAACAGGACAAAGAAAGAGAATACTATTTGCCATTTTTAATGACTAAGAATCACTTATAATCCAGGCAGGCGTTCGTGTTGTGCTAGGCATTTAAAAATGACAGTTTTGGTCACAACCTGGGTCGGAGGGGGGGGGGGGGGGGGTCGAGGAGGGGGAGGTTGAAAAGTTATAATTGTTTTGTCCAAAAGCGACAAAGATGATAGTGCATACGTCTTATGAGCTAAATGCCACATGCTACAGTAATGAAAAATTCTGTTGTGTGGCTCTGTTCAAATCAAATTAAAATTTGTCTAAACAGTATTAGTAGACTTGCTAAAAGATTGTACATTTCATTTCACAGGCAAAGATCCCACCTAGCACAGGTGTTCCTTAGGGCAAAATGAATAAAAAATCCGAAGAGTCACTTTGTCTCTTTGCTCTGACTCATCCAATTAGCATGTATTATGCTAATTGGCACAGGAAAGAAAGAAGACGTGACTTGTTAGCAAGAGAACTGAAGGAAACGTGTAGATAGTTGCAACTGGCTAATTTGAGGGTTAGGAATCCATTTTGAGAGTTATTCTGACAATACGGGGGCCATTTGGACCTTCAAAACCAAGATAGCCGCCGACTATTTTCTTTTGCTCAGACACAGCCCACCATTTAAGACATGTGTGAGCTAGAAACGTGCATTATGCAACAATTCCTACTATACGCAATAGTGGGTGAATCGTAAATGACACATGGGGCAGGTGATGTAACATTATATTAAACACAAATCCGCAGCAAGCAAAGTTTATTTTTCCGTGAATACATTGAAAAATAATGAAATCAAAATTGGCAATGGCATTGTATGATGATTAAGAGTGGGGCATATAGCGCATATTAAATTTGTGGTGAACTATATCCTGTTTTTATAATATCACAGTCACAGTGGCTAATTTACTGCCTATAAACAAACAAACAAACAAACAAAAAAGCCCCCAACCCCCACCCACCCCTGTTTACAGTATTTAACAGTGTTATGCACACCCGCAATGAGACTCGTTCAGGTTGAGGTACGGCTCTTTAACTCTTCTGACCATGATTGAATCATGTTTATTCATTTACCTGGTGTTACCACCCACCGTTACACCGACAGAGTGTTATACATGGCTGCCCATTTATGCACCATCTACTTGGGGGTTTGCATTCTCTTGTGCAACCACAGATCGCCTGTTGGGGTATCTTCCTGGAGATGGTTGGAAGTATGATATAAACTGGTACTGGGGCAGTATCAAGGTCCTGCTGTTTCCGTCCCTATCAAGTGGACGGTTGTAGCTAAGGGTTCTTTTTAAGGGAATTACTCCATACGTGTCCACTCTGAAAGAGATTAGGCGTTAAGAAATCTGTTGTATGCAGACGTCTGGAAAAAACACAGGAGACTAATATATCTAAATTAATGACAGTACCAGCAGCTATCTTGTTTGCGGATATTATTGTCAAATGCACTTCACAAAATCGATTCAACCACTTGAATCACACATTTCATGCTAAGTGATTAAAATGTTGGAATGTGTTTCTTTTTGACAGTATGTAGCATAATTTATGCTAAGTGAGGCATTTTAACCGTATTCATTCAGAAATGAGAATCATTGATGATAAATATGTGGTAATGGAACATAACAGGTCTCAGTTGTGACATCAAGGAACATAGAGAACACACATCAGCATGCGTTACAAACCTGGAATTTCCATAACTTCAAAGCAGTTCAGATTTTCTCTCATCATTCACGTTCAAATCACCTTCAATCACAAATGCACTGCCAAAAATGAGCTTCCCATCCCCCAAATAGTATAAATTAGTGTATTAAGAATAGATCTTGCTCAAACGGTTTTAAACTTACGCACAATGCTCGAAGAAAAGATAGTAACCAGCAGCCATCTTGAATTTTGAAGGTCAAAGTGGCCGCTAAGTGTCAAAATTACCTCAGAAATCCATTCCTTTCCTTTAAATTAGTTAGTTGCAACTATTCACATATATATTTTTGGAACTTAGTTGCAAGTATGGGCGGTCCTTTCATTCAGGGTGTTAATTTGTAAACTTTATGCTAATCAGATACCTCTAAGGATAGAGACGGAGCGTCTCTTGGGATACATATATATTACATAGCTCTCTAGGTTGTTTGTCTGGAAATAAATAAGTGTTTAAGAACGTTTCAAAGCTACGCCAGGGCAACCTTTTGTATGTTATTTCTTACTAACATCCTAGGAGGAAAGTTTTGATGAAAATACAATTGACAGACCAAAAGTAGCCCAGGTAGGCCTATAACTATAGATGTATCGCCAAAAATCAAGCCATTATATAACAAATGCTACATAGTCAACTATCTCAATAATTATCTGTAAAAAAAAAACCATTACAAATATTACAATCTGTAAAAGTTAAAACTTTTAAAATGCAATCTATAATTATACCTTCGTTACATATGAACAAACATATTGGCGAAGCTGAAAAAGTGGTTAAAGTTTAGCTTCGTTGTATGTTATGGGAAATTGTTCATATTAGACTACCAATGATTCATAGCTTGCATGAAAATTCTCTTCCAGAAATACAGATAGATTGCGTGTCTATCCAAGTATTATTAAAACGTGCTTATTATAGACACTTTTGTTCCTTGTCTCTACGCAATTACCAGCTATGTTTATGGAAATTCATTGCAACCGACGAAAGGTATTGATGTTTGTGGACAGTTACGGAACATGATCAAGATTTCAATGAAATCTGGAACACTGGTCTCTGATCGTAGGGTGATAGGCAAATCAATCCGAGCAATCGCTGGTTTATGATAATGATGAGCAACCAATGCACCAAGTTGATGTGGCCTAAATGTGCTAAACTGCCACATGTGATCAGAAAGGGCGAGGTTGCAAAACGTTAATAACAATTTAATCTTTAACTTTCACGGATATACATAAAATAATGGTTCTTTCAGGGAATTTACAATCAATGAAAAAAAACCGACTCTATCACACAAAACCGCAGTAACAGCTAAATTGTGATTGCCTTGTACGGATAAGTGTTAATCAATGTTGCAATACGATTTGATGGCCACGTTGAAGTATTGCGTGAAACTATTATTTAAATAAAAGGAAAAAAAGAAAGGAAAGACAGGGAAGAGAAGAGAAGGAAAGGGATTATATTCCCGAATCCAAATAATATTGACTTGTCATTTCTGTACAGAAAGTGCACACGTTACAAAACTTTGCGTCTCTTTATAAGCTCTCTGTGAAAACAAGGAAATCATGAGGTTGCCTGAACTTTTGTTGCCTTTTTAAACAAAATCAAAATTCAATTAAATCAAAGTAGTTCAGTTCATAGAAAAGCGACAAAGAAAAAATATTTTGTTTTGTTAATATTCCTTAATTCATTAGCTGCGAAAAAATCGATCAATTTCATAGTAACCACCAAAACGGAACAATTTCTTGTTCTTCTTAACCAGATTTTAGTACAATTAGGCAAACTTTTAACTGTGTTGTCGGGAGCTGCTTGCTACCGATAGCCTCTGGGGGTTTAACCTGACAGAAAACATGTAAACACACACACACACACACACACACACACACACACACACACATATATATATATATATATTTCCAGTTTCATGCATCTCCTATCTTTTACAACAATCATTATCACTTGACTTTTCGTATTTTGTATGTGGGGATCTTTACGGTGTAATCATAGAATTACACCAGCTTTTATAGAAAAAATGTTACCCGGTATTTGAATAATTTTCAGTGTGTATCAAAACTCAGCTTTAAATGATTCATTTTCAGTATTAGGTAAGCATACTATACGTTTAGATTAATGCATTTTTTCCAGTTGGGCAGGGAAGGAATATAGTACGTCTTCGCTGGTATATGCTTTCAGCGCCAGATGTCACATTGCCGCCGAACGCCGCTCTCCACTGCCAACTGCCGCCGTCTGCTGCCAAAAGTGTGACGCTGCCGTGGAAAACATATACTGGTACTTGCATTATAACCACAGGTTTTCATTCAAATATGCCTGTGGATAACATTTGAAGCAGGATTTGCTAGTCTGTCACTGCAATCCCCAGCACATCCAATTTAACGCACAGAAATCCTCCAGCAAGCCATTCACAACTCGACTACTGTTTCAGTGTGCCACCAAATTAACCCGTGTTTCTTTTCCATGATATCCTAGCAATATATCGCAGGGACTTTAAGAGGCGGTGCTCTTATATATCCTGATGAAAAATAACGAAACAAATGGAAAAAACAAAAAAAAAAAAAAAAAAACGAAACAAAGAAACAAAAACCAAGAAAAAAAGGCCAAAAAAACCGAAAAAAAAAAATAAAAAAAAAAAAAAAAAAAAAGAATAGAAGAAACAAAGGGAAAAACAAAAACACAACAAAAAAAAGCAATAAAGTAAAAAAAAAAAAAAACAGAAAACGTGAAAAAACAAAACGAAACAAGGGAAAACATACACACCAAAAAAAAGCAAACACAAAAAAAAAAACAAAAAAAAAACAAACAAAAGACAAATGAAACAGGAAAAACGAAACAAAGGAAAATCAAGAAAAGGAATAAATAAAAAAAAAAAACAGAAACAAAAAAATCCCCATTAATCTGGCATAAACTCACGCTGGTAATTCGCAACCAATGATTTGATAAAATTTGAGAAAGCAATGGAAGCAACACATGGAACTTCTGTGTATGTCCATTTAATACTGTGGGTCAGAACGTGGTAACTGGTATCAGTTAATACTTAATTTTCCACCATTTAGGCGTACAATAGATAGATTTTAGGCTGCAAGAAACTTGGTAGCACCGATCGCGCCTCGCGTTGTGACCATCTTTAAAAACTGTTCGGTCAATACTTCCGTCGTTATTGAATGGACCATCGCTAAAAAGTGAAAAGTGATTGGGACATAAGTTTCATGCTTATGAATTGGCAGCTAAACAGACTAACTTCCGCGTAATCTCCAACCCACACCAAGTAGAATGTAAAGTGAAACACGACGCTGCGTCTGCTTGCTCATAAGAGTCAAACCTAGTGGCTATATCCTTTTTGAGGTGCAACTGTGTTGTTTGCTCTGCATATAATACGCTGGGGGGGGGGGGACATCCTTGGGGTTGGATGGAGGTGGGTATCATCCTGCTCGCCATACCAGCTCATAGGATGTGTTCTTTTATTTTAATAACCGGTAAAACATGTACATAACTCTTGTCTTATTAAAGTGTGTGTGTCAACACACACTCTTCTGTTTTTCTTCGAGTTCTTTCTTTGTTTCTTTCTTTCTTTGTTTGTTTGTTTGTTTGTTTCTTTCTTTCTTTCTTTCTTTCTTTCTTTCTTTCTTTCTTTCTTTCTTTCTTTCTTTCTTTCTTTCTTCTTTATCAGCAAATTTGTCCGACACTTTTCTCGGACCCTATTATACATAGAAACTCCAAACTTGGCATGCTTGTACCTCCATACAAGGAGTTTGACCGTTTTCTACAGAGGAATAAAGATGTTAAAAATTATGCAAATTAGGGACATAGGTATAATAGATAGAGATGCGATTCCAAACTTCTTCTAGGGGGTTATTGACCAGTGCGCATCCAATGAATTTAAAACAAAGTTGTAACAATTTAAATTATGCTAATTAGCAGCATTTGACATTTTAAAACTTGGATATCTTCAAAACTATTATAGATAGAGATGTCATTCTAACTTTTACTAGGGGGTTGTTGACCATTGCGCATGTAATGAATCTAAAACAAAACTTGTAGCAATTTGAATTATGCTAATTAGCAGTATTCAGAATTTTCAATCTTGAATATCTTTAACACTATAATAGATAGAGATGTCATTCCAACTTCATGTAGGGGGTTGTTGACCATTGCGCTCCCCAATGAATTAAAAATAAAAGTTGTAGCAATTTAAAGTATGCTAAATAGCACCATTAGAAATTTTAAATCTTAAATAACTTCAAAGGAATAAAAGATAGAGACGCCATTCCAACTTCTTCCCCTGTGTTATGGAATAGTTGTATATTGCCATTATGCTTTGAAGACACACACACACACACACACTGATTTGCTATGCAACAAATCATCTTTCGTAGTTTATAATTACATTGTAACTGCTCATACTTACTTATTTCATCTTGATGTTTACTTGGTCCATCATGAAAATAGGTAGTTGCCCTGAAAGGATCATACAGGGTTACCAAAATCTTACGCACATAAATACATTCATACATATATATATACATACATAACTTAATAAACAAACAAATAAATATATAGATAAATAAATAAATAAGATAATGATGATGATTATGATAAAAATAAAATAAAAAACAGGTGAAGTAAGTGACTGAATGAACAAATAAATATCTGCTATGGGAAAGGGTATTTTAATCATGTTTACAGCAACTTTCGGAAGGGTTAGTCTGTCACAAAGATGGTTTTCAATGGGAAATTGAGGCAGCTTATGTTTGAAACATGAACCATAATGGACAAAGCCAAATTTACTTAAGATGATTGCATATATGTACAACCAGGTAAAAATGCGTTCAAAGGTTTAAATCTGATATCCATAACTTGTGTTCGCATAATCAACATGTATATACATATATATATATATATATATATATATATATATATATATATATATATATATATATATATGTATATATATATATATATACATGTATGTATGTGTGTATAGATAGATAGATAGATAGTTAGATAGATAGATAGATAGATAGATAGATAGATAGATAGATAGATAGATAGATAGATAGATAGATAGATAGATAGATAGATAGATAGATAGATAGATAGATAGATAGATAGATAGATAGATAGATAGATAGATAGATAGATAGATAGATAGATAGATAGATAGATAGATAGATATGTATACATGTAATTCGTTTTTTTTTTAGATTAAAATTTTATCCCCTTGTTTGCGATACACAAAGTCGTTACAGTGTATCCAGAACATTGCATTGATAGGCTGTTATAATTGCTAAAATCCTGGCGTTTCGTTTACTTTTTGAGTCTGTAATCTATTTTGCTATGACTATAACTTGATCTCAGTCGGCTAATTTGTTCATTTATCAGAGATGATAGCAATAATATTTCTCATGGGAGGGACATTTGTCCAGCATTGATTTTGTTCCTCTGACTCCTGAGTCAAAACTGCCCTCGCGCAGATCTTATGAGTGATAGGTTCAAGAGATACATCTGATTTGTTGCAAAATGTTCATGCTTGAATACAAACAAATAGAACTAAATGAACGAACCATGGCTGCCCCAAGGTGACATTGTCCGCTTGCGTGGTTTTGCCTTTGGGTGTCTTGTTAATGCGTGTTGTATTTGTGTCTTTTTGTCAAGAACCATTTCCTACTAGGCACTACCCTTTTCCTCAGTCCGAACTCTTTACTCCATAAGCTAACCTGTGACTATGTCTTCTCATTCATTCCATTGCTTCTGGCAGCCCTTTCTAGACGTGACACAGCCCTGAAAATGTTTTCAGGTATTATATACACTGCGGACTAGATGTTTATAAGTTTGAATCATCTCCTTCTGCCTATCTTCTCATGTGTTTCTCTATTGTCCATTGCAATGGCACGAAAAAATGAAGGCCACTTTAAGCAAAATAGAGGAATCGATACGCTCAGTGCAAGATTAATAATGTTTGGGATAGCGCTGCAGCATCGTTGCAGTAAAAACCGTCGTTATTTTTCATATATGTAGAACAGTTTTCTAGTTAAAGATCAAGCAAATGTAGTTCATGCTGCTTGAAAAATATCATGCGTACCTTTTCAGACCTCCAAATACACCCCGTATTCCCGAAAGAAGTTCCAGAGACTGATATCGGGGCTCCATCTATAGGCCACAATGGCTATTAATAATCTCAGTTGCTTTGCAAGTCGGTGACAATGGGTAAACAGATATTCTGCAAATGCATGCGTACGGATCAGATGGCCATGTATAGAACTGTGATGCACGAACGTATGTTATGGGTTGGTGAATAAACCATGTATTTTCTCGTCCATACTTTAGCCTCATGGTTTTACAAAAATATGTATGCAACTGAGCAGAATTCATGGATTGAAAATCCGCAGTTCTGTCCATAAAAAATAGGCTGTAAGCCGCACATTTGACATAGACAGAACTCAGAAGTCAGATTGCTTAATATATTACTTGCTTGACCTATAGTCCAATATATTGCTGAGAGTGACTTATGCCAGAGCAACATATTACGAGTCACACACACCTTTTAACTTGACAAACAAATTTCATGACCCAATTTTGTCGATTTTGTGTCACTGATACGCCTGATCAGATACATAGACGAGTTCTTTTCAGTATCATTGAGCCAGAGGGTCATAGTCATATGGAAAAATTAATTGCAAAGTGGAAATATCATGTTAAATAGTTCATGCTGAATTGTTTCTGCGGTTTTCCCTGTCCGTCGCAACCTTCACTGTTGCAAAAATCGAAGGCTGCTCCCTGTGACCACCCATTGTGCTAATTTGTTGATATGGAGATAGTTATCTTTTCACACTTATTATCGCCTTTTACACCAATCATTAATTATATTTTTTTTTGGGGGGGTTATATACTGTCTGAAAGAAAGTCCAATTACATATAAAAGTAAATGTTTTGCTGACTTTTTTTTGTTGTTGTTGTTGTTGTTGTTGTTTTTTTTTTTTTTTAGGTTTTATTTCCCTAATATTTGTGTTGTTGTGGTCAGCAGAGCTGCCATTGGAGAACACCACATCATAGTTTGAAGCCATTGCCTTGGCAAAAATGTCGTTTCTTCACAAAATATGTAAGGACTATACTCTTTAGGTCCCACACGAAATTAGCCGGTCAAGGCTCAATTGTATTGTGGCGTAATCAACAAAATAAGCTTTATGGAGGCTATTTCTACGGAAAATATGCCTGGAGGAAAATGACGGCAGAAGAAGATTAAAGTGTTAAAGGGATATTACTTCGGGTTTTAGAGCTTTTGTGAGGGACCGTCGTCTGTCCGTCCGTTCCTTCAGTGGTCTGTACGCAATTCACCTTTTTTGACTTCTCAAAAATCGTCGGCCAGATTCACTTCAAACTTGGTGAGGATGTGCCTTGGGCGGGTCTCTACAAAGTTGTTAAGATCTTCTTCTCCGTAACCACTCACCCGATTGCTTTAATATCACACAAGACCACTCCTAGGGACTCCTAGTTCTTAATTTGTTCACGCTGCAAATTTCGCTGCAAATTTTTCCTACTTTTTTATATGATTATGTCTCCCTGTGGAAGCCGGGGGACATATTGTTTTAGTGCCCGTTTCTTCCGCTTCTTGTTGTTGTTGTTGTTGTTGTTGTTGTTGTTGTTGTTGTTGTTGTTCAGGTTCTTCAACACTTGGTTTCCGTGCGATAAGTCGTGAAGGACTAGACAGAATTTGATGAAACTTGGTAGGAATATGTATCTAGGCAAGACCTAGGTTGGGATTGTATTTGGGTGACCTTGACCTAATTTTCAAGGTCACAGGGTCACTTATGTGAAATTGGTTTCCGTGCGATAAGTCTTGAAGGACTTGATAGAATTTGATGAAACTTGGTAGGATTATGTATCTAGGCAAGACCTAGATTGGGATTGTATTTGGGTGACCTTGCCCTAATTTTCAAGGTCACAGGGTCACTTATGTGAAATTGGTTTCCGTGCCATAAGTCTTGAAGAACTTGATGGAATTTGATAAAACTTGGTAGGATTGGGTACCTAGGCAAGACCTAGGTCGGGATTGTATTTGGATGACCTTGACCTAATTTTTTAAAGGTCACAGGGTCACTTATGCGAAATTGGTTTCCGTTCGATAAGTCATGAAGAAGAGGATGGAATTTGATGAAACTTGATAGGATTATGTATCTTGGCAAGACCTAGGTTGGGATTGTATTTGGATGACCTTGAAAAATTATCAAGGTCCTAGGGGGTAACTTATGTGAAATTAGTTTCCGTGCGATAAGTCTTAAAGAACTTAATGGAATTTGATGAAACTTGGTGGGATTATGTATCTAGGCAAGACCTAGGTTGGGATTGTATTTGGGTGACCTTGACCTAATTTTCAAGGTCACAGGGTCACTTATGTGAAATTGGTTTCCGTGCGATAAAGCTTGAAGGACTTGACAGAATTTGATGAAACTTGGTAGGATTATGTATCTAGGCAAGACCTAGATTGGGATTGTATTTGGGTGACCTTGATTTAATTTTCAAGGTCACAGGGTCACTTATGTGAAATTGGTTTCCGTGCGATAAGTCTTGAACAACTTGATGGGATTTGATGAAACTTGGTAGGATTATGTATCTAGGCAATATCTAGGTTGGTATTGTATTTGGATGACCTTGCCCTAATTTTCAAGGTCACAGGGTCACTTATGTGAAATTGGTTTCCGTGCCATAAGTCTTGAAGAACTTGATGGAATTTGATAAAACTTGGTAGGATTGGGTACCTAGGCAAGACCTAGGTTGGGATTGTATTTGGATGACCTTGACCTAATTTTCAAGGTCACAGGGTCACTTATGCGAAATTGGTTTCCGTTCGATTAGTCATGAAGAAGAGGATGGAATTTGATGAAACTTGATAGGATTATGTATCTTGGCAAGACCTAGGTTGGGATTGTATTTGGATGACCTTGAAAAATTATCAAGGTCCTAGGGGGTAACTTATGTGAAATTAGTTTCCGTGCGATAAGTCTTAAAGAACTTGATGGAATTTGATGAAACTTGGTGGGATTATGTATCTAGGCAAGACCTAGGTTGGGATTGTATTTGGGTGACCTTGACCTAATTTTCAAGGTCACAGGGTCACTTATGTGAAATTAGTTTCCGTTCGATAAGTCATGAAGAACAGGATGGAATTTGATGAAACTTGATAGGATTATGTATCAAGGTAAGACCAACGTTCGGATCGTATTTGGGAAAACTTGACCTAATTTTCAAGGTCACAGGTTCATTTATGTGAAATTGATTTCTCTGCAATATGTCTTGAAGAACTTGATGAAAATTGCTAGAGTAATGTATCTAGGTGAGAGCTAAAATAGGATTGTAATTTTCAAGCAAACTTGGTCATTTGTAATTTTTATGTCACCTGTCGCTTATTCAGAGACATAAGTGTTCCACCGGGAGACATTTGATTTTCTGTTGGAAAATCAGTCTGTTCTAGTTTTTGTGTGTTTTTGCTATTTTCGGGATTTTCGCCAGAACCATCACTCAGATTAAGCTAAACCATGGTGGATATGTTTCTTGTGGAAGGATCAAGCAAATTTATTCACTAGGTGGCACTGCCGTGGATTCTTGATTTTTAACGATTTTTTTTTTTCAATTCGGGCACTTATCGGTGAATGCACCTTTCCTATTGATAACTATGTAACTCAATGGGCATTTAATGCTAATTATGCCCCAGTTCTGACGGAGAAGAAGGGCGCATTGAACTTGGTTTTTCTGTGCATCCGTTCATCTGCATTTCGTGTCAGGGCCTATAATTCGCTTGTCCTTCAACTAAGATTAATGAAACTTTGCACATAGGTGCACCTGGACATAAAAATAATTCTTGTACCAAAAGTAGGTTGCTAGGTCAAGTATCTGGGTCACAGTGACATATTGTTGTAAAATCGTGTCTGGGCTAATATTCCTTCACGAAGTCACTTACATTAATAAAAATTTACACACTGATGCAACTACCCCAGATTGAGTATGTGGGTCACAGTGACATTTCCTTATAAAATTGTATCCGGGCTATAGTTCATTTACTGTTTAACTTAGTTTCATGAAACGTCACACACACATATATATATTTGACGTAAACCTATGTCATGAAAGTAATGTAGGTCACCAGATCAAGTATCTGGGTCACAGTGATACAACCATGTTGAACTACTTAACACTTTATATCCGGACTGAATTCTATTGTCCTTCAAGTTATATTGACAAAACTGTACACACAGATGTATCTAGACATAAGGGAGTGTCTTGAACCTAAAATATGTCGCTGGGTCAAGTATCTGGGTCACAGTGACAAATCCTTATAAAATTGTGTCCGCGCTATAATTCCTTTACTCTTCAAATACTTTTCATCAAACTCCACACACACATTTATCTTAACTTAAAGGCGTGCCATGAAACTAAAGTAGGTCATTAGGTCAAGTATCTGGGTCACAGTGATTCAATCATGTAAAACTACATAACTCTTCATGTCTGGGCTGTAATTTTTTTGTCCTTCAAGTTAGATTATGAAAACTTTACACACGGAGCATCTAGTTATTACAGTGTGTTATGAACCTACAGCAGGTCGCTAGGCCAAGTATCTGGGTCACAGTGACATATCCTTGTAAAATCGTGTCTGGGCTATAATTCGTTTAAGCGTTCAACCTATATATATGAAACTTCACACAAGCACATATCGTGACCTAAAAATGTGTCATGAAACTGAAGTATGTCACTAAGTCAAGTATCTGGGTCATGGTGATATAATCGTGTAAAACTACATATCACTTCTGTCCGGGATGTTACTCTTTTGTATTTCAAGTTAGATTAATACAACTTTACACACAGGTGGATCTAGAAATAAAATGTGTCATGAAACAAGATAAGGTTGCTAGGTCAAGTACCTGGGTCACTGTGACATATCCTTGTAAAATCGTGTCTAGGCTGTAATTACTTTTCCATTAAACTTTGTTTCTTAAAACTTGACACACACATTTATATTGACCAAAACGTGTGTCATAAAACAAATGTAGGCCAATAGGTCAAATATCTGGCCCTATGCTCTTTGCGTCTGGGCTATATATCGCTTGCTCTTGACCTTAGACTAATGAAACTTTACGCACAGATGCATCTACTCATAAGAGTATGTTAAGTGCGTCAGTAGGTCAAGTATATGGGTCAAAGAGAAATATTCCTGAAAATTCGTGCCCGAGCTATGATTCCTTCAGTATTTATCTTAGATAAATGAAAATTTTTACAGAGATGCATTTGCACATAAGAAGGTGATATGTACCAGAGGTAGGTCACTAGGTCAATATCTGGGTCACAGTGACATATCCATGTAAAATCTTGTCACGGCTTTTATTCCTTTACTGTGTCACTTAGGTTTATGAAACTTGACACACATACACATATATCCTGACGTGAAGGTGTGTCACGAATAAAAAAAAATGTAATAACTAGGTCAAGTATCTGGCTATCGGCTCTTTGTATCGAGGCTATAATTCACTTGTCGTTCAATTTAAAATAATGAAACTTTACACACAGGTGCATCTGAACATATGAGTGTGTCCTTTGCCAAAAGTAGGTCAATAGATTCAGTCTCCCTGTTACAGTGACATATTCTTTTGAAAGTGTCAGGGCTATAATTCCTTTCCCATTAAACTTTGTTTCATGTGACCTCCCACACACATCTTGCCTAAAAACTGCGTCATGAAACGAAAGTAGGTCACTAGGTCAGGTATCTGGGTCACGGTGATACATTCATGTAAAACAACATAATATGTCATGCCCGGACTGTTATTCTGTTGTCCTCTTACTTAGAATCAGGAAACTTTACACACCTGTGTATTTGGACACAAGAGTGTCTCAGGCAAATAGTAGGGCACAGATTATAAATGAATCGAGGGGGCATGGATCCAGCATCCTCTCATTGACTTTTTATTCACATTTCGGACTTCTTCTCCGAAACTGTCATCCAGATTAACTTCAAACTTGGTGCCAATATGCCTTGTGTGTCTAACCCAAGGGTGGTCAAATGGTCACGTTCCAACGATTTTTTGGATTTTTCTATGCAATTTTGGGAGGGGTGTCTTTTTTGGAAAAAAAAAAATCTTTAGGAAATCTTCTTCTCCCAAACCGCTCACCCAATTGCTTTGATATCACACAGGAACACTCCTCGGGACTCTTACTTTTTTAATTGTTTTGCAGGTGGGGTTGCAATTTTTTCTGTTTTTTTTTTTTGTTTTTTTGTTTTTTTGTTTTTGATGATTTTTTTATGTGTTTTTGCTATTTTCAACTTCTTCTCCAGAACCGTCACTCAGATGAAGCTGAAAATTGTTGGATATGTTCCTCGTGAATAGATCAAACAAATCTGCTCACCAGTAGGCACTGCTGTGAATTTTTCATTTTTAAGTTTGTTTTTTTTGTTTTTTGTTTTTTGTTTTAATTCGGGTACTTATCGGTAAGTGAACTTTTCCTATTGATTACTATGTACATCAATGGACATCCTAAGTTCACAGAACTACAACTGTGATGACTGTCTAGATCAGCTGAGCATGGGCTGCTCACACAGCCCTCTTGTTTTAATTGGTTTTCTCAACACAATTTACAAGAATGGTATTTTGGCACAAAAAAGAGTTAGCGTGACATTTTCAAATGCTCAATAAAAGAGGCATTAAATTATAATCAATGTCTTACTTATCAGAAGTACATAATCCGGTGAGATAAATTAGCCTAACAAAAAAAAGCATGAACACGGCCACGTTTCTCAAGAGATACTCAATTTTAGTTGTGATGAGAATTCACAATGAGTTTTTGTCTGCTGACATGTCCGTAAAAGTCTGTTCTTCAAAATAGCTTGCCACTAAAATTCGTTTGTCTTACAGGGGTAATTTTTTTTATATAATGGGTTCATTTCATTCGCCATGAAAATAAGACTAATTTTTCAGGTGGTGGATTCAGTTATATGCGCTTAAAAAGCCCCTTGACTTATATACAATTAAATGCTTTTATCGGCCAGGTACACTGAGCCGCACTTTGTTTGGGATTTTGGTTGAATCATATCTGTCTGCTCAATTGCATCCGCGTCACTTTTGCGAAAAATATTTGGCCCGATTACATCATCGTAACTTCCATTTGAATGAACATATTCCCTAACTTGCTGTTTAGAATACACAAATCTTTTTTTCTTTTACACACAGCGGTGTCACAATTATGAACATTGTGTCATGGAACAATGTAAACAATTTTGTGGACATCAAATGTAATGCCTGGTTGCAACTGATTATGGTTTCTCAAGTGCGTATTTTGGTGAATGAGAATTACACAGTCAACGCCTCATTTGAACAGCTCACCAGCCGATAAGTTCACTTCATCATCATGGATTGAAAAGCATGTTTCTATACCAATTAACTCTGCACTACCATTTTATATAAATACACATCAATCCACATAGATCACACGACAACAGTCAATGACATAAATAAATAATTGAACATGTAAAGAACATTGTTCACACCATGAATATAGGTAGATAAAACTACATATGTTACGAAAATAAGATAATATTATGTTTTGAAACAAAAAGTGTAATAATATTCACAAACATGAAACTGCGGTGGGTGGCCATATAGCACACTCTGACGATATTTGAGGAGGTTTCCCTGTAGATATGATCCATTGTAACATAAATGCAAGCTGAGCATTTAATTTGATTGCAACTTTTGCATGCCTTTGGATTTCATTTCAATTTTTAGAGTCCTCTCAGGCCTGATTTTTTTATGCCCTAACCATCGCGAACTGACCTTGTACCAGGAGAAACGGAAATTACGACCGTCTGCTTTAAACGGGCATCAAATTTACGGTTCATGTTATAAAGTATGAATCCACCAAGAATATTTATATCACTATCACAATTCAAAGCTCAAATATTTTACGTGAATATTCCCACTTTGAATCATTGTGTAATTTCATTATGTCCTGTCCTCGCCATTTCGCGTGTCTTATGCTTGAATACGGGTGCGCAGTAAGCCCTGCCTTAAGATACCAGCCCCAGGTGCTATCAGCCGGTTAATCTATGGGAAAAGGTAATGCAATCACAATAGGTGTATTTAACAAAGTCATCTATTTTTTGGGGGGGGAGGGTCAAACCTGAGAAAAGTACATGCACCCAAAAATACACGAAGATGTCGTTTCCCCCATGCATTCAATGATAATAATAATAATAATAATGTTAATAATAATAATGATGATGATGATGATAATAATAATGATGATGATGATAATAATAATAATAATAATAATAATAATAATAATAATAATAATAATAATAATAATAATAATAATAATAATAATAATAATAATAATAATAATAATAATAATCCCCTTAACAATGGGGGCACCGCAGGCAGGGTAGAACTCACGGTGCGTCAGTTGCAAAACACGTAATCATACATATAAAACAAAAGGGTAAAATGAACAAAAATGTGCATGTGGCTGCGATAAAGAAATATCAAAACAGAGATACAAGCTTATGCATCCTATACACATTATCAGGTCGGACCACGTACGTCATCATTCAGTGTATCGTGCCTAGCGCACCACGCCTCTGACAAGAACTGCTTGCGAACAATGAACCGACGGTGTTTCCACATGTGAATGCTTCGTCGCGCAGCAAGTAACATAGTTTTGCAACAAGAGAGGAGATTATAAAAGAGAGCCGTACTTGTTCCTCATTAAATTCTTTTAATTTTCTTTCCAATAACAAAGTATACTTTGTATTATTTGTTTTAGGACATAGGAACAGGAAATGCAATAAATCTTCTTTCCCTTCTTGACATAAACTACATCTTTCACTTGTCATTCCCCATTTAGCCAGATTTTCGTTAATACCTTAAGATCCGACCCTGGCCAAGAACTTTAACCTAGTTCCATTGAAATTACTGATATCAAATATGTATTTTTGACCAAAAGTAGAACATTTCATTCGCTGATACCAATATAACGAAGATTTTAATCAATGTCTTGAAAGAATTCCATCTTATAACTCTCTAAACTTAACTTTGGATATGGCTCCAACCAGGGGTCTCTGCTTCGAAAAGGCCCGATCTAAACCAACATTTATGGGAATTTGATGTATTTCCCGAAAGTAACACCATGGCAATTTTGAATCATTCTCCAAATAGGATTCGTAAAGTTTGTTGAATATTTGTTTACATAATCTACTGCCTGGCAAATCACATTTCACTCTGTGGTAGAACTCAGTACGAATTCGGTCCAAGATTAATTTGATTGGGAGCCATCCTAGTTCTCTCAGAGTTGCTGTAACTGCAGGGGAACACACATTATTGCTTTTGATATAGCGTATTGAATAGATCTGATAATTATCTTACTTTCTGCAGTGTCATTTAGCCAGACAGCAGAACCGTGGGTGGGGTTAGGTAGTATGACGCTTTTCCACATGCTGTTACCAAATGCAGGGCGATGATAAGGGTTTCCAATATATAAAATACACGTCCGTACGAACAAATTATGAGATCGTTGTATTGATGTACACCTTTTGGTCATTATTAGACAGATTACTGCAAAATTGAATGATCATTAAACTATAATGAAAATGAGCATAAGCAGCTGTTATTACCTTGCATTGATCGTATGTTTTCGTTGTCAAAATGCTTCTCATAAAACATAAACGTACGGCATATCGTTTTAAAGGTATTTTCTTCGATGTCTTCGATGTCTGTGTCTCTCAAAGTCGAGATTGAGACGGGTACTACATATTTCATCGAAGCATATTTCAGCGGCATGACTTTTTTCAACAGAAAATCACCTTTTTCAGACGTACATTGACTTTCTCATAAAGGTCACTTGCTTTATTTAGACTGAGTGGACCAGTGTCAGAAATCTTTGGGCACGTGCTATTCGTGATATTTATTGATGATTTTCCTCCGGCAATTTCCATCTGTAGTAGACTTGATGATGGCACTAAGCTGTGTCCCCAATTTTGTCATTTTTAGACCAAGATTTAGCTCATGACGATCCAAACCAGTTGATCGAGAAGTCTGAGGAACGGCTGACTCGGATTCAATAAGTAAAACTGCCATGTATTGCATATGGGAAAGCAAAAGCCTTCTGACTGTTATACAACGCGTTGCAGAAAAAAAAACTAATATAGGTGACTGACGGGAGAGACATGCTCAGCTTTTCAAAGCATAATGGCAAGATTGCAGCAAGGGCCAACAGAAATCTGGTGCTGATTAAAAGAACTTTTCATAGTATAACTGAAAAATCTTTACCAGTATTGTAAACTCTGATTTATGACATACCACAACTTGAATTTTATGTGCAGGAATCATCCGTATATAGAAAGAAGACAGAAAATGAATTACAGAGAAGAGTAACCAAACTTATACATTATTTGGCTAGCTTGGTATATGAGAAAATGTTACAAGAATTGAGATTAAATATTTTAGATGACGACAGAATAACAGGAGATCGAATACAAATGTATAGATGTATACATGGCTTGAAATGGTTAGTCGACGAGCATTTTTCTTTTCATGATGAGAATATACCCTGGTCTCAGAGGGTATCCATTTATTTTGGATATAAACAGAGCTAGATATAATGCTGGGACGTTTTTCCTCAGTAATCGAAGATATATTTTATAGAACATTGCATAATGTTATGACACCTACTATTAACAGTTTTAAGATATTGTATCATAATACTGTCAATGGTGGGTGTATTTATGTCGTGACACAATGTCAGACCATGGATGCTAACAGTGTGAAGAAGTCTACTGTTAAAATATTATCCTAGCAATGCTCATATGGTTGTAATTATAATTTAATTGATGGTTCAGCTGATAGGACATATTTTTATTTTTGGTACAGTTGGTGACACAGTTTGTTTACCGTACAGTTGGACCGGCATCTACAGCCTAACTTATAATGGGTGCTTTTATGTGTTATGGGTAATTTTATTATCACCAAAATAAATGAAGCATGTTTTGCTTTCGTATGATGCCTTTTAAATAGTAGAACGCCTTGTGCAACATGTCCCACCTTGTATCATATCCTCTATTGTATTTTCCTTCTTCTTTTCTTTCATGCGTGACGTAGTTAGGGTCTGTTTTGAAAACTACTTTTAAAAAGTTAAATATCATTAATTATTCACAAATGATCAAGTTGAAAGGATGCACTAATTGCACTGTCATAGAATACAGGTCCATGTTTCAGGCCACAAAATGTATCATGAAGTCATCTGGTTTGTTCAAATATCGTTTTCCACGTCAGATGGCATCACAATCGGTCTTTACTGGGGCGTCAGAAAACGACAACCTGAAAACCTACAGTGAACATTATATCATAGATCCGCAGATTGAAGCACACTGAAGGCGTAACACCATGGTACGCACCGACCTGTAATAAACTGTTTTGTGCAAGGAGTAGCGTATGTCCACTTTTTATTGCACGATAAATAGCAGACATATGTTTCTATAGCCTTTTAAGAGGACGCAAGAACTTCTGGAAAACAAGTCAACTCTTTCCCGCTGAAAGAGAAGTTAAATGCATTTTCTTACATCTGTTGCAAATAAAAAAAATGAATGATGCTTGTGAAAAGACGTGTCGGGGGAGAACGCTGTACATGTAGGTCAACATCTGTTCCAGGGTAACCTGTGATATGAATACATAAGCCATATTCAGCTTCATCTTCTTGTAACCCCAAAAGGCGTAATTAGGACGCGACTACGCACCTCGGCAGGAACAATGGATACAGGAGATAGGCAAGTAAAAACATTGGTGACTTTCCAACGACGACACCAGAATTTGTAAAAATAAATCTGTATTCATTCAAAAGACCTCTGGTAAAAAGGGGCGACAGTAGTACCTTAAGTGTATGTAAGTGTGTATATGTATGTATCAATATATTTACACACATACACACACACAGATATATATATAAATATATATATATATATATATATAAATATATATATATATATATATATATATATATATATATATATATATATATATATATATATATATATATATATATATAAACACTGGTTTTCATACAGTGTGAATCACAAAGTTCTATGTATTATTATCAACTCAATTGTACTGCTTGTATCTGTTAGGAGAGTCGAGGCCGAGTTGCACAGGCTAATACACATCGATTTTGCTTTAAAAATTTGCAGCGGCCATGTGATTTGGTTGTCCGTGCTGTTTAACTTGTTCAATTTGCGGCCTCATAATTTTGGACTATTTAATATAGTTTTATGAAAACAGAGGGTATTCTGGCACACATCCCAATTAAGCCGCTTCAAAGGCTTTTATGGACATACATGAAATTGATAATGTGATATCATTTTTCAAACCCCGACATATCACAGCACCTTTAGGGACTTTTCTTAGAGTAGCACAGAGAATGGCTGCCATCTATTTTTTAGATCACCATTCTTGCTGCCGCCTGTTTGGATGTGGCATGGCGCTAATCAACTGCATGTATTTAACGTTTCCCCTCGGCAAGTACTTTATCTTTTATGAAAAGTGGAGGACTTGAAATGTTATTGCACCTTTGCGATGACGCAATATATACTTTATTTAATATTTGGTAGTGCAGAATTGTCTCTTATTTGGTGGCCGCGCTCGTAAAGCATACCTTCGTCTTCCGTCACAATTTGAGCCCCGGGTCTGTGACGTCACGGAAGGGAGCTTATACACCAACTCCGATTGCAAATATGTTCAGTGAATGTCAGTGTGCTCATGGCTTACTGGATAAAAATGGGAATATTAACGAGAAACCGTTCCTGGTTTTTCAGCCTGAACTCATCCACCATGGTGAACCGATGTTGGAAGGAGCCACGACCGGGCCACGACATAGCCGGTCTTCACCTAAGTTGGTCCAAATTAGCTAGCACTGTGAGCTACCGCTGCAACGCAGCGATCGAACCCCCGCTGTGTACTTGGCAACTGGCCTTTCTCCGTTCCGGATAGATCACTCGCTACTCGACCGTCTCAAACGTTTCTGCCATCGTTTTTTTGTTTTGTTTTTTTGTTTTTGTTTTTGTTTTTGTTTTTTTTTTTGTGTGTGTGTGTGCGTTGTTTTTCTGAAATCGCCCAGTTGCTATAAGGAAATAACGTGGACACTGGGTGTTCTGGTGTCGGACCTTTACCCCCAACAAAATGTCTTGAACAAATTCTGTCAAATTTGCCTGCTTCACAAACTTCTGGTCTTCTCACCATATTCAACCACTCCCGTCCTTTCTGTTTTTTCTTTCTTTGGAGAAAATCCGTGGAAAGCTACGCCTTGCATCCAGGGGTATTTATCCAATTTACCCAGTTTTCTTGTGTCTGACTTACAGTCAGGAACTCTGCTATTGCAGACTGTCATAATTGTAGCTTGTGGATACTTTCGTAGTACTTTGGAAAATAACGATCAACTTTGGCGATGTCTCTTCCCTGTACTTACATATGGCTGCTATATTGAAACACCTGACCTGCCGCAAGGTGCACCGGGAAATCATCCTGGCGCCGCAGTTTTTGGGGAACAGTGCTTTTTCCCCTATTTTGTATGCGAAACCGGATTCATACAGGGCTAACCCTTGTTCCCGATTTTTTTTTCAATAAAAGAAAAAAAAGTTTAAACCTAGAAGGCAGGCTATTTTAAGCGGTTATGCTGCACGCTGAGACAGGCAAAACAGTAGCACCTCTGAGGATTAAATGTATTCAAGCTGTGGTCAAGTGCTAGTGTATTCCCCTATCTTTGGAAGTTTGCGGTATGCTACAGTGGTCATTATTAATCTGTTTAGGCATGCACTGGCCTAACATATGCTTTTCAATGTGATCTTTACCTTCACGCACCCCAGGCATGGTTGTTATGAATCTCTAAAAATATAATAAAACTTGAGCCTACTGCACGTAGGCCTCTGATTTCAAATTCAAGCGCTTTTGAGTCCACGCTGTGATTTACACTGTCTTAGCGCGCAGCGTATACTGCCGGTACGTATTACCTAGTGGCAGCCGCGCAAGATGGCCTGCCGTAAACTTCAACCGGTCACTTATTTAGGAATCTTCGCACAATGACTTTTGAAAGGAATATCTTACCATTCCAAACTCCCCAAACTCCAGCTTTGCTCATCTCCCATGACAGGTACGGCATCGTCAGTACTGGGCACAGACTCTGTCCCAGTTGAACCGGCAAAGACCGGCTTTGTCGTAGCCCGGTAGTGGTTCTCTGCAGTAAGGCTGAATTTCTTTGTCCTGAATTCACGCTCTCTAACCCTAAATCCCCCCTCGTCCTCAGTTAGTTCCTCTTCAGAAAAGGAACAACTAAAACTGAGATCCAGCTCACTCTCTGCGTCGCTACGGCTCATGCTTTCTCCATTACTGTCCTCCGTTGTGTCACGTCGAGTCCCGTCCGTGACATCACTACCCAGAGCCCGCTTGATGGCCAAAAAGGCGCGAACTTGTCAACTTCGGGCTCACCAAGCGCAACAAAATACTATCGCAAGTAAAGTCATTTTCCCGTGTAAATATGGCAAATTTTATTCACAAAAGTGCTATAACACTCTAAGTCCTTCACTTTGAACAAAAAATAAATCTTCCGGCCTTTGAGGCCTTTAAGTTGCCTGCAGCTCATTAATTCTGCTTGAAATCACGGAGACGTACCTGTCCCTAAAGAATGAACGAGGGTCTATTCCTTTATTTGTAATGATAAGTTTCTATTCTAAAACTCTGAGCAACATCATAATATCTTTCTGTATTGAATAAGCGAGATACATAAGAAATTATGTGCTACTCCATCTTCGGTGGCGTGATGCAATCGGCAAAGAGACTTTACCAGTCTTATTCAAGAAGCTGTAAATGTATAAATGTTCGCTCTACTATATATATATATATATATATATATATATATATATATATATATATATATATATATATATATATATATATATATATATATATATATATATATCCTCTTCCGCTAATCTAAAACGGTATCTATTTATACATTTGGTCACTCACCACCGAAAATAAATTTACGAAGGTAAACTCAAAAAGTGCTTTGCATGTATTTCCATACTGTGTAAGTTTGGTGCCTTCTTTTTTCTGACAGACACATCCACGGAATATCAGTAACATGTTTATGAACACATTTCCTGTGCGACAGAAATCTTTAATGTCATTTAATTTTTTGAGGTATATTTCATCATAATTTTTTTTTTTTATATATCCAGGATGCTGTGAGGATAGCAGCAAATATTGCATTTCAGAAGTGTTTGTCCCAAATTATTTGTAGACGATGTCTAACAGTGAAGTGCTTGCTAAAACTAGATATTGACACAAGGCCAGAAATGTATGACATGATCCCACTCAACATGAAAGAAATTCGACGGGAACCCATACTATTAAATTTCACCACACTTTGATAATGGTAGTTGCAATTTATTTCAAACTCTCTTCGGTGCTGGGCATGAGAATGATGCGCATATTACTTACAGAGAACTCCGATATCGGCTTCCGGATTGTAAAAAAAAATACTAATTATTGTTTTCATTTTGAAAGTACATTATAAGAAAAGAAGAAATTATGATATTTTAAGCATTATCTAGTGTTTTGGGAGAAAGGACGAAGTGTGTCAGAGAAGTGCCAAAATATCGATCACGATATGTTAGGAAAATTAATGTATCAGCATATAGTCGAGTTACTGTTTCGTTGTGACACACTGTTGAGCTCAGAGTTCTTGGAATCAGTCCACGACAAACAAAGAAACTGTAAAATGATGTATAATCGATGATAAAAACTACAAAAGGCGGGTTTCCCATAACAATGAAGTCAATCAATGGACACAAATTTAGTCATAACTCACATTTTCCATATTATAAAAGAATTTACACTTAAACAACTTTAATATGTATTTCTTTGCATTTGACGTCATCTATAGTCAATGTAGCCCTTGATGTTAACTATCGGTTATTGCAAGTTCGAGTTTAAAGGTTGATCTCATAAAAACCTTTGATATATAATATAGCACTAGTGTGTGAGTACAAAGGTTTGCCGTAGTGTTGCGTCACAAGTGTCACTCCTATCGATGCATATACAGGAAAGCAAACATTCTTCCCAATTCGGTCAGTATATTTTATATAAAAAAAATACTGGACTCTCCATAACTGCTGCCTCGGGTAGATTGTTCAAGCGGCTGGCGTAGTTTTATTCATTATCAGGTCATTTACGTAGTTCTTTGGTTTGAGGCCATCAGGTAATGTTAAAATAATGTCTTATAACTGGCAATGTGTTGCCTTCTGGTTTGAGCATGAGAAAAGATAAGTGTTAGTTCAGTCAAAGACCAGTTATTCACGCGACGAGCTACAACGACAAAGAAATTTAAATTTCCAATGCCTGATTTGTTATATAAAGGCTGTCGCAACTGCACGTGCTAATATGATGATGCTAAAAGGCCGGGGGAGGGGGAGGGGGAGGGTATTTCAGGGTTCTATTTGACAAATCTCCTGATGTAGGACTGGAGTATAGTACGTTAGCGACATACCTGGTTGACTTCCAATTGACACACAGTCCACATAATGTACTTGTTCGTAACATTCATTCCATTTATTGCCGCGTAATAAAAGTTTATACACTACGCGTACTTTACATTACGTTCATTTCATTCATTGCTTATTTATCCTAGGAGTGATTAAAAACATACAGCACATCAGACGTGAATTTTCTTTAACTTTGTTGCATTCAAGTGTAAGGGTAAATTGACTGCTGTCATACTCAGACATACGCAATCTACAACAAAGGTTTTAATTAAAAGAATATCGAGACAACATACAAATTCAACAGGAACTAATCTAGGAATACAGTTAGACTATTTTTCTTAGTGCATGCACGGGGGTCAAATCGATTTGTGACAACTATGTGTGGGTTAGGGTTTCGGGGTAGTCGTTCTGTGTCTTGAGCGTTGTGCTTCCTAGTCTGTTTGGTTTCTTTCCCAAGAAGGTAGATGGATAATTATGGAATTATATTCTCGTGGTAAGTTTAAATTTGAATTTGCGATTTTTACGCATACATGTACATATACTAGTTCATATAAATTATCCAAGTCTTACCAATATAAGCAAGAACTTGTTATACAATGTGTATTCATGTACTCATTGATATTTTACGCTCACACATTTTTTAGATCTAGTGGGTTGTTTTTACCAAACACAAGTCAAAGGCAAGCGGCCGCCATCACATAAAAAGGCATGTCCTGGAATTTAAGACTGCCAAATATGCTTGGTAGTTCACGCTGACGACCCTTTTAAAAATTAATTTGGTTCTTGAAGCCTATATGTTATAAATTTAAAATCAAACGTGACAAAAAGTGAATTCATTGGTTCAGTTATATAGACAGTGACTGGATCGACGATCAAGCTTAGACATACTGGGTTGTGACGTATTTTTGTTTGGTTCATCACTACACGGGAGATGTGGCACTATTGCTTCCGTTTGTATACAAATACAATGCGAAACCTAACTTTTTTATGTATTTACAAAATAAGGTAATACATGTACTACTGTGTATTGTCGGCTGCACTGAAGCAGCTGAGCTTGCACCAATATATCTGGCCTACGGTTAAACCGTGAATTAAGACAACATAATATTATAAGGCGACTGATTTATGAGGGAGCAACGAAACCACCTGTAGAGGAGCAATAGAAAGTAACTTGGCGTTTATCTTGCATTGCATATTGACTACATTGCATAACCTTTCCCTGAAAGCCTTGTTAAAGCACCCATCTGTTTTTATAGGTAAGTGGTGATTGCTTTATCGTCAGTTTGTGAAATATTGACGGCAATGATTTTTTTTCACTGAAATTAACTTATATTTCACACAGTCCTATATTTTCAATTGCTGGTATGTGCCGAATGTTGAAGCGGTCCCAAAATGCGTCGCCATAATGCATGGGTGAGGAAAACGCTTGATCCCACTAAATATTAAAATCGTGAATTTAATTTACCTCCAATTTTACCATCATTGATATTTCTTAATTTGTTCCTCCAAATAAACCCGGAACTACCTGCCGCCTAAGTATTGCTATCTATCTACCCTCCTAGGTATTACACAAGGCAACAAAGTTTGTTGGTTTCGTATATTTGTTCAATTGTGATAATGGATATGAATTCAATGTTAACTTACAGCAATGTAGCATATATATTTTTCAGTGAAAATGCTTTTGATGTGATGGGTACTTTATGTGTGACATAGAGGTCTCCATAGACCTTGATTGGTTGTAAAATCGCAGCTTCTGTCTGTGTATGGCATAGACCCCTTCGTGGCGCACTCAATCGCACATACAAAGCAACAACAAGGCCCTGTGGCTGGACACCTTTATAACTTGTCTCTGGTGTTGGTGTTCCAGAACTCCGGGCTGCGTGGCTTCATGTTATCAGTGTCAGTCAAACTGCGTGCGCCTCCTTCTGTAGGCACCCTGTGGTACCTGTCGTGCATGTATCTAACTCAGGTTTGCCATTTATCAAGTTAATGAAATTTTTCACTATTCGTGTAATGAAATAATGAAAAATAGAATACATTATTCAGGCCAAAATGTAAGGCTTGAACAGTATAAAGTTAATACTGACAAGACTTTGATTTATAATGGCATTCACTCGTTAATATCGGGTTTCCTCACATCTTTCTCTTTATTTTCAATGCATTAACCGCAATTTCGGGTTTATCTAAAGGGTTGCAGCAGTCTGACCTTCCGTGAATGGCTTTTTATTGCTAAACCTGGATTCTACTATTTTAATCGACGAACCGGGTGGGACTGTAACTACCCGGTACGCTTAATTAGAGTTAACCAGAGTAAACCTGTTTTATTTGAAGTTGGATATTAACATTCGTAGCAAAGGTTGTATTTTCAGAGAATAAAAACATGGTAGCATTTCTGTTTCTTTCGTATAACAAGAAGAATAAAATGCTACGCAAACATGTAGAAACAGTTTTTGTTATTGTGCCTAAATGATTGAGTGTAGTTTTCGGTAATCATACCTTACATGTATCTCAGGAAACATTACACTCGTATTTCGCATACATATGGTAATAGCCAAGAAACTGACATTGACGCAACAAATGACATTTATTTTAATACCAATCAATGTAAACTTGCCTGTATTTCGTGCCTTTAAGACACTCTGAAATCGTTATTTGGTCTGGAAGTACATGTATAAAGTAGTGCTCTGACTTAGTACCAATTTTGCACCTGGGTTCCCGCCTCGGGTACAAGCTCGTGCCGGGGTACCCGACGCAACATGGTGTGAAAAACTATACCAGCAGCAATCCTACTTCAGTGAAATATCGAAAAGGGGTGCTGGTTTGAGTGTGAAATTCTACGGGTGCCCGGGTACCCGATTCTAGGCAGATTTTGGGGCGGGTACCCATGTACCCGGTAAATCTCCTGTTTGACTCTTACTCCACACTGTTGTGGGACACTATTCTTAATCCCCGAATTGATTCTGCAATCTCTGAACTAGAAACTGAGACGGCATTTATGATTTCCATGATTATGTAGCACAACCCTATTCACTCGACTAACACTGGAGACTTGTGAGCAGATCGACGGTAGTTCCATACTTTTACACCGATGTCCACGTCACCTTAGCATACCTAACAGCCCCCCCCCTCCCCATTTAATAAACATTTTAATAAAACTACCTTATGTGCAGTAGTGACCGACCTTAATGTCAGATGACTGCATGGATTGAAAATACAATGTGTCTATAACGTCTGAAACATGTTTGGATCAATATTAACAATAGGTTGGACGTATTAAATAGACGTTCAACACACAATTCTTTCGAGTACATGAAAAATAGATTGTTTACGTTCACTGATATTTTTTTAATTTTTCACCAATCTAGACATGCAAGAACAGAATGCGATGATATTAGAGCCACGTTGTGTTTATTTTATAAACAAGCACCAAAACAAGCATGTCTCGGTTACCGTCGTGGCACGATCACGGTATATTTTTAGTGAAAGTCAAATCGAGGGCTGACTGTTTTGATTTAGTATGACCTCATATGTTTCACGGCACTTGGTTCTATCTCTCAGTGGTAGAATTATCCACTTATACTACAACCCAATGCACCCAAGCAGTTAAGCTTAACTTGTTATGCAACAGGTTTTACCTGCAGTCTCACCAAGTACAGAGCATCGCCTTATTATGGTTTGATAAAATAAACAATCACCTTTAGTGCGCAGCCCTTGGTGCGGTCAGTCTAAAGTTTCCTGTTTTAAATTTCATATCTATAAGATATCTAAATTTTAGGGAGCTAGAGGGAATTCTCAAAAGTCTCAGTTACCTTCAGAACAACTTGAAGCAAAAGTGGTTAAACTCTATAAAGGTAAATAATGCCTTTGAGGCAATCCCGTGACTCTACTCATGCTAGTAGGTTAGTATTTGCGTTGGATCTGGAAATCTATTTCCTGAGTAGTATACTACAGCACAACGGCGTGTGGATTTACACACGTTTCGTCATGGCAAAATAAATATACTGTATGCGAGATGTTACCCGAGACTAGAGGGTATCAGGTGTTTGATTTGGTCAGCCTGAAAATATTTCTAATATGCTGTGGACAGTTTGCTACAAACGCCATTAGACATCCAATAATTATACATCTGTATTATTTGACATCCGGGTGATTGATTAGTGTAACAAGGCATCTCTAAACTGATTAGAATCCCTCTAAATGAACGGAGTATTAGAGTGTGCTTGCGGTCAATTCATCGGGATGGGAAACATTAATGAGGTATGCGCTTTAGAACAAACACTACAAGGATCAATGTTTAAGCATCATTTTGTCCACACGAAACTGTTTTAGTAACACGCACACGCACACATACATACACACACACAAAATATGTTTACAGACTGAGCACTTTCTTTGGATAATGCACAGGCTTTACCTTCTGCATTGTTGTAATTGGTTCGAATATAAGATTTTGAGGCCTAGATACTTGGCACTGTATTTGTGGAGTTTACCGTTTACTATCTCGTGTCCACTGCCTCATTACCACGACGTATTAACTCGTGGTCAAGAGTTAGGTTTAGGATATTTACCCCATGTCTTTCTGGGGCCTTGTGATAATCAATCAGAAAAGATCAGTTTCTCTCTCTCTCTCTCTCTCTCTCTCTCTCTCTCTCTCTCTCTCTCTCTCTCTCTCTCTTCCTTCTTTGTTTTGTTTTGGTTTGTTTTAAAACAGTCTTTTTGTTTTAAGATATGCTTGGTATTAACATAACCACTGTGAGCCCACGAGTCTTTGTTTTGTGGACAGATTTACGGCAATGTAGGGGCAAGATATATGAGAAACTAGAAATTCAAAAGAGCCCACCGCATTTAGACTCAACATCGAAAACTATTTCATTTTGGGGAACCAAACCTGAAATCATACTTAGCTGATGATAACGGCAAGACAGCTACGTTCTCAACCACAGTCGCTGCTGTGAAAACAGCTGGATATGCGCACCTCGATGTTTCTAATCAACGAAGGTGGTAATGATATAAAGTTTTATTTACAAGACAACACCTTGTGTACACCCAACAAACCAAGCATCGAGAGAGCATAACTCGTATCAAAACATTTGAAGAAATGAAGAAATTGTTCATTTGCACAATGCTTAATATCTCTTTAAGTAAGTAATTTTGGCAACTGCTCTACATGATCTACCCTTTGTTTCTGTTTTAATTCTGGAAGCATCAGTCAAAACCTATAATTATAAAATACTGCCTTTTCATGTCAAGAATACCCCTTGCCACCGGGGAGTTTGCTATCAATGGGCTATCATGTTTGCTGTATGTTCAAATATCCAACCTTGCTACCGTAGAAACAAGGTACGGAATGTCACATTGCGTTTCAGGAAAATTGAATTCAATAGATTATGTCATTCCACCAAAATAATTAGACAGTGTCACTACCATATCCAAACCGTTGTCCTAATGAAACAAATCCAAGTCAATTCCGACCAAAGGCAATGTTCCTTGGTATGTATAGCTGAAACACATAAGTTTATATTATAGTTCGTATTTGCCCAAAAGAGACCCAAACGTATGTGCAATGGTGCATGGGGTCGAAAAAGCCATGTCTAGTTTTAACATGACAGAATGCAAAAAGTTTTGTTGAAAATTAAAGGCCTATTTCAGTAAACTAGCTTGAACAGGTGCATCATTCAAGCGCATATAGGACCGTACAATTTATGAAAAGGGACTAAAATTTGCAGCACATCAGAGAATTACCAAGCACAGGTTCCTAATTTGTTGAAAATGTCAATAAAATTCAGTATTTAAAGGGTACTAGTTGCAACCACCATCTCAACACTGATCATCATCCATATAAGTCCACAAAGTGACACCAACACCAACATCAATAAAAAACAAAACAAAACCCCTAGGCCTAAAATGACCATCGACAAGAATCCAAACAACATGATTATACAATTCGATGTGTTTTAGGCATGTAGTTAAAGCCATGATGTTGTTTTAAAGGAGATAAACTAAGAGTATTTCAAAAAGAAAAGTGTTTGAATGTGCAAATATAGTAAGTGTATTGGTTCAAATGTTAAACATCAACCAAAAGCAAGTGACATCAGGCCTCAAATCATGAAAACGTAGTCAAAAATTGCATTACAATAACCAAAATTTGTAAGCACAGCAGTCACATTTCAAGTATGGTTTCCAGAAGTATTTTTGAAAGGAAATTTAAATGTTCAAGAAAGCATAGAATCCCACAAGTCATCTAATAAGTCATTTATTAAGGTAATAATTTAGAATTCAAAAAATGTAGTACGCCATTGTAAGTCATGTGCAAGTCAGCCAAGCATAATGTACATGTAACTCACGGTTTTATAAAGTTCAAAAGGTCAAAATGTAAAACAGTCCCAATTATTGTAAAATTCTACTACTTTTATCAGAGAAAGAATTAGGTTTTAAGAGAGAGAGAGAGAGAGAGAGAGAGAGAGAGAGAGAGAGAGAGAGAGAGTACATTAAACACTTTGAGCCAACCTGACATGACCTTAACAATAACAAACTATATTCATCAGACAATTATAAAAAAACAACATCAGTCTCACTACACTTGGAACACTTACTGCTTTGCAATATGTGCAAATAATGCCTGAATGTTCAAATTGTTACCAAATATATAAAAGTTCCATGAAAAGAGAAGCGGACAACATTTTTCAATGATAGTGATGAGACCAAACCGGATACCAGTTTAACCTTGTCAGATCCAGTATCATTTGCGAAATAGCAAGACATGCTGGTGTTCATCGTCGGAAGGATCCATGACCAACAATAATGAAATTTAAATGAATGAGAGTATCTTCTACCTGACTTGGAATAGGTTACCATCATAGTGGCAGTGGGTTAAACCAGTTTTACGGGATCCCAATCCTCCCACTTTGGAAAACACTCACATTCATTTAAGTAGGCCTAAACCAAATTTAGCCCTTAATGTTAATGTACAGTTATAAAAGGTAATTACCTGACCATAGTTCACAGACATCATCCAAACAATGACAGCACAATTAAGAATTTTAAGTCAGACTACTATATTTACATTAGAATTGCGTAGCATGTCAAAATTTGAATTTAAACACCAAAACAAGGTCTCCACGTGAACACAGGAGAACTAAATTTGATACTGATATCATATTTATTATGAAACATGATTAACTTCTTCCATGTTCCTTTCTCACTTGAAAATACAGCACAATAGGCCTAAAATTCGTTATAAAAATATGACTCGTATCAGCTGAGTAAGTATTCCTTAAAATTTGTCAATATATCCAAAAGGATGATGAGAAAATAGAAAGGCCTGTATTGTTCAACATGATGCCAGAGAACTTAGATTGTCTTTATTTCATTTTATATTTGTTGTAATTATTATTAGTTTTATGTTCCAGTATTGAAAGTTTGATCAAGCTCAAGGTATAACAATCTCAGCCACAACATTACAATACATATTTCAATGTGTTTTACTGACACTTAGAAAATACGTTATTAATCAACATGATATTTCTGTAGAACATATTTATATTTCTCTTTAAAGTTAAGAAAAACCTTTTTTATTCTTCCAAAAAGTGATTAATGTCTATCAGCGAAATCTTTAAGGTAATATATTTATGTCAGATAAGCAAATTAACTATCAAGGTACAGTGCCATTGGGCATTAATTCGAATATGTCTAGGAGGTAAAGCAGACTTTACCTTGGTTTCTGTAATGATAATACAAAAATCTTCATCAACTGCACTTACATAACAGGAGGAATGCAATGGGTAAACGTATGCGCGAACTGGCCTTATCATGCAGATGCCAGTGTCCAGGTTCAGGTACCTTGTCCGGAAGGTTAAGACGATTAATTGAAGTCCTGCGAAGTCTACGCCTTTTGTCCATTGGCCCGGTTCACTTACTAAAGAAAACAAATATCAAGAAAACATCTTGATACACCAATGGCATAAATCGAAACAGGCTACATGGGCGAGTTCCTGACAGCCCAAGTGTGTTGGCGTCACCAGGTGATTGGTCCCTTTTGGATTTCTATTGTCCACATGCGTCAAGAACGAAAACGGAAAATCCGACAGTAGGGAATATTTAAAGGCAATCCGTAACTAATAATCACAATTCTGCTAATAAAGAGAGTTATGGTAGAAAACTGAGATACAGGAAGGAAAATACAAACAGGTGGCACACTGTCTAACTTATGACAGCTTAAAAGGGAACTCTGGCGCAAATTAAGACATTTAAGAACATAAAGATACAAGGATCTTGTGTCTTGTGGTCCCCAGCAGTGCCTATTCGTTGCATCACATATAGTATTTCAGAAAAGCATTACCATCTGTATAAGTTTTAATCCACGAATGACTGCAAATCAATTAGAGCTAAAGGCAGGGATTCAAGAATCACCAAAACATCAACATCCATCTTCTAATATCAATGACAATGTTAAGAAATGAATTTTATTGGTGCCATGAGACAGGCGGTCAACCATATAAGGCAAATAACTTTTGACCGGTCCTCTTTTCCAAACTATATATGCATAAGCAGTTAAAACCCCACATTTGCGCTTAAGATAAATTGATATGGTAGGCCTGCTACTTATTTGTTCTGGTGACTTGTCAGTCAGCTGTGTTGACAGCAAAAGGGCAATACAGACGGGAGTAGATACGTTTTTTACTCCGGAGTCGATGCTCGTCTCAAATCGAAGTATTACAGGTTTTGCCGAGGCACCCTGCTATTCGCGACGGCAGCAAGGCACAGTTAGCATCTATAGAGGGTCGGAAAGGGGTTGCCCGTACTCCGTACTAGGGCTTTTTTTATTTTTCGTACAGCGTAGAGAGAAAAAAATATTCCCCGTATAGCGTACTGACAGCAAACCATGCACTCCGTACTGATCAAATTTATTATCCGTAAAGCGTACCAGCAACACATGTAATATTCGTACCCCTAATGAAAAAAAAAAAAGAAAAAAAATGAAAAATGAAAAAAAAAGTCAACTCGTGGCAAAGTCAACATTATTCACAGTTTGCTTTACTGGCTTTAAAAGTAAAAGTGTAGTCTGTGGCATCTTTGTTCTTACAAGTTGTATAACCATCTCAAATTTGAAAATGTATATTGCGGATGTCTTATTTAATTTACTGTGTACTGGAGGAAAATTATTTCCTGTACTCTGTACTGGGAAATTTTATTTTCTGTACCAGTGTACCAAGACCCTCCCCCCCCCCCTTACCCCCCTCTATAGTAGAACACGTACACATGTAGTGAATTATACCTCTTTGCTTGCAAAAACGTGTATATTCAACACGAAAAGCACGTAATGAGATTTAATAGGCTCCAGAAACACTGTCACAGAGATGACGAGACTCTAAAAGATTATATGTGCTTAGGGCACGATGATACCCTTTTAATCTGGTTACAAATGCAATGTACACATTCAGGCAGCTAGGATCATTGTTGTAAAATTTTCTTTCCCAAACACAAGAGAACAATTGCTTAGATCGCCCAAGTGGCATAAAATTACAGGAGATAAGAAAATTCCGTATAACAATTGGCAAAAACATGTATATTCAACACAGAAAGCACGTAATGCGATTTAATAGGCTCCAGAAATACTGTCACAGAGATGACAAGACTCTACTGATTATATGTGCGTAGGGCACGATGATACCCTTTTAATCTGCTTACAAAAGCAATGTACAAATTCAGGTAGCTAGGATCGTCGTTGGTAAATTTGCTTTCCCCAAACACAAGAGAAAAAAATGCCTTGATCGCACAAGTGGCATAAAATTACAGGAGATAAGAAAATTCCGTGTAACAATTGGCTCGATAGATAGATTAAACAGACAGAAAGACTAACAGACAGATAGATAGATAGATAGATAGATAGATAGATAGATAGATAGATAGATAGATAGATAGATAGATAGACACCAACTAAATAGTGTTGAGACAGGCCTTCAAAAGCCAGGTTGCAGTATTATAGATAGATAGACACAAACTAAATAGTGTTGAGACAGGCCTTCAAAAGCCAGGTTGCAGTATTTAAAAGATTAGTACCGAGACAAAAACCAAAGGTGTGTGAAATCTGATACATTTCTCCATTATGACTTTTGTGTTTTTGTCGCATGTTAACTTAGCAGTCACAGCCTCCACTTGATCCATATCACAATTGCATATATTCAATAAGATAGCTTTGGGACAGTGCACGTGTGTTGATCTATATCAGAAATATAGTTTCCTGATATTCTTACGCCGTTGTGTGATAAAATACTTTTGTAGTTTGTTTATAGAACTCTGGTGACCCCGTCGTGGGCTCTTTATGCCCATATTCTTCTCTGTGTTATTCCATTACTGTATGACTTGGTTGTACATGACAGTCCTCTACCTATTTAACTAACATAAGACCATAGATATATACATGTACCAAAGCCATGTGATGGGATTACCAATGTATTGATTTAAAAAGAACAAACAACGGAACCAATGACCCTTTGCCATCCCTTTGGCCAGACGAATGGAGGAATCAAACTGAACCTATAGAAAACACCCATGAAATAAATCACATTTTAGAAACTCGGATAACCTACAGAAATAAATCCTTCGGTGTCATTTTATATAGATATGATAAAGGGAAAAAAATAAACACAAAAACGTCACAATACGTGATTTACTGTAATTATCCTGTATTTTGAATACGCATTTGAATCAACTTTGATTTAGTCATACACGTACAGCCATAACCATTAATAATAAGAAATGTGAGTTATCGAATAACTCACTTGACACTCCAGTGAACACACCACTTGTTTCTAAGTGGAATATGCTGCATGTGGACAGTTCCGGAATAAGCATTTTTTAGCTCAGCTGACTTGTCAGTCAGCTGAGCTTATCTTATGGTCCTGGGTCCTGGGTCCGTCGACATTTCATATTTTCGACTTCTCCGAAACGTCTGCCAGATCCACTTCAAACTTGGTGGGAATGTGCCTTGGGTGGATGTCTACCAAGTTTTTTCCAATGGTCACGGTCCGGTGATTTGTGGATTTTTTACGATTTTTTTCGTTCTTTTGGGGCGAATCTGAAAAAAATTCTTTTCCGAAACTGCTCACCCAATTGCTTTGATATCATACAGGGACACTCCCTGGGACTCCTAGTTCTAAATTTGTTTACCAGGTGGCGCTTCATTTTTTCTATTTTTTTAATGATTTTTTCTGTGTAATAGCTATTTGCGACTTCTTCTCCAGAACCGTCACTCATATAAAGCTGAAACATGGTGGATATGTTCCTTGTAGAAGGGTCAAACAAAGTTGTTCACTATGTGGAAATGCTGCGGATTCATGATTTTTCACGTCTTTTTTTTTTTTTTTTCAATTAGGGTACTTACCGGTCAATGCAGCTGTCCTATTGATTACTATGGAAGTCAATGAGCATATTATTGCTAATTCACATTTTCCACTTCTTCTCCAAAACCGTCATCCAGATTAACGTCAAACTTGGTGGCACTGTACGTTGGGTGGGTTTTCTATCAGGTTTGTTCAAATGATGCTCCAGTGATTTTTTTGTTTTTAAGGATTTTTTTCTCTCTTTTTTTATTTTTTTATTTTTTGAGAAATCTTAAAAAATCTTCTTCTCCGAAACCGCTCACTCAATTCCTTTGATATCACACAGGAAGACACCTAGGGACTCCTTGTTCTTAATTTGTTCGCCAGGTGGCCCTGCTGCCAATTTTGTCCTATTTGTTTAATGATTTTTTATGTAATAGCTATTCTCTACATCTTCGCCAGAACCGTCACTCAGATTAAGCTTAAACGTGGTGGATATGTTCCTTGTGGAAAGGTCAAACCATGTGGTTCACTATGTGGGAATGCTGCGGATTCCTGATGTTTAATGATTTTTTTCAATTCGGCTTCTTTTCGGTAAATGCACCTTTCCTATTGATTACTTAGTAAGTCAATGGGCATTCTAATGCTAATTTACATTTTCGACTTCTTCTCCAGAGCCGTGATCCAGATTTATTTCAAACTTTGTGGGGATGTACCTTGGGTGGGTGTCTACCAGGTTGGCTCCAATAGTCATGTTCCAATGATATTCGGATTTTTTTTTAATGTTTTTTTTTCCTCAAAAATCTTTCCAAAGGTTTTACTAGGAAAGTTTAAGATTGGAATTTCTTGTAATGGTGATAACTTAATGATTTTGGCCAGATTTACCAAAAACCTGGTGGGGATGTGCTTGGGTGGATCTCTACCAAGTTTATTCAAATGGTCATGCTCTAGTGATTTTTGGATTTTTTTATGATTTTTTTTGTTCACTGCATTTTTTCTATTTTTTGAGAATTTTTTGTATGGTGTTCCTTTTTTTCACTTGTTCTCAGAACCGTCACTCAGATTAAGCTGGAATATGATGGATATGTTCTTGTGGAAGGGTCAACCAATGTGTTTCACTATGTGGGAATGCTGCGGATTTAGTGTGGGGGCATATGGAGTCCCGTAGGCTTTTGATGAAGATTTTATAAAACATACTCAGAAATGTTAAATACATCTGAAATAACAGAAAAAAAACATGTTGGCACTTTGCCAACCTGTTAGATTCAAAATGGCTGCCAAATTTGTAATTTTTGTCCAATTGCAGGTCCCTGAAAGCTACTTGCAGTATAAAGCACCTTATTTGGGTATTTATTTTCATAACTCCCGGCTATAAAGTTGGATTTTTATCTTCAAATTGAATCTTAGTCAATTTAGTCATATCATGCAGCAGTATATTACAGGCATCATCAGCTCCCTTACGAAGTTCATACCTATGTGACTGGGGGACCTATTTTAAATTATTATCATTCTCATCTTCATCATTGTCACTCTCATATTATGAGTTTACATTGGAAAAATGTTATGAAACGAGCGTATTGCTACAATAAATGGCATCACCACCTCCATTATATAGTTCATATTTGTATGATTAGGATAATTGTTTTAACTATCATCATTCTCATCTTCATCATTGTCACTCTCATATTGTGAGTTAACATTGAAACAATATTATATATGACACATTAAAGTGTATTGCCACGATAAATGATATTATCACCTCCTTTACCCAGTTCATATTTGTATGATTAGGAGAACTATTATAACTATCATCGTTCTCATCTTCATCATTGTCACACACGTATTGTGAGTAAACATTCAACCAACATTATGACACATTAAAATGTATTGCTACATTAAATGACACCGTCATCTCCATTACCAAGTTTATACTTGTGTGATTAAGATAGCTATTTTAACTATCATCGTTCTCATCTTCATCATTGTCACTCTCATATTGTGAGTTGTGGTGTTCAGCTGGTGACTGTCCTACACAGTGGAAGCTGGCCGTATCTGGTGATTGTCATATACAGTGGCAGTCTGCCATAGCAGTTGGCTTGTTCAGTTGGACGATGAAGATGAAAGCAGTTCATCATAATGCCAGTCATCAAAATGTTGGATCTACTTTTGGTACTTCATCCAAAATCTATCATTCATGCCAGTTCAGCCACAGGCAAGAAGTTCACCAAGATCAAACTGTAGTACACAAGTGATATGTGAACGGTTCTACATGTGCTGTACATGGCAATGACCAGCTAGTAGGATAAGCTGAGATGCACCTTGCATTATTATTAGGTGGGATGAATGTACTGGGTTGAGGGTGGGGGGAAACCTTACGACCAAATTTAGTAAATTTCATTTTCTAAACACATAAATTCTGACTACAAAAGTTTCCATTCTGTTAGATACTGCCGAGATTTGATATTTTTTAGTGGTTACCTGGGTGTTTAACCCACTCTGGCTGAGAATAGGCTAATAGAGTTGGTATGTTTTTACATTCGGCACATAAAGTGCTGGAGGGTATTGTCATCCCCTACATCGTCAGTCCATCGGTTCATCCGTCTTGTCAATGTTACCTTGATGTTTCAAAAAATATTCACCACAGTTGTACCAAATTTTTATCGGAGATGCAACTTGTAATAGACCAGTTTGCTATTGAAAACTAGCATCCTCTTATTATTTTCAAATTTTCAATCAAACTTTTTACCAATTTATTTCAAGGCCGTCTGACTGGCGCACAAGGGGATGATGTTACCATATTATCTCCAAAAATATTCACCATAGCTTTACTAAACATTTGTCATAGAAGAACCTTATTATTGACCAGGTTCCTATCGAAAACAGGCTTCCTCTGATTATTTCTTTACTTTTTATTAAACTTTTAAAGTATTTATTCGGAGGCCGTCTGAGTGGCGTCAACCCTGACGATGCTACCGCGATATCTCAAACAATTTTCATCGCACCGTTACCAAATTTTTGTCAGAGATGCATCTTCTGATGGACCAGGTTCCTATTAAAAACTAGCATCCTCTTGGTATTTATTAACTTTGTATGAAACTTTAAAGTATTTATTTCAAGGCCGTCTGAGTGGCGCACAAGGAGACAATGTTACCATAATATCTCAACAAGGATCTATCGCAGCTGCATCAAATTTTCATCAGAGGTTGCTAAAAATAACGATAAATTAAATATTCACCGAAAAAACTGATGGTGATAGGTTTGGAGAGAAGAAAATTAAAATTGGCTTCATCGATGTGGAGGTCTTAATGTTAAGTGCATCGTAATTTGTCAGTTTCACTTATATATTTCCAATTAGATACGACTTTGATGCTCCGAAATTAGCCTGACCTGGTTATATATTGGGTCATTACGAAGCATGTTTATCAATTAAATGTCCAGCAAATCGAATCCTATTATTCCTGGCATAAAGGCATCTCATTAATATTTTGTATGTGTCTAATTTTGATTTACTTCAACTAATTTTGGAAAATGGTAGACACATTTACAATTCAGATCAAAGAAAATATACTTACAGCTTAGCCTATACGTCGGAACAACAAGAACCGTTCAAAATGGAATGATCATATTTAATGAACAACTGACCATGGTGACAATGAATCGTTTTTGATGATCTAGGTAGAATTATTTGTTGGGTTCAACATTATATCCATCTGTGTTTTCCTTGTCACCAGGTCATCAAGTTTATGATACATACTGATCATCTTGATCATCAAAATAATGCACAACAACAATGGTGGATAATTCATCAGGAGATTAATTCATGACAAGTGTCATATCCATGAACTTCAAGCGATTGTCCACTTGTGTATATTTTCTCTAACAGTATACAGTAGCTCGAATGTTCCTGCAAAAAACAAGGTACAAAATAAATTCATCTGTGTCCTCTGAAATGCAATGCACAGCTTCATATGCTGCCCTTAAAGCATGGACTGCATGAAACAAAGTACGTTTGGTTTAAACATATTTTATTTCTCAATGTACACGAATAAAATTTCACAGAAATAATATGACAATCGGGAAAAGGGCTGAGCCCTATCCATATCCCTCTTGCGGAGAAGAGACAGAGACAAGATATTACAAAACAAGACAAAAACACACTTGGGGATGACAGTCACAAGACCAAGACAGATAGAGGGGCTCATAGTCTTAAGTCTACATTGTAATACTGCCGTTTGTGTACATGTATAAATGAACTCAAACATTAATGACCTTGCTTAGCCTATCCCTAATGGTTTAACACGTCCAGTAGCTGAAATGTAATCGTGGGTAGCAGAAAAATTAATTCATTATCGAGCAGAAAGCATGTAGAAGAACCATACAATATTGTTTGCAGAGTAAATGGGGCGAGAGAAGTGATGACAGAATGTAATGTTGATCGTGGTACAGTATATAGGGGGCATGCGAAAAAATAATGTCATGTATCTTCAACGGATGATCCGCAGCGGCACTTAGGTGTGTCAAGAACACCAATTTTATGTAAATGAGAATTTAGTTGGCTGGCACCTAGACGTAAGCGTGTGTGCTGAACCGATATAAATCTATTGCCAACGTTATACAACTCAGAAAAGTTTATGCTTCGAGGAACTGGTTGGCATATCTTAGACTTAAAGACTTGAAGTGATCTGGATCGTCGAACATCGATAGGTAATTCATTCCATAACCGAACTGCGGAAGGGAAAAAAGATTTATCGAAAGTTCAGTACGAGCCCTGAAATGAGGTAGGTCAAAATGTTGGCGTGTAGTATACGTGGAGGTATTCGGAACTGTAGGAATTACAGAACATAAATTATCAGGAGCGAGTTTGTTTGCCAGCTTATACATGAGGATCAATTTCGAAAAATCCCTTCTCTTAGCTAATGTATGCCATCCAAGTTCCTCGTACAATTTTGCATTACTGGTACCGTGCATTGCCCTAGTAACAATGCGAGCAGCATTTAATTGAACACTTTCTAATTTTGCTTCATCCGCGGCAGTACATCCACTCCAAATAGGGCTACTATATTCAAGAACTGGTTTAATAAAATATACATATATTGTTTCCAAAGTTAGTCTATCAAGAGTAAAATTTAGTCCCTTCATGATATTGGTCAATTTGCTGGCTTTACAAACAATTTCGTTAACATGATCAGTCTACCTTAAATCAGACCGCAGAGTGACGCCGAGGTGTTTTATGTTGATTAACATTCCGAAGGACATGGCCCTGGAAAATAATAGGGGGTGATAGGGCGAGTTAGTTTTCCGAGAGATAAACATTGAGTCTGTTTTTTGGGCATTGAAAGTAATAAGCCAATCATCGGCCCATTGACTGATATCAGAAAGATCAGAGTTAATTGATGCAGCCGCCACTTCAGAGTTATCAATTCCTAAGTACCAACAGGTGTTACCGGGAAAAAGTTTAATATTGGAATGAACAATATTAACAATATCATTAATATAAATCAAAAACATGAGAGGACCAAGAATCGAACCTTGCGGCACACCTGCACCAATTGAACCCCAAGAAGAGGCTTGACCTTAGATAACAATACGCTGTTGGCGATTATGAAGGTAATCTGTAAACCATTCCAGTAAGTTGTCTGAAATACCATTTTTTCTCAAGTTGTGCAGCAGACCTGCATGCCATACTTTATCAAACGCTTTGCTTGTATCTTAGATAATAATACGGACTTTTTTTTTGCTGGTCGACAGCTAGACAGAGTTCATGGTAAAGGAGCAATAATTGATTAACGGTAGAGTCTCCTGGAGTAAATCCAGATTGATGAGTAGAGATGACCGGGTTGTCCCGGAAATGATTAAGAACATTTTTAAACACAATCTTTTCAAACACTTTGCCAACACAGCTAAATAAAGAGACTGGCCTATAATTATTACACATATTATCGGGCTCCTTCTTGTGAAGGGGACAAATGTTGGCTTTTTTCCAAAGGGCAGGGAATTTCTTTTTTCCTACGGAGAAATTAAAAAGTTTCGTTAATGAGGAAGAAATAGCCGGTGCAGCTTCCTTGAGAAGTTTTGGACTAATTTCATCAGGTCCAGGAGCCTTAGTTATGTCCAGGCTTAAAAGTGTCTCGAGAACTTCTTGTTCACTTGCATTTAAAAAGTCGAGACCGGGAGTTAAAGGGTTAGCAATTTCTGGTAGAGTCACTGAAAACGTTTCTAGGTTACACTGCTGAAGAAAAAATGAATTAAAAATTTCAGTTTTTATGTGATTATCCGATATGTGTTTATCATCATGTAAAAGAGATGGAACGGTTGATGACTGGTTGCGATTAAGAAAGTATTTAACAGTGCACCACCAGTATTTGTTTTTACGGTAAGGATTTTTAGGTCGGCTCTAAGTTTATCATTGTATTCCTGTTCTGCAGATTTCAGTCTCTCTTGATAATAATTTCGAAGTTGGCAAAAAGAGGTCCAGGCACCAGTTTCATAATTTAGACTTTTGGCTTTTTCATATTTTCGATTAACTTGACGTTTAAGTGATCTAAGTTGTGAATTTTACCAAGGTTGGTCAGAAGGTCTTATCTGGATTCTTTTCTTAGGAATGCAGTGCTCGGCAGCTTTGAAAAATAGCTCGGACCAGTGATTACAGCAAAAATCCATGTCATCTGATGTAAAACAAGAGTTTCAATTGACTCCCCTTAGATAGTTTCTGAAAATATTAAAATCAGCTTTATCGAATTCCCAAACACGACGTTCATAAGCTGGTTCTTTCATACGTCGAAACAATAAATTTGCACTGACGACACACTGATCGCAGTTAAAAATAGGGGGAAGGATACAAATGTTGTAAAGAAAGTGTGGTACGTTAGAAATAATTTGGTCCAAACAAGTTTTGGAATGATCAGTTATGCGATAGGGTTCATCAAAATGTAAGAGATTAGTCTGAGCAACGTGCTGGAGCTTCCTACCTGGCTGCCTGTGAAAATCAGAATTTAGATCGCCTGTCAGAACAATGTGTTGAATACCCGTACTTTTTGCAAGATCAAGAATCTCTTGAAGTTTGTCCCAGAAAGAGACCAGCGAATTGGGAGGTCTGTATACAACACCAAAGAGGAATTTTTTATTTTGGTGTCTAATTTCACACCATAACAGCTCAATGTCAGCTAATTCTAAAACACGACGTCTGGAAATATGTAAACATTTTGCAACAAACACAGCTATGCCCCCACCAACACCATTCGTACGGTCTTGGCAAATAATGTCATAACAACCAGAGGTACAAAGGTTATCGTCAGGAGAATTCCGAGAAAGAAATGTTTCAGATAGGGAAATGATGTCGAAATCAGGTGAGAGGTACGAAATTAATGATCTCATTTTGTCATTGGAAAGACTGCGAATATTTGAGTGACAGAAAGAAAGGTCACATAAGTTGTCGTTTGGACCAGGGTTCACATGGACTTCACCAGCTATGAGTAATAATATGGGGCACACAGTCAGGACATATTCTACTTGATGTTGCCTCCTGTGTAAAATTGTAGTAACCACATAAACAAAAAGTATCATCCTTTTGTGTGCAGTACAATGAGAGCTCATAACAGCTGCATTTGCTAAACAGACGTTTGTCAACCTCGTCATGAGTTCAAGGAAACTGTGCTTTTCCTCCTATGTTGTCTTTTGTTACCTGGGAGCTTACCTTCTTGTATGTAGGAACCAACATTTAATTGTATAATGACCGTGTATCGCCCTGTTTCGTTCATATATGGACAAAAGGGCAATGGGGAATGTTTGTTGGCAGAACCTCAAAAGAATTCCTTCTAATGCTGAAAAATATGGCTCCTAGCAATGGAAACCTAGATCTAACTCTTTACTAAGGACTCCTTTGCTTATCTTTCAACGAGAACGTTCTTCTGTGGTCAAAGACTGTGGCACAGGCCCAAGTGTATGCTTAAGAATCTCCTTCATTTCTATATTTTTGACCTCCAGAACAGGAATCATGTGTACAAACAGACCGTGAACAACTTTTCAAACTATATTTCACATTTAATTTACAAGTCTTTTTTCTCCGTGGTTATATGGCTAAATATGTTCTGTTTGGGCATGAATCCAGCCGATTTTTGTTTTTCGAAATAAAGATACTCTCTGCCCTGAAAAAAAAATGCATACTGGCCAATAACTTAAGTCCAGCTCAATAACATGTGAGGCTAGTTTTGAAGCTGACCACCTCAAATAGTTCAATGACCACCACCGAAGAGACTGATGCAGTTATTCTTCATCAAATCCTGAAGTGTTTGTACATCAAGCTCATATCTTTATTTCTTGCCAGCTGAAGGTCAGGATGATGTCGAGCAGAGTGATGAAGATGAACCATACTTTTGCATGCGTAAAGAAACATACAGCCAAACTGTACTTTCTAACGGTACCTGGATTCAGTTTCACCAGCAGTCCATGTGTCTTTATTCATTCTCTACTCAAAAGCACCGCCTATTGGGATTTTGACAAATGGATTGTTTTTACCAAACTCGGCAGAGAATCCACTTACGGCTAGACACTCATGTGCTTCAAGATCACAATGTGGTGAATTTGCCATTTCCACAGAGATATGTCGGAATGTAGCTTGCATAATTAAGGCTGTTGTGCAGAAGACAACAGGGAATCATGCTATCAAGCAAAGCAAGATTGCGCTCCCAGTTTCCCTCTCTTGTATCTTGTATACGGCATCCAGAAAGTTGACGATTTATTAGTCTCATTTCCCAAATTATCAGATATTTACCAAAAAAAATTACAAGGTATGTGCACACTGGTTCATCTATTGTCACCTGAAATTCCCCTTGCCCCAAATTATCACACAGATCCTTAACCCAGGTTGATAAGGTCACAAAGTGGTGACTCCCTACAACATCATTAGCCTCCATTCAAGGACAAGACCTACCCAAGCTAGCTATATCAAAGTTTCAGAAAGATGCTTGGACAACCTAAGTGCATGCTTTAATTTATGCCCTTATATAACACCTGCCATAGATCCCTCTGACACCACTCCTGATTCTATGCGCAGATCCCTTGATCTAATGCCATAGAATCATTTTATGACACCCCCTTAATATGCATGTGGCATGGTAGTAGCATGGTAAGTTCAATCCTGTGAGTATTTTTGAGTCTGTCACTGTCGCTTTGTATTCATTTGAGTTCCATTTCTTTTACATACTGAGCTTGATCATAGACCAGTACCAGCTGAAAGAGTTGTATGCTGTTAACACTGAATAGCAAGGGACTCCATTAATAGTGGACAGCAAGTTGGTGGGGTCCATAAGTAGAACTTCTAACCTGAAAGCTAAAATGAGTCCATTCACTGTTTGAGTAGAAATAGTGTCCAGTCAAGCTTGTGGGCAAAGTGTAATTTTGGTGTGTGAAGCATCTGTTACTTCTCTGGGCGATACTGGCACCGGGAGCGTGGGTAGAAGACCAACATGATCTCTTGTAACGTAAGGGGAAGATAAGCTTCTGCTTGCTCTATACTCCTCTGTTCAGTCTGTGTAATAAGACTGAGCACTTGGGGCTGCAAGAGATCACAGACTGTGGGCTGACCGAAAATACCATTCAGCACATATATATGTTCCTTCGATAGAAACGATTTCTTCAAACCAATCAATGTTATCTCATGGAAGGGTAACTAGTACATGGCATGGGTATTTTCTTGTAATGGCTTACTTTTTTTTGGCGCAGCAGCTAATTTACTATTGCATAATGCATATTCGATTTCCTCCAGTTCTGGACATGACAAACATTAGCCATGAAAATTGTATACCCGTATTAGTGCTCCATTTTTTAATAAATTAACAGCACTTTACAACAGAACATGTTTGGGAATTGCTTTCCACAGCGTACTTCATATAATAAAGTATGAGGCTGAGGCCAAATAATGATACCAAGTATTGAATTCAAGCAGTTGGAGTTAAATCATTAAATTGTTCAGATTTCCTTGACAAAACTCTCTTTTATCGATCTTTCATACATAGGGATATTTGTACAGAAATCTTGATTAATTGACATGATCCTAGTTGTCATGAAAGGTTTGCATTCTGGTCCTTCCGGCTGTCCTCAAGACCAGAGTACCGACCTCTAGCACGGATTCAATGTCTGACGACTTCATGACTTATACTCCCAATTCCTTCCTGTATTTGGTGGCTCTCAATCACAACCTGTTTGAATGTCATCATGCTTATACAGACCAATATTTTTCCGTAGGAGTCTATGCACAAGTGCAAAAAGTTTCCAAATTGAGGTTTAAACTGACAGGCTGTTTGTGGATTGATTGACCTCATGTGCCGTCAAAGATGTCTTAGTCGAAAAAGAAAAGTTTGCCAGGTCTGTTAATTTCACTACTCTTGGACTTTCCATTTTCATATCTCATATGAAAATTAAAGAGTGCCTTCCTCATGTGTTTGGGATTATATACTGTACAGACATTTCTAGCACAACAACTACATTGGACTTTTTAGTAGGAGGCACCCCAGGTTGTAGTATAATTACGACAGCTACCTCCATGGTAGCAGCACTGAGCTCCTCCTAACTCTTCAGAGTAAGCTCTGACGATTTTGAAGTTCATTTCATCTGTGGCGACCTTTCTAAATTGATCATTAGCAGCAAGAGGGATACATTTGATGGGTGGGCCTTCTGTTTTGTGTTGTTTTCAAATATTATGTATTCTTGTCACGAAATGTGTATATAGGTTGGGCGTATAACTTCAATTGCCACGACTTTTTTGGTGTACATTCACAATCCTCGTCAATTGCAATAATTCTATCCATTTTTTGTCATTGTAAACAAAACGCGACACTGACTATGATAAAATATTGATAGAATCTAACTTTCCTGTGTGATTTCTGCAGCACGTATCAGAGTCCTGCGTAAGTCAGTGTCTTTGACGGAAATTAGGTTTCCTTAGATAGAATTTTATTTGTGCAATGCTAAATGCATTGAGGATTTAGACCACGTTGTTTCGATCATGTGGCCACGCTTGCAACTCAAATTAAAAAGGAAACCACAAAGCAAGAAAGTAAACTTGTTCAATCTATGAAGCACAAAAATGTTAAAACGTCGTTCAACAAATTTATTTCCTTATGGGGAAGTACTATATTTTATGTTCTGACGAGCGGGACTCAAACCTGCAACCTTTGGCACCAGTCGGGCAGCTGAAATGGGAAACGCACATATCCAGTCGACCAAATCCCCATTCCAAAAAGAATGGTTCAATGAAGGTAGTTATGTGCGAATGCCATATCAACACAATAATGCAGTATATTTACTGAGTCGGCATTTATTTCCAGAATTGGGGACTTAAATCCACCAGCATTAAAGAAATGCCGAAATATATATTTTATGTTCGGAACGAGCGGGACTGGAACCTGCAACCTTTGGCATCAGTCGCCTAGCTGAAATGGGAAACGCACATTATCCACTCGACCAAATGGGGCTCGTAGTTCTTAATTTGTTCACCAATTGGCGCTGCAATTTTTTTCTAATTCGTTTATGAATTTTTGTGTGTCATAGCTATTTTCGACTTATTCTCCAGAACCGTCACTCAGATTAAGCTAAAACATGGTGGATATGTTCCTTGTAGAAGGGTCAAAGAATGTCGTTCACTGTGTGGGAATGCTGCGGATTCCTGATGTTTAACGATTTTTTCAATTCGGCTACTTTTCGGTAAATGCACCTTTCCTATCGATTACTATGTAAGTCAATGGGCATTCTAATGCTAATTTACATTTTCGACTTCTTCTCCAAAACCGTCATCCAGATTTACTTCAAACTTTGTGGGGATGTACCTTGGGTGGGTGTCTACCAGGTTTGTTCCAATGGTCGTTTCCAGTGATTTTTTTATTTTTTTATGATTTAATTTCAAAAATCTTTACAAAAGTTTTAATAGGAAAGTTATACATGGGGATTTCTTTAATGGTTATAACTTACATAATTTTGGATAGATTTACTTCAAACTTGGTGGGAATGTACCCTGGGTGAATCTCTACCAAGTTTGTTAAAATGGTCACGCTCTATTGATGTTTGGATTTGTTTATGAATTTATTTGTTCTTTTGGGGGCAAACCTTAAAAACTCTTCTCCTCTGAAACCGCTCACCCAATTGCTTTGATATCGTACATAGACACTCCCAGGGACACCTAGTCCCAATTTGTTTACCAGGTGGCGCTGCATTTTTTCTATTTTTTAAGAATTTTTTTGTATGGTTGTACTGCTTTTCACTTTTTTCCGAAGCATCACTCAGATTAAGCTGAAATGTGATGGATATGTTCTTGTGGAACGGTCAAACTAAGTTGTTTACTAGGTGGCACTGCTTTCGATTCCTGATTTTTATTTTTTTCAATTCGGGTACTTATCGGTCAATACAGCTTTCCTATTGATTACTATATAAGTCAATGGGCATTCTGATGCTAATTCATAGGACAACTGACACGAAATTTACTGTTTACTTGGTAACTTGAGATCAGTTTTAAGTTAGTACCGTGATGCTGCACATGTTAATGCTTTTGTATGAAGGTCATGCTTAGACAGGAGATGAATGACCATAACCTCGTTTCTGGGGTCCCAGTGCAACATACATGAATTTTACTCTTCACTATAACTTGTGAACTACTTGAACCTTGATGTTGCACATGTTAGTGTTCTTCTATAAAGGTCAGACTTACACAGAGCTGGAAGTGTGATGAATGTCTAGGTCAGCTGAGCATGGGCTGTTCACACAGCCCCTTGTTTGTTTGTTGTCATGTTTGTTTGCAGATGGTGGAGATGCTTTGATGGATGAAGATCCTCTGTTGGCTATCAATGCCATTGAAAATCCATCTGGTGTCCACCAAACAGCTAGGCTACCGGAACAGTCAATTCACATCCTGACAACATGGTGGAGGGTTGTTATCATTTTGATCCCAACCCGGAAGTAAACGCTGAGCACTGTGAGTGACATACAAACATTGTGTGATGGTGTTGGGCTAAGACTAAGGCGCCACCTTGAAGATGCAAGAACCCTGACACAGTTCTATATCTGTCGCGCGGTCCTCTTGCATTTCCTGTTCAACCCAAAGTTCCTGTGGGTGATCTGTATGGAAGCACTGCAAAGGAAAATGACAACTTTGATGAACTTAAAGAATATCTGAATTCAAGCAAAACAAATCAACAGCGAAAAAAAAGTGATGCATGCACTAAAAGATTTCAGCAGTGGCTGAGTAGAGAGCCGCGAAATGAGAAAGCAGGGTCCCGGGAGAAATTCACGGACTTGTTGCGGCAGCTCCCCGCACCTCAGACATGCCTGCATCCATATTTACAGGAGATAATTTTTACGGCAAGGTGACCATAAATATTCCAGCTAATCTGTCAATGAGGATGTAATCCATTTTATGGGTTTTATGGCTAATTTGAGCGTCTTTTCCTTCTCGGTGCACAACGGTCAAAATCTGTTATCCGCCATTTTTTAAAGTTTTTTATTGCTGCCGGCATGAGCCGGTTTGATTTTGTTTATGCTGTGTACATATTCACACGTAAAAGAAATATCTTGTTGTCACTGTAAAATAACATGTGTCTCTTGTTTTTATTTAAAGTTTACCATTAATAATGTGAAATAATTCATTTAAGCACGGAAAAAAAAAAAACTAGGCTCGTCCTGAGGCTGCTATACCAGACTACATTCGTAGGCGACCGTATCACACGCGCCCTTCGGCCTTGTGTGATACGGTCTTCTTTTCATGTAGTCCGGTATGGCATCCTAATACGGACTAGCCTAGTTTTATGATTGTACATCCATCCGGGGACAGCGGTTTGTAAAATGCCTCACAATACGTCACTGACCACAGATATGAATTTTTGTTATAAATCAGATACGTCTGGTTTTAAGTTGTACTTCCATGGTAAAACCTGAACAAAATTGTCTTCTCTTGACGAACGGAGGTAGTGTGTGCAAGGCATGTTACTTCAGCTCCAATTAATTGGATTGCAACACTTTTTATTCCAAACAATGTTGTTTGAAGCCCAGAGACATCCCTCCTCTCTTTTGGTTACACTCAGGAATCTGGATCCTATATCTTTTACCCTCCTTGGTGAGACAGAGGAATCACATTTAAACCATTTTAAATCACCAAATACCCCTGTAGGAAAAGTGACGGCTAATGGACACAGGTGGCCTAGATTAGATAAGCAAAATTATGGTGAAATTATAACATTGGCCCAGGTTCTTTCCTGGGTACTTGAAAAGGGGTGAGGGGGAGCAAGGGGGAGGGGAGGGGGTTTAAGGGGCTTTCTGCAGTGTTGCTAACACTCCCGGATTACCCGGGAGACTCCCGGAATTTGCTGCTGAAAATTCTTGAAAAATTGTAGATTTTTGGCAATTTTTAGCCACCTCCCTGAAGTCCATCAATATTTTCCTTCTATATTTCATATCAATTTATCAATATCCCCGATTTTTTCGGCGATAACCCATTACACATAGTTTTTGTAAATGTGGCCACACGCATAGTTATTATTGTATTTGTGTCTTTTTGCCCAGAACCACTTCCTAGTAGTCAATATCCTATTCCGCAGTTCGAACTCTTTACTCTCCATAAGCTAACCTGTCCCTGTCTAACCTGTATATATATGGAATTACTATTGTCTATATTGCACACGTTCCTCTGTAAAATTTTGACATAGGCTGTATCAGCCCAAATAGATTAAAGGGTCTTCAGCGGGTAACTACTCAACATGTTTCGGAGCCTTTTACCCGTACACGTCTCTCTGAGTAGCGGCTCCTTGCCGAAGCTAAATATTCAGCAAAGACAACCCACATAATAATGAATAAATATGAACGTGGCAATTGATGAATTAGCTAAATATGTGAAGTTTTGCTTGTAAATGCAGAGCTTCATATCAAAGAAGAAAACCTGTCAAACAAACCATAATTACCAAATTTTCATAGTACAGGTTCAGATAAGAACAATTTGACTTACCCCTGAACCAAAATGTACCCTTTCTAGCTGGACAGCTTTTCCTAGTTAAACCATCCGCCAATGTTTAACTGAAGTGGAAACAAGCTGGGGCATTATATTCAGTCCCAGTGATTGTAAAATAAACAGTTGCAGCTAGACCACCTGTACAAACCAAGGAAAATCCTAACAAGGACTGCAACAATGTACATCCTGTACCAGAGATGTAAAACAAACTCCATGATGACACCTACTCCTCAAACAATTAAGCTCTATTTAACTGCCAACCCTGAGTCAATGTGTCAACTTAATGTGTCAGGTTTGTGACACTTGAGAAAATACTGTCAATTTTGAGTAATTTTTTAATAGTGAGTAAATGTGCATTTAGGCATGTCAGAAAAGAATGGAAGTCATTATTATTTATGCCAAAAACATGCTATCAAAACAATTTTTCTTAACAGGATTTTAAGTACAATTAGGCAAACATGCAACTGTCGTAGGCCGCTTCTTGCTACCTGTAGCCCCTGGGGGTTTACCTAACAGAAAACATGTAAGCCTAAAATGTCTGATAGTGAATATTAAAACAGAAAGATGCCAAAAGATAAAGTTAAGTAGCAAAACAGACAAGTCTAAAAACTGTAGATTATTGCAGCCAGACTTTCTAATAATCTTTGGATGTTAACAGTAGAATTATAGGGCAAGTCAGAAAAGAATGGAAGTCTTTTGTATTTATGTCAAAAGAATGCAATGAAAATATTAACCAGATATCAAGTACAATTAGGCAAGCTTGTAACTGTCGTAGGCCGCTTCTTGCTACCTGTAGCCCCTGGGGGTTTACCTAACAGAAAACAAGCTAGCCTAAAATGTCCGAAAGGTGAACGTTTAAACATAATGGTGTCAAAAGATGAAATTAAGTAGCAAAACAGGCAAGTCTAAAATCTCTAAAATTATTGAAGCCAAACTTTCTAACCATCTCGGGATATTTACAGCAAAATTTGTAGAAATATTTGATCAAAAGTACACCTTTGAATCCTCTTGACTCAAGTTTATTGTAAATAAATTTGGTTCTTGATGCAAAGTCCTGAAATTTGGAACAAATACGACCAAATCTCAAAATTTGTGACAAAAATGTATTATATCCAATAGTATCGGAAATATTACTGTCCGGGAAAGGATAATTAACTACTTCAAAGTTAAACTCATCTATTTTGTGATAGACTTTAATACAAAACCTGTCATTAGTGACCTGAATATCCAAGTCCAAAAATACATCTCTGAAACCATCTGAATTGTTACCCTCCAAAGGGATATCTTTTGGGTAAATTTCTTTAGCAATTTCATTGAAATTTTGTACATTTACACAAGCAATGTCATCAATATATCTTGCGTTGTTTGATAATTTTGTGGCCATTTGAAAGTCCTTTTTCATCAATTTATTCATATACTTAAATTCAAGCCAGGTTAAATATAAATCTGCCAGTAAAGGGGAGCAGTTGCTACCCATTAATAGTTATTATTTATTCTCTAGTAAAAATACTTAAAAAAACGGTCCCAAAATGTGGCCACATGTCTGGCCATAATTATAATTCTGAAAATAATGAATTTCTCAATTAAATTTTAATGTTGTGGGGGGGGGGCATTTTCTTCCCTTTCCCCGTCACATCGATACCCCACTCTTGTCCTTGAAGTTGTGGTGTGTTTTGTGAGGCCCTTGCAACACTACCGACATGTGTACGCATTTCTGGCATTAAACGCGCATAGTTAGGTCCTTATTCCGTGTTGCAATAAAGCTATATCCCTTATTTCTATCGTTTCACGGACATTTATATTCTTATCACGTCTCTTATCACCATATTTATTCAGTTACCTTCTCTATTCAAACGATCTTCCCCGCACACCCGCCCGCGCCCTGTTGTCTATAGTATCACGTGATTCTTACACTGCGGATGAATACATGCTTTGCATGCGAATGGTTCTGTTTTAATGAGGGATACACAACCGTCTTATAAAGAAATGTGATTGGCATGTTAAAAATAACTACACCGTATCGTCTGTAGTGTTGACTGAAGTTTTCCAGCCACGTGGGGAGCATAAGCCGGTTGTACTGGTTCGAGAAGCTGGGCTTGGATACATTTTCTTTGAGGGACTACTGGTTAATTTTAGGCAGATTATCTCGATGCTTACCAGTTGTTATTTAGAGGTGTTGATCACCAGTTTGTACTGTGGCAAGACATTCAAAATATTATAGGGGCAGCTACTCTATGGCCAATGAACATCAAGCGACTGTTTTGGAAAAAAATATCAAGCACTTGGGCAGAATTCTGTTGGCTACCCTTGCCCATGTAAATGGATTGAATCCTGTGGTGTTCATGGAATGGAGCTCAATAGATGGAATGTGTCGTGACACAGCTGCCTACAATCATTTTTGTCTGTATTCAAGATGTTTGAGAATGGCATAAAATACAATCTCTATGCTTAAAATATTGCAATGAACCAGTATCAGTACTTAGATGGCTCACCACGATACTACATCAATGCTTCCGAAAGGAAATAAAAAGTACAATGTCATGAAGTATAATTGTGAAAATTGTAGGAAATCACCAAAACAAAGCCCGGGAGACTCTGCATATGCCGTATGTATAAGTTTGCTGAAGATGACTATCAACAATTTCTTGGTTTTTGTCCAGGCTGCAATTCTCCTGTTCCAAGCACATTGTCTTTCAGGCATATAATTATAAAACAGATACTTATGATGAAGAGATATGTGTTCAACCTTGAGCAAACGTGGCACAAGTTGCCTTCCTCCTCGGAAACAACCAGAATATATGATTCTTTTTGCCTGCACTACCAGCAGAGAACTTTTGGCCTATTTCTAAGGAGAAATTTTGTGAATGTGCCGATTGTTCACCCATATCATCATGCCTATCAAGCAAACAACATGACCTTCAGATATATGGCCAGAAATATTGGCACAGAACTGCTCCTGCAGGGAATTCTTGGTGAAGGCGTATATCAATTAGATGCAGATTTACATGACAAACAGCCCTTTCATTGCAAGTGCCCCCTGTTCCAGCCACCTCAAACTCGAGTAGTAGAAGGCCTAATTCAAGACACACACTTGCTACCACTAGGCCTACCACAGTTGATGTTGCTGTTACATCTGCAGGCATTAGTGCCAGTGACCCGAAAGAGGAAGATCTGGAAATACTACACTATGAGCCAGCTTCACAGTTTGAAAGTTTTTCCCAACAGGCTGCTGATGATACTGTTTCCAATGACAGCATTTAATGCATTGTAATCTCAGATATACAGTATGATCCAGGCACTGGTACCCAGGCAATCACCAAATGGAGTCACAAGTAGCAGTGTCAGATACCATTGTAATATATCAGGCCGTAGCCAGCCTTCCAAAATAGAGGAGGCAAAGGGTACTTGTTGGGGTGGGTTTGGGAGGGGGCCCCCTCCCTAGATTGAAAACTTTTGAAAAATTGCACATAAAATGGTGTTATCTAGTGGGGTTTGAAGGGAAAAAAAAGACGTTATACATTTATAAATTCTCAAAATTTTACTTCAATGTGACTATTTTTGATCTTTTTATATGAATTGAATTTGGTATTACAACTACTAGGGCAAAGATACAAGTAATCATTGAAAAAAGTACACCTCCTGTGATGCTCTTATCTTCGATCACTATGAGTGACCCAAAGTCTTATTTACAATAGGGTCTTTTTGTTTTTGTTGTGGATAATAACTTAAACTTAACAAGTCTTGTTGAGGCTAAATAAACTATTTCTATGCTAACTCCTAACATCATCAGCCAAAATTCAGAGGAGGCAAGCGCCTCCTCTGCCTCAGCCTAGCTACGGCACTGTATATTTACACTGGGAGTTTTTGTTAGCATAGAAAGAATAGGGACAAATTTTGTTTTCATCAGTCGATGGTTACATCATGTACAGCGCGGCACGTGCCAGTGCCTACTTTCCTACGTAACAACAAGCGGCTGGCCACACCCATAGCTCTTCCCACTGATAAGCAAAAGGTTCCTCGCAGTGGCTATCATAACTTTTACGTACAAATATTCATGACAAATTTAATTCTAGTGTTAATGTTAATATGATATAAATATAGAAAATGAAGTCTGTCTCTGTTGTTGTCATTGGCATGTAACAGCGCGGTTGTGGGTAGGCATTTTTTCCATGACGTCGCTATCGCGCCAGGCACTAATACCCAGCCAATCACCATCATGGGGTCACACGCAGCAGTGCCAGATCACATTGTGATATGTGATACACAGTATGAGCCAGGCACTAGTACCCAGCCAATCACCATCATAGGGTCACAAGCAGCAGTACCAGATCCCATTGATTATATAGTGCTGTAAACTATATGCAAACATGGAATATTGTATATAGACTGTGCATATTTCTGGTGCAAATTTACTGCTAACATTTATACATACATCCAAGACTTGCCACATGGACATCTTTTACTGCTAAGACAGGTAAGATACATTTATTCTGTATATATATATATACATATATATAAATATATATATATATATATATATATATATATATATATATCCAAGACTTGCCAAACGGACATCTTTTACTGCTAAGACAGGTAAGATACATTTATTCTGTCTATATATATATATATATATATATATATATATATATATATATATATATATATATATATATATATATATATATATATATATATGTATATATATATATATATACATGCAGTGTGGATAGCTTGGTGTGAGTGCAAAATTATAATAACCCAATAATAATAATAATAATAATAATAATAATAATAATAATAATAATAATAATAATAATAATAATAATAATAATAATATTAATAATCAGATCTTTTGCATTGCCCCCAATACCTTCGATCATTTGAGTATGCACTCCTGTTCCAGGATCACCAGAGTTCTCTGAATGATTGATTGGCCTGTGCACATACTGATTGGGGTGTTGTGACAATGAAGAGTTACCTCCTCGCATATACAGTGTGTAGTTTGGACCTGGAATCTACATACTGTTCAATGTGTTGTGTTAGCTCCCTCTGTGTCCTGTTTGGGACCTGAAAGATTGCCACTTTGCTTGTTACAGTGTTTATGGCTCCAGATGACCAGGGACCGTCTGGCGGCACCCTACCCCTGTTGTACTTTCTCTTTGCAGCACATTTGGATTCGTCTATTTGTACAACTACACCAGGGCCTCCAAGCATGATAGGATTATCCACCATATCACTGAGCATTAGATCCCTGTTACATATTTTTTGCCAGTCAGAAAGAGTGTTGTGTGTAATATATCCAGACAACATAAGTAGTGTACTTCTTGTGGGTACTATATTTGTAAAGAGATACATCATTGTGATGGCATTTTGCAGTGATATATGATGCTCTGAAAAGAAAAACCAAACTCTGTCTAATTGAAGTCTTTTTCCTGCAAGATTTGCACCTCCAAACATACCCATCAATACCCTGCCCTTGTCTTTTGATGGCTCATCTAAACATTGCAT